>CM032639.1:17285797-17613297 GCA_019097785.1 Fraxinus excelsior | reverse complement strand
GGTATAGTTAATATGATTTGTGTAGATTTAGTATTTCTCTATATTTCACAATAATGTTTATATTATTATTTCTTTAAATAGTTAATTTTGTTTGTGTAGATTTAATATTTTTCTATGTTTCACAATAAATTCTGAATCATATTAGGTTAATTTAATAAGTTTGTGAACATATCATTTTAGTATTATTATTGAGGTGGGTATCTTCCATTACAGTTAAAGAGTTGTGCGGAAACATTAAATTTTTACTAATTAAATTACAACAATTAATAATACTTACAAAAATTGAATGGGAAAGAAAATAATAATAAAAAAAATTAGGAGAAACGTCTCCCCATTCGCGCACGGGGAGATTAAGTTTGTGAACATATCATTTTAGTATTATTATTGGAGTGGGTATCTTCCATTACAGTTAAAGAATTGTGCGGAAACATTAAATTTTTACTAATTAAATTACAACAATTAATAATACCTACATAAAATTATACATGAATTTATGTATATAAAAAATCGTTGAAAAATTGAATGGGAAAGAAAATAATAAAAAAAAATTAGGAGAAACGTCTCCCCGTTCGCGCACGGGGAGACACCACTCCCCGTGCGCTCACGGGGAGAAATAATTTTTTTTTTCTTTTCTTCTTCCCTTTAGAAAAGGGATATCAAATGTAATTGAAAAGTTAATTAAAAACCAAATTATAAATATAAATTCATTTATTAATAATTTAATTCAAAATAATTAGAAAATATTCGATGTCATACATACATAAAAACCGCACGGGGAGATTAAGTTTGTGAACATATCATTTTAGTATTATTATTGGAGTGAGTATCTTTCATTACAGTTAAAGAGTTGTACGGAAACATTAAATTTTTACTAATTAAATTACAACAATTAATAATACTTACAAAAATTTAATGGGAAAGAAAATAATAAAAAAAAATTAGGAGAAACGTCTCCCCGTTCGAGCACGGGGAGAAACGTCTTTTTTTTAAAGAAAAGGGATATCAAATGTAATTGAAAAGTTAATTACAAACCAAATTATAAATATAATTCATTTATTAATAATTTAACTCAAAATGATTAGAAAATATTCGATGTCATACTGGGCCTTTGCCCCCGAACCCCCACGAGGGGCGCTGCCCCCTCGACCCCCACGACCTGGCCGGGCAGGTCGATCCCCGTCGAGGACGTTGTCCTTGAACCTTTAGATTGGTGCATCTCGTTCATTCGGTCAAAAAAATATGTAACTTATTTCATATACTTCGATTTTTAACTTTTATTATGATTATGATTATGATTATGATTTTCTTTTGCTTGTTATATTTTTAGTCATTCCTAATTCTTTATATATTAAATTTGTTTTTAATCTTCTTTTCAATTGCAAGATATCATTCTCAAAGTAAAAATATCATAATTTTTAACATCAATTGAATTGTGCTATTTTCAGGTACAATATTTTTTTTATTCTTTTATAAATTTTTTAAACTTCAATTTGCAGTTAACCTTTGTATTTTTTTCTCTAAAATTTTTATTATAATATTTACCATTTAACTATTATTAACAAATTGTGGACTCTAATTTATATTTATTGTTATCTTCTATACAGTGTCCAATTATTTTTCCTGGTGGTTATAGTTTACTATAGTAGTGCACTCTATCTTAGGTACGTTTCTCTAACTGAACTATTTAGATTTTTGTTCATAATATTATATGTTTATATAGTATTATAGTTATTTATTTATTTATAGTAACTTATAAATTTGTAATAAATTGCTGGTTCTCGAGTTTTCTTTGTGAATACTATTTTTTCTCTTTTTAAGGTATATTTTCAGTTATTGTTCACAAATTTTGATATTTTAAATTTTAGTTTTACCTTACGTATGTATATTTTAACATATGTAAGATTATTTTTTTGTACAGTTATGGTTCAAGTTCAATTATTCCACAAAAATTGTTAGTATTGTAATAGACATTTTTGTACCATCTGGTGATGGAGAAGTTGATTCAACTATTCTACAACTTTATTTCAAAGTATAAAAATGTTAATAACATTCTTTAATTCTTTTAGTTCCTGTTGGTTACTTTGGACTCCAACTATTTGATATGGATACTTCGAGTGGTTTTGAAACAATGTCTCATCGCCAACAAGAAAATCAAAGGAATAGGTATCGACGAAAACGACTTCGAAGTGGTTGCAATGATCGTCGTAGGAGAATAGGTAATCATCTATCATCTGAACATAATAATTCGAATGATGTACAAATGCAACAACCTATAATGAATCATGATTTTGAGGCTTCTACTTCAAACCAAGATATACCTCATATTTCCAATTTGACATTACCAAGTGGTTTTAATGTATTGAACATACCAACAACTGTATACATATTACCGACATGCAATAGTTGTAAATATTGTGGTGCAAGAAAAATTTATAGAGAAAGTAAAGGATTTTGTTGTTCTGATGGGAAAGTACATATCTCTATGCCTGATCCACCCACTGAATTGTACAACTTATTTACTTCTAAAGAATCTAAATATATGGCATTTAAAAAAATTGCACAAGGATATAATAACCACTTTGCTTTCACTTCATTTGGTGTCAAATACGATAAAGAGCTCTTTAAAGCATATCGAGGTATTTACACATTTAGAGTTCAAGGACAAGTATATCATTACGTAAACGAACTTATCCCACAGAACAATAAGCCTTCTTATATGCAGTTATATTTTTATGATACAAATAATGAGATTTAAAATCGTATGAAGATTTCAGAGAACTTTGATGAATGTACTTTAACTATTCTAATTGAAATCTTGAAGGTAAATCCATATAGTAGATTTTTCCGGTCTTTAACTAATATGACTAACTTACGAGATCATCAAATACATATAAGATGCGATCCATGACTTGATTAAAGAGTATTAAATACTCCTACCTCATCTGATGTAGCTGCTATATGGGTCGAAAATGATGAAAATACTAATATTCGCTTTCGTGACATTACCATATACGGTCATTCTGGTGATTCACATAGAGTTCATTATTATTACGGTTGCTATGATCCTTTGCAATATCCTCTATTTTTTACATACGGAGAGTCCGGTTGGCATGAAGGCATTGAGAGGAGTAGAATGACTGAACATTTCTCTGAATCTGTTCAATTTCCCAATACATTTACCTCTGAAGCTGAATTTATTGAAAAAGAAAATCAAGGTTTGCAAATTATGTTATTGTATATTCACCTAAGTTTTGCATCGTCAATGTTCTAATCGAATGAGGACTTCTTTTCCGCAGTGCTTAATGGAATGAAAAAACGATCACATATTTCTTATCGAGAATATTATTCATATAAATTGCAATCAGGCATTTCGGTAAGTCTATTTTACTTCACATTGGTAGATTGTTCCAACAATATGTTGTAGATATGTATGTGAAGATCGAAACTGCACGGTTAGACTATTTTCGTAACAACCAAAGTCAAATTCGAGCTGAACTTTACCAGGGTATTGTAGATAGCGTTCAAAATGGAGAGACAAGAGGGTACAAAATTGGAAGAAAAATTATTTTACCTCAATCTTTTACATGTGGACCTAGAGATATGTTAAGGAGATATATGGATGCAATGGCTATTGTACAGCGTTATGGAAAACCGGACATCTTCTTGACTATAACATGCAATCCAAATTGGCCAGAGATTAAACAAGAGCTAAAACACAATGATGAGATTCAAAATCGACCTGATCTAATTGTGCGTATATTTAGAGCAAAACTAGAAGAGTTGAAAAATGATTTATACAAAAAAAATATCTTAGGTCCAGTTGTTGCGCATATATATGTTATTGAATTTCAAAAAAGGGGACTTCCTCATGCACATCTATTGTTAATTTTTAAATACGGCTACAAAATTTGTTCTGCTTTAGATGTTGATAAGATAGTTTGCTGTGAAATTCCTAATGAAAATGAATATCCTTATCTTCATTCTGTTATTATTAAACATAATATGCATGGCCCTTGTGGACATCTTAATCCAAAAAACGTATGTATGGAAGGAAACAATAATTGTAAAAATAAATATCCTAGAGATTATTGTAATTCTACTATATTCGGTGATAACTCATATCCTTTGTATAAACGTCGTGATAATGGTATTTCTATTAAAGTTAGAGGTCAAATGTTAGACAATCGATGGGTTGTACCGTATAATCCTTATTTGAGCGCAAAATTTGACTGCCACATTAATGTTGAAGTATGTTCCTCTATTAAAGCTGTAAAGTATTTGTACAAATACGTGTATAAAGGACATGATCGTATTCATTTTTCAGTTTCCACAAATGAAACAGGAAAAGAAACCGACGAAATCTCATCTTATCAATCTGCTAGATGGATATCTCCACCTGAAGCTATGTGGAGGATTTTCTCGTTTAATTTGGCGGAAATTTATCCAACTGTTTATTCTTTATAGCTTCATATCGAAAATCATCAACAAGTAAGATATGACAACGAAGATGATTTGTCTACTATTATTGATAATGAAAATACGAAAAGAACAATGTTGACAGAGTTTTTTGAGGTAAATAAAGCAAATGAATTTGCGCGTACATTGTTGTATCCAGATTTTCCAACCTATTTTGTTTGGAACTCAACTAAGAAGATTTGGACTCCAAAAAAAAAAAACGTTGTTATAGGACGAATTGTCGCAGCGAATCCATCTGAAGGAGAACGATATTTCCTACTCGTTCTTCTCAATCATATTCGAGGTCCAACATCATTTCATGATTTACGAACTTTGAACGGAGTAACTGTTAATACGTATTGAGAAGGAGCACTTTTACACAGTTTGTTAGGCGGAGACAATCATTGTGAAGAATGTCTGTCTGAAGCTATTATTTATAAAATGCCTACTTCTTTAAGACGTCTTTTTGCTACACTTCTTATGCTTTGCAACCCTGATCATCCAAAATTACTGTGGGATAAATTTAAAGTTTATATGATCGATGATTATGTATATGAAAATATACATTCAAGGGATGCTGAACTACGAGCTTTAGAAGACATCAATTCTATTTTAGAATCATCGGGTAAAAGCATAAATGACTATGAAATAGTATCATTCAGTGTACATATAGGTGAAAATGAAAGGTTGAGAAGAATGGTTGCAGATGAGACAACAAATTTGAATATAGAAGGAGGCTATGTCTATACATCAAGCTTAAATAATGAACAACAATTTGCGTATGATACAATTATGGAAAAAGTAAATTCCAAATCAAGTGGGATCTATTTCATCGATGGTTCAGGAGGAACGGGCAAAACTTTTTTATATAAAGCTCTACTAGCAGGTGTAAGGTCTCAAAATTTAATTGATTTAGCTACAATATCTTCTGGAGTATCTGCGTCTCTTTTACCTGGAGGTCGAACAGCTCATTCAAGATTTAAAATTCCTCTGGAAACAGTTGGTGAAGTTATCTGTTCTGTTAGTAAACAATCGGCTCTAGGAACTTTGTTAAAAATGTTTACATTAATACTTTGGGATGAAGCGCCTATGGTGAATAGTTGTGCCGTTGAAGCCGTTGATAAAATGCTCAGAGATATTACTGATTGTAATTTGCCTTTCGGTGGAAAAGTGGTCGTTCTAGAAGGAGATTTCAGACAAGTTTTACCAGTGATATCGAGAGGAAAAAAAGAAGACATAATGAAAGCTAGCTTAGTCTTCTCTAACTTATGGCCTTCGTATTCACATCTACCGTTGGTTGAGAACATGCAAGCAAAATTGGATCCCACGTTTTCTGATTATTTGCTTAGAGTTGGAAATGGAATAGACGAAGAACACAGTTGTAACTGCATTCAGCTTTCGAGCAATATAATTGTACCATTTGAGGATGAAATTACATCTCTGAAAATTTTGATAAACCATGTTTTTCCAAATATAGAAGCATATGTTGATAATTTACATACGATGGGAAATCGAGTAATTCTTACGTCTAGAAATGAATGTGTTGATCATATTAACAACATTTTACTTGATCATATTCCTGGTACAATTTTCATATATTATAGTTTCGATGAAACAATTGACAAATCAGAACATAGCCTACAGGAAGATTTCTTGAACACTTTGACTCCAAATGATATTCCGCCTCATGAATTGAAGCTTAAGATAAACTGTCATGTGATGTTATTGCGGAATATCAATTATTCTGAAGGCTTATGCAATGGAACACGCCTTACTTGTAGAAAATTTGATAAGAATGTAATTCTTGCTGAAATTACAACTGGTGAATATTGTGGAAAACATGTTTTCTTACCAAGAATTCCTTTTATATCTATGAAAAATGATCAAACTTCAATTCATTTTAAAAGAACTCAATTCCCGATTAGACCATGTTTTGCAATGACGATAAATAAAGCACAAGGTCAAACACTTGATTACGTTGGTTTGTATCTTCCTGAACCAATTTTCTGTCATGGTCAACTTTATGTAGCATTGTCAAGAGCTAAAACAAGTAAATCTTTAAAGGTTTTATTAAAACCATCAAGCGCTGACAATTTACATATTAGATGTACGAAGAATGTTGTCTACAGAGAAATTCTCTCATTCATTCATTTGTAGAAATATAACTTTTTCGTAAGTATTTGTCGCATATTTTAGTCGCTCATTGTTATAATTATATTACTGATTTTAGTTATTTCTTATTTCTATAATAACTAATTTCCATTTGGAATATTTCAGGCTTTATGATATTTGTGTATATTTTTCACACGTACTTGGATTTATGACAACACGGTACTCTAAAGTTACAGCCATGATGGAAGTAACTATAGCTAAGAAAACTTTAAAAACTCTCATGCATATACTCTTGATAACAGGTTAGTTATTATTACTTTTTTGTCTAATCGTTATTAATGCATGGTATAAATTCTCATATTAACCATAATTCGTTTTAATTTCAGCCATTTCCATTTTGTCTGTGAGTTTCTAATCATATTTATGGACTCTACATTTTTTTTATTTCAAGATATTATCTGATTTTCTTGGTAAGCTCTCTGAATATTCAGGATCAATTTATGATGATATATGAACAAATTTAGTTATAATCCGTATGCATTTTGTTCAAACTAATGGTGTTACCATCATTTTGCTGAGTTTGTTAGAATGAATCTATTCCTCACCTTTTATATTTTTGCTGCCACTATATCAAATACCATATTTATGTATGTTTCTGAATTCAGAGTGAATCTTTTAAGGGCTATAATAATAAGAGTAGGGCTATAATAATAAGAGTAGAATAAACTCCATACCATGATGGTCTCTTTTCCTTCGACATCTTCTTTCCTGGAAGCTATCCCAATATTCCACTTGTATGTTTTAGATATTTTTGTGTCCAACCCATTTTACACTTTTGAATATGTCAATACATTGTCTTCCATTAATACTAACTTACTTTTTGTTGCAGCAAGTCCATTACCACTCTGGTGGACTTCGCATCAATCAAAACTTGTACAATTGTGGCAAAGAATGCCTAAACCTTCTCAACACTTAAAGTGGTAGTTAAAAGTAGAAGTTGATCCATGATATATCAACTATGCTACATGTTACAAGGTCTACTTTTAAATGCTAAGCCCTATTTTAATAAGTCTAGACGTGCAAATATGAGTGGTTCAACGACAGGAGAAAAGTGTTTAATGACATACAATGAGAATATTTTTATTCATTCTCTCTAAACAATAGTGAACAGTATGAGGCGGCCACCGAAGGTAAGATGAAATTGAGATCCTTCTATGTACTATTGTTATTATTAGACATTTCAATCCTTACATATTTTGGTAATTAATTTCAGTTTATTATTTCCTTTTGGGTAACGATTTCATTGTATACTGATTTAAGTTTTGTGTTGTGTTGCTCATAGCATTTCGAGGACTTTGCGATATGACATTCCTACAAGCATTCTCGTGATATTCTGATAGCATGTAAAGCCTATGTAGAAAGCACTCAATCAGGATGTCTGTCAAAGGGATTGTTGAAGATGTTGACGAAAGTGATAAGAGCTGCTCACATGATTTGAAGACAAATTTAGTATAGTTCGTCACTACGTTAGTAAATACATTTTTTTTCAAATTAACACAAAAAACTGTCAAGAGTTCTTTTATTTAGCTTACATTCGTACCTGCTGGTAGGATATAAAATAAATTTTACATCATGTCCCATGCGAAGAGAAAATAGGAGGAAGAATGTGCTTTTATCACTTATGATTTTTATCATCTAAGATTACAACTTTTTTGCAATTTGTCAATGTTATTGGGTTCCATTCGTCATTCAATTAATATTATGTTCTTTCGTTATTAATTCCTATTTTCATAACGTTTGATAATAAAGTTCAGTATCTATAATTCTTAACTCTGGAAAAACAAGTGCATGAAAAAATGTTACATTATGCATTAAATTCTTAAGAAGAATTCATCAAAAAATGAGATAAATATATTTTTTTAAACGCTAATATTACCTTCGAAATGACATGTACGGGCAATAGACTAGTATTACAAGAAGCCTCGTGCGACTCTTTGGAAAACATAATTTCATAAAACTAAATGTCTCATAAATTCATCCAATAAACAGAGCATGATCAAAGTATTTGTCAATGTTTAAGAATGCGTCGCTATGTACATCAAATTAACTCTTTAAGACAAATAAACATAAATCCCAATCTTCCAGTAAAAAAAATAGCAAACTAAAATGGAAATATTGAAGAAGCTAATACAAGCCATGGGCCATACATGAAATCTCTTTAACTGAAACATAGAAAAATGGCAGGGCAGGGGATATTTCTAAACAAGTGTAAAAACCATATTTTTGCCACTTCTTTTAAAAAAGTTCCACACATACCAGAAAATTGTTTTCAATTTCCAACACCTAGCTTTTCACAAAAAACTTCCCTCATAGTTTCCTGCTCAAGCAGAGCCTTGGATACCATCTCTTCATGACACTACATAGTGGATTCATGGAATGAAACAGTATCTCGGTTTCTCATTTTTCTGAAGATATTTATTTATCTAAAAGTATACATTGGATATAACATATGAAGAGGTAATCGACTTCCTCACAACATGATCGGGAAACGTAAAATTTATGCTTGCCAACCAATTCTTTTCGACTGATTTTAAACCTCTTGGTCATTTTGCCAGAAAGAGTGCCTAGTGGCCCAAGTCAAACTAAATGTTACAGCACTGCTATATAGTGCTCAAATCTTACCAGCAGTACACATAACAGTAAAAGACAAATACTTTGAAATACACTCTGAACAAAAGTATTTCATTGGATGAAGTAGCAGAAATAAATGCATGACTGATACCTTTGGAAAAAGAAGTCCTGGACCACTAGGTGAGTTTATCATGAGAACCTCTAAAATCTTCTCTGAATCTTCACTACTTGCATCAGAGTCTCTATATCTATATGGAATGCATCTGGTAAACAATATCTGAAGTTAACATATGGTACACTATTCAACAAAAATATGCTTGAAATAAATTTAAATTAACAAACAATAGTAGCTCCCTCACAGAAGCATATAGTGCTAGGTTCAAGTAATATTTACAGTGAATACTAGGAAAAATTACTATATATAATTGAGTGCGATAAGTTTTTTGAAATTACACTCTTCCCAAGGTATGAAAATATAACTACGGATACTATGAAGTTTAGGGCCTCATAAGTTATACGAACAAAAGCGAAAACAATTGAGCCAACACAAGCTCTGCAAGCAGGAAAAAAAGTTTGATGATTCCCGTCCAATTTAATCCTTATTCAAATGGCGAATTCATTACCAAAGAACATTTCCTTCATCACTATAAAATTCATTAAAATTTTACACGTTTTTAAAGTCCATAATCTTTTTCTTCAGGGAAAACTGAGTCAACTGATATTACTTATAGAAGCTCTTCCAAGGAATATAACGCCCTCTCTCTCTCTCTCTCTCAAAAAACAAAAAACAAAATAATTAGATCAAATTCATTTATAAATGCATACACATAAACACATTAAATTAACACTACACATGCACAATACAATTAACCTTGTAATAAAATACAAAAAATAATTAAGTATTACCCAGCCACAAGGCGAAAATCGGAATCATACCGCTGCTGATGCCGGCCCGTTCTTGCCACCAAAGTATCACACATAATATATATACGAATTAAAAAAAAAACCCTAGTAGTTGCAATCTTGTTATTATACAGGCTGCATTGACAACTAACAGAAAACAACTATTTTCTTGAAATAATATGGACATTCTCATGGAAAAAATAACAATAAATCAAAAGGCGAGAAATGGCTACAAAGAAATCAATTGATTCAGTAAGAAAAAGGGCAATGTGATGGGTATGAATCTGAGGACTCTAAGAGAAAATAACAGAGGCACTTTTGTTGTGGGTGAAATTGAAAAATGAATAATGAGAATGCGTTTGTTACGGTGGTTTTGGGATGTAATTTGCACTAAGGTTTTTGCATAATTCTCTGATTGAGAAGCTATAGAAACGGATCGATGGAGATAGAGGGAGAGGGAGCTGTTCGGGTGTGGTTAAACTACAATGTCACGTGGCCATGTTTCAAGGGATGCCTCTCTTACTGCCGCGAAAAAAGAGAGACGCCATACGTAGTTTGCTCCTTCCATCATTTCTTGTTCATTTCGAAATCAAGGAAAATTTCTTTACAATTTGTAGAATGTTTGCATTGAAAATAAATTGATCATTGATTGATGAAAATAGAAAATTACAATTGCTAGTGTAGGAGGCGAACACCTCTAAGTTTGAAACATTTTTGAATGACTAATACCCCTTATAATAGCTTACGAAACAAAAACCTAAGGATAGGAGTAGACTTTAAATGACGAGGAATCATATTAAACGTTTACCAATATCATAATTATTTTACAATTGAAATAAACTATTACAATAGAAAGGAAATTACAACTCAAACTAAACTAATATTTACAATATGTGGTCGAAGTTGGGCAAACTGTGGTTGCGATTGGATCAAAGGCTAAGTAAAGTTGTGGTCCTTGACATTCTCCCCCATTTGTTTTGGTGACTTCCTTGGTGCCATCAATGCATGGTATGCTTCAATTAATAGTTTCAAGGCTCCAAAGTTTTTTTTCTCTTTCTTAAGTATTCTCTTCGCTGCTGCATCCACTCCATTTGATCAAATACTTTTAATGATATTTCCTAAAATCTCGAGTAGTTTGATGGTCCAGCATAGCTTTAGCAACCTTCTTTCCGACTTTTCTCAATTTAAACACAGTCGCTTTGGCTCATTTCTGGGTGCATCCTCCTTGTCTGCAAAGTATGACTTGAGTTTACCAACATGAAGGACTTTGTGGATTTTGCACCATGAAGAGAGTGCAACTCTGTATCCGACTCTTTCAATCCTCTTCGCGATAGGTGTCCAATATATTTTGGCACCAATCTTGAATCTTTTCCTCTTGTCGGTTTATAACAGTTTCTATCGGAAAGTTTGACCATTACTAGATCTCCAACATTAAATTTAAGGAAAAGACGCTTTAAATCTGTAAAACACTTTATACCATTTTTCAGCTTTCTCAAGATAAGAGAAGTTTTTCGCTTGAGGAGATTTGGTACTTTGATCGATATCCACAGTATAAGGGAGTAACGGTTGCTGACAAGTCACAATCTCAAAAAGACTCTTATTGGTGGAAGAGCTCTTTTGGACATTGAAGCAAATCTAAGCCGCATCCAAAAGTTTCACCCAATTTTTCTACGTAGTAGAGATAAAGTGTCGAATATATTCTTTTAGTATAGAATTGAAGCGCTCCGTCTATCCGTCAGGTTGTGAGTAAAAACTAGAATTCATGCTCAAACTTGAACTAAAAAATTTGAACAACTCGGTCAAAAATATACTAGTGAATCGAGGATCCTGATCACTGATGATGTCTTTAGGCAATCCCCAATATTTGACAATATGTTTGAAGAATAGTTGAGTAGTCTCCTCAGTTGATACATACTTGGGTGTTGCGATGAAAGTTGCTTATTTTGATAGACAGTCTACCACGACGATGATAGTGCCTAAATCTCCAACTTTTGGCAATCCAACAATGTAGTCCATCGATACACTCTCGAATGGCCTAGTTGGGATGGAAATGGGCTCCAACAAGCCTACCTTTTCTGATGATCTGTCTTAACCTGCTGACAAATAAGATAGGTTTTCATATAAGTTACAATGCCATCCGCGTTTGAAGCCAGCAATACGCGCGTTGTAATAGTTAAAAGTGCGTTCCTCTCTAGGATGTTTACCCAAATCGTGTCATGGTATTTCGCAATTAGTGATTTTCTGAAATATCTTCCCTTAGGAACATATAGGCGATCTCCCTTAGTATTCGGTCCCTTGTATTTGCGGTAACTGTGATCCCTGAAAGAACATCCATAGAGCAAATGGTAGCTAAGTCAGCTCGACGACTAAGAGCATCAACAACATGATTGCTAAATACAGGACGATGCTCTAGTATAAAAATGATCTCTGAAAAAACTTCCTGCCAACAAGCCTGTTTGCTTAACATTTTTGATTGGGACATGAAGTGACTAACCGCATTATTATCTGTCTTCACAATAAATGGAGACATAGGCAAATAGTGGTGTCATCCACTAAGGCAATGGACTACCATCAACAACTCATTTTTGTGCGCCGAGTAACAACGTTCTGCTTGGTTCAGCTTTCGGCTCTCATATGCTACTGGATGTCCTTCTTGCATAAAACTCCACCAAGTGCAAAATTTGAAGATCGGTATGCCCTTCGAATGGTTTAATCATATCCGGCAAGGTTAATATCGGGTTCATCCACATAGATTTCTTCAGCTTTTCGAAAGCATTTTGACATTGGGATGACCAGTCCCAATCCTTATTCTTCTTTGTCAATTCGGTAAGTGGTAATACAATTTCTGAGAACCCTTTCACATATCTTTGATAGTAATTGTATAACCCGAGAAATGAACATACATCGTGGACATTATTTGGTGGTTGCCAATCTTTGATGATTGTAACCTTCTTTGAATCCATGTGTATTTTACCTTGTTCAATGATGTGACCCAAGAAGTTGATAAACGTCTGAGCGAATAAGAATTAAGATGGTTTGATATAGAGT
Organism: Fraxinus excelsior; assembly: GCA_019097785.1. Lineage (NCBI taxonomy): Eukaryota > Viridiplantae > Streptophyta > Magnoliopsida > Lamiales > Oleaceae > Fraxinus > Fraxinus excelsior. The sequence continues at coordinate 17,600,148 of CM032639.1, read as the reverse complement.
TCATTCTCTCGTAGTCGATTGAAAACCCGCCTCATATGTTGCGCATGTTTCTCTAATGTCTCGATATAGATGACTATGTCGTCTAGGTACACCACCACAAAATTATCCAAAAAATCGTGAAGTACCTGATTCATCATCGTACAAAACATTGCTAGAGCGTTTGTCTTACTAAAATGCATCACTTTGAATTCAAAGGCTCCATATCTTGTTACCACCGTAGTCTTTGCTTTATCTCCCTCTTTGATCCGAACTTTCCAGTATTTGGACCTAAGATCAATCTTTATATAATATCTCACCCGGCTCAGTCGGTCGAAGCAATCCGCGACCAGCAGAATAGGATAGCTATTCTTCACAATGATCTTGTTTAAGGCTCAATAGTCGCAGCACATTCTAAGAGAGCCCTCGGTCTTTTTTTGAAACAACATGGGAGCTCTATATAGTGATTTTACAAGCACAATAATTTCACTTTCCAACATTTCTACCAATTGTTTTCAAAGCTCTTCAAGCTTGGGTTAAGACATACAATGGGGTGCCCTGGCGGGAGGTTTGGCACCTTGAATAAGTTCAATCCCATGATCAATTGCTCTCATTGGTAACAATTTCTTTGGTAACTCATCCTGCATAATGTCATCAAATTCATTAATAAGCCTTCTGACGTTTTGGAATAAGGCCAGTTACCTATTCGATCTCCTATAATCGAAGAGTGCACAAAAATAAGGGTTCATTTCTTTTGAATTACCGAGATACTTTTCTCGACCATCTTCCCAGCTTGTGTAGTGATGAAGCACGGTTTACTGCCATCATCATTAATGAATCGGAATATGGTAACACTGATGTCTTAGTATCTCGAAGAAATTTCAATCCTAGAATAAGCTTGAAGTTATCCATCTAAACTGCAGACAAGTTTGTCCTTCCCTCGAAAGGACCCGCTTTGAGCAACACTGATTTCACTACTCCGGCTATTGGTTGAACAGTGGAGTTGATTGCTTTGACATTTCCACTATCTCTCTCCAGAACAATGCTGAGTCACCCCACTTCGGTACTTGCGAGGTAGTTGTGGGTAGCAACAGTATCTATTATTGTCCTGATTGGCTTTCCATTGATTTTCAAATCAATGTACATTTGGCTTTTGGCCCTACAAATACGAGCCTTCGATTCTTCCATCTTTGGCTCTTTCGAGGAAACATCATCCTTTTTAGTAGCTCGGTGCACCGATGTGAGAATGTACCAACTACATCCTCATCCTCTTCGGAGTCGGGCTCACCATGATAGCTAGCTTGTGGGGCATCTTACTTTGAACTCATTCCACCACTTACTAGTTCACAATGTGCATTCACCATCCGTTTCTGAGGACACTCCGCTACCCGATGAGGTCCTTCACATAAAAATCACATCAATTTAGAAGTGGCATCGGATCTTCCATCCATTGCTTTTCTTTTATTCCGGTTGTTAGTGCTGCTACCTTTATAGTTTCCTCGACGTCTGTTTTTATGGTTTTCCTGCAAGTTACTCTGACGGGTGCCTTGATAGGCTCCTTTTATTATGAGAGTAATGCTCTTCCCCATTTGAGTTTGAGCTTGGTCTGTAAGGTTTGCTTCCATCTCCAATAGCTTAAATATTCTCCGAAGGTTATTCTTTTCTAGATTTCGGTTGATAGTCACTTAAACATTCGGTGGCTCCCATGGTTTCGCTCAAATCAGTAACCTTCTGTCTCTGAAGTTCCGTGCATGTCCAAGGTCTCAACTCTTCAATGAATGTGAATAGCTTATTATTTTTTCGACATATCTCGAATGTTCAGCATATGACCTGAAAAAGCTTTCACATACACTCTGATGAAGCTTGTATGTTTCAGTTCTCGTAGTGTCTGTCGTGCCTGATATTCCACATTTTCTAGGAAAAAATGCAATCTGATCGCTTCTTTAAGGACATCCCAAGAATCTATTCGAATCATGTAGGCTTGAAATATCAATAAACTTTGTCCGCCACCTTATTTATAAAATCATGCACGTTTTTGCTTTTCCCCGAATTTTCCATAATTGCTAGAATTCTATGTTTAGTCAATTTCCTACCTTATTTCTGAAATCATGCACATTTTTACCTAGTTTTTAGGGTTTGATATAAATACCAAAAACATTCTTGTGTTTGGACTTTTTGATAAAATTTTAATAGAGAGGCTATTGCTTTCCTTGTTCTTCCTTGAACAATCAATTCGAATTTATGAAGATCTAAATCTTGTGGTGTTCAAAACATTGGATCGTGGGTTCTTTATTGTGTAATCAAGGGGTTCAACGTATCTTTGTTATCGTTGGATTTTTTGGTTCACTTCGTTAGGTTCAAGTCCAAAACCAAATTTAATTGGCGTTCTGCATCAATCTAGTTGTGGGTTTCGTATTCACCGTTGCTACGGGGTTCGCATCAGTTAATATCAAATCCAGGTTCCAATTCTATCAGGTTATATCTTTTATTTTCTTTGTTGAGTCATTTAAATTTGTTTCTCCGTACTTTCGTCGAGTTCTTGAGTCGTTCTTCATTTTCGATTCCTAGGATATCAATTCCTTGTTGGTAGTATAATCTTGTGTTATCCAAAAAAAATTACTGTTCATCGCGATTACTGTTCATTCGTGAAAAAAAAATTTGTTCACGTGCGGTACTGTTCATCCATAAAAAAAAACTGAGATTTGATTGATTTGCTACCAACATTCTACAAATTTCGAATTATCAATTGTTCTTGTCATCAAATTGGTTCAAAACTTATATTGAAAACCTTCTTGTAAAGCCATTGTCATCCAAATTGTTTTTGTCCTTCCAAATTTTTTTTATACTTCTCTTGAGTCACAATTATCCACACATTCGGTTTTTGAAGTCACAAGTTTGATCCGGTGAGTTCATTGTTGTCTTTGGAAGCACTTGGTGAAAGCACTGAGTGGTAAAAGGCAGAGGGTGAGATTATTAGAGGGTAAAAGCCAATTGAGTAATTCCGAGTGAAATTTTGTGAGGCAGAAATTGAGAGAATGTCAGACGTGGAAGACTCAAATTCCAGTAGGAACGATAATCAGACCAATTTGCAGGATGATATGATGGATAGGTTTGAACGGTTGTTGATGGATATGGGAATAAAGATGGAGCAGTTGAATGCTTCGATAGTAAATCTCAGTAGGGAACAGCCAGCGAATGTACCTTACGATAGGAGAGTGGGTAGGCGAGTTCCTAGAATGGATGAACATGATGTGGCAGTGAATGGGAAGAAGATGTATTTGAAGGGGTTGAGATGGAACAAAGGAGGCCTGAGGAAATAGGTTTGAACAACGGGGTAGAAATAATTGGAGGTGAAGCTGATGGTAATTTGGGAAATGTAAAAATGACGATTACACATTTTAAGGGTAGGAGTGATCCTAAGGCATATTTAGAGTGGAGAAAAAGGTGGAGCTGATTTTTTATTGCCATAACTATTCGAAGGATAAGAAGGTGAAGATTACAGTGTTGGAGTTCATTGATTACACCATCCCTTGGTGGGATCAAGTGGTCACTTCATTGCGTAGGAATCGAGAGAGACCTATAAATACTTAGGATGAATTGAAGGTGGTGATGAGGAAACGATTTGTACCTAGTCATGACTACAGGGAGCTCCATCAAAAACTACAGAGTTTGTATCATGGTTCGAAGAGTGTAGAAGATTATCATAAAGAGATGGAGATTTTGATGATTAGGGCAAATGTGGAGGAAGATCGAGAATCTACCATGGCTAGGTTCTTGAATCGGTTAAACAAGGAGATTACTAATGTGGTGGAACTACAGCACTATATGGAGTTGGAGCATATGTTGCATGTAGCCATGAAGGTGGAAAGACGAAGAGGAAATAGACTACGAGGTAACCGGTGAACACTTCGTCTCCTAACCCAAATTGGAAGTCGAGATGGAAAGGTAATAAAAGGGAATGAAGCGGGATTTAAAGGAAGGGTGAAATGCAACAAGAAAGAGAAGAAGGTGCTAGCAAAACCGTACCTAAAATGGAACCGCAGCAATCAAGGAGTAGAGATATAAGTTGTTTTCTGTGTTTGGGAAAGAGGTACATTGCTTCTCAGTGTCCTAACAAAAGGATAATGATTCTACGGGATGACGGAGAGGTGGTGAGTGAGAGTGAAGGAGAATATGACGATATGTCGGCGTTGGAGGAGGTTGATGAAGAAGGAAAATTTGAGTTTGCTGTTGGTGAACTACTGGTAAACATGAGAGCTCTTAACACTCAAGTCAAGGCGGATGAAACTGAACAACAGCGGGAAAACATATTCCACACCAGGTGCACGATAAGGTATATAGCCTAATGGATGGCGAGAGTTGCACAAATGTGCCTAGCACAACCTTAGTTGAAAAATTGGGTTTGGTCAATATTAGACACCCTATGCCTTATAAATTGCAATTGTTGAATGAGATTGAAGAGGTGAGGGTGAATAAACGAGTGTTGATAGATTTCTCAATTGGGAGTTATAGTGATAAGGTTGTATGTGATGTGGTACCTATGCAGGCATACCATATTTTGTTGGGAAGATCGTGGCAGTATGATAGGAAAGTTACACATGATGGGTATAGGAACTGGTATACTTTTGTCAAGGAGTGGAGGTCTATCACTCTTGCGCCACTAACACCGACACAAGTTTATGAATACCAGGTTAAATTGAGGTATGAGCAAGAGAGAAGAGCAAGAGAGTTCGCAAAAAGGAGAGAAAATGGTGAGGTGGTTGAGAGTGGGGAAAAGAAAGAGAGGCCACGTGAGAGAGATAAAACAGTGAGCTGGCAAGTAAGAGAGAAAATGGCGAGGTGGCTGAGAGAGGAAAAAATAGAGAGATGCCACAAGAGAGGAGAGAAAAAGAGTTAGTTGAGAGGAGAGAAAAGCCGAAAACAAACTTCTTTGTGAATGGGAATGAATTGAAAAGGCTATGTTTGATAATAGACAAATGTTGTTAGTATTTAAGGAGTCCCTCCTCAATTTCTAGAAATCTCACATACCCTTTCCCAGTTTGGTTAAATCTTTGTTGTAGGAGTTTAGAGATGTATTCCTAGATGACATGCCAAGCGGACTACTACTAATTCGGGGTATTGAGCACCAAATTGACTTCATACCTGGGCCTGTCACTCCAAACCGACCAGCCTACCGAATCAATCCCGAAGAGACGAAGGAGCTTCAAAAGCAAGTCGAGGAGTTGGAGGAGAGCATGAGCAAAGGTTACGTGAAGGAGAGCATGAGCCCATGTGCTATGCCTGTCTTGTTGGTGCCAAAGAAGGATGGGACTTGGAGGATGTGTGTGGACTGCAGAGCTATCACCAATATCACGGTAAAGTATCGTCACCTTATCCCTATACTAGATGATATGCTAGATGAGCTGCATGGTGCTTGTATTTTTAATAAAATTGATCTTAAAAGTGGATACCATCAAATTCATATGCGGGAGCGTGATGAATGGAAAACGGCATTTAAAACTAAATATGGATTATATGAATGGTTGGTTATGCCGTTTGGTCTCACTATTGCACTAAGCACTTTTATACGATTGATGAACCATATGTTGCTTGCTTTCATAGGTAAATTTGTTGTAGTTTATTTTGATGACATTTTAATCTAAAGCAAAACCCTTGAAGAACATTTGGATCATTTAAGTTGTGTGCTTGTAGTGCTAAGGAAAGAAAAATTGTATGCTAATTTTAAAAAGTGTACTTTCTGCATGGAGAATGTAGTATTTCTAGGATTTGTGGTTGGGGCTAATGGAGTAGAAGTGGATGAAGAGAAAATTAAGGCTATAAAAGATTGGCCAACACCTAAGAGCATTAGCACAACTGAAGTTAGGAGTTTCCCTGGACTTGCTAGTTTTTATAGGCGATTTGTAAAGGATTTTAGCACAATCACCACACCACTAACTGAAATCGTTAAGAAGAGCGTAGATTTTCAATGGGACGATGCACAAGAACATGCATTTAATACTATCAAGGATAGACTGTGTAAAACACCTGTTTTGGCACTACCTAACTTTAACAAAACATTTGAGATTGAGTGTGATACATCAGGTATGGGTATTGGAGTAGTATTAATGTAGGATCAAAGGCCTATAGTTTATTTCAGTGAAAAGCTGAATGGGATTGCTTTGAACTATCCTACATATGACAATGAGTTGTACTCACTTGTTCGAGCACTGGAGACTTGGCAGCACTACTTGTGGCCTAAGGAGTTTGTGATACACATTGATCACGAGTCATTGAAGTACTTGCGGGGTCAAGGTAAGTTGAACAAAAGACACACGAGATGGATGGAGTTTATAGAGTCATTTCCATACGTCATTTCGTATAATCAAGGTAAGGAAAATGTGGTGGCGAATGCGTTATCTCGAAGGTATGCGCTTCTAAATTCTTTAAGTGCACGTTTGCTTGGCATTGAACACATTAAAGGCATGTATGCGAGTGATTCTAATTTCTCTAGCATTTATGAATCATGCAACAATGGGGCTATCGATAAATTTTATAAGCACGATAGTATTTGTTTAGGGAGAATAAGTTGTGTGTTCCGAACTATTTTATACGTGCATTGTTGGTAAGGGAAGCACATGGTGGGGGTTTAATGGGTCATTTTAGGGGTACAAAAGACCTTAGACATGATAGGGGAATATTTCTGTTGGCCTAAAATGAGAAGTGAGGTAGAACGCATTTGTGGGAAATGCATAACTTGTAAACTGGCTAAGAACGCATTTGTGGGGAATGCATAACTTGTAAACAGGCTAAGTTCAAAGTTTTGCCTCATGGTTTGTATACTCCTTTGCCTGTACCTAGTGAACCTTAGGTGGATATTTCAATGGATTTTGTGTTAGGCTTACCTAGGATAAAAAGGGTCGGGACTCAATTTTTGTTGTGGTGGATATGTTTAGTAAAATGGCACACTTTATACCATGCCACAAGACCGATGATGCCACCAATATTGTCGATTTGTTCTTTCGGGAGATAGTACGCTTGCACGAGGTCCCTAGGAGTATAGTGTCAGACAAAGATGTTAAGTTTTTGAGTCATTTTTGGCTTGTTTTGTGGAACAAGTTAGACACTAAATTGTTGTTCTCCACTACTTGTCATCCACAAACCGATGGGCAAACTCGTGTAGTTAATAGAGCAATGACTCGGTTGCTTTGTACGGTGATAAACAAGAATCTTAAAAGTTGGGAGGAGTGTTTACCTTTCATTGAATTTGCTTATAATAGAGTTGTACACTCTACTACTTCATTTTCGCCTTTTGAAGTTGTTTATGAGTTTAATCCCTAACACTTTTGGATTTGTTGCCTTTGCCTGTAAATGAACGAGGTAACTTGGATGGTAAGCGAAAAACTGAATTGGTAAAGTCACTGCACGAGAAGGTCAAGGCGCAAATTGAAGAGAAAAATAAGCTCGTTGCAACGAAAGTAAATAAAGGAAGAAGGCGCATGACATTTGAACCAGGAGATTGAGTTTGGGTGCATTTCAGGAAAGAGCGCTTTCCGGTTCAGAGGAAGTCTAAGCTATAACAACGTGGAGATGGCCCATTCCTAGCCCTCAAGAGGATCAACGATAATGCCTACAAAGTGGACCTCCTGTTTCAACTACATTTAATGTTGCCGATCTGTCTCTGTTTGACGCAGGTACCGATTCGAAGACGAATTCTTTCAAAGAGGGAGGGAATGGTATGATCCAAGGTGCCATTAAAATAATGACAAACCCGGGAAAAGATCCATTGATAGTTGACGAAGGACCAATGACTCGAGCGAGGGCAAAACGAGTGACAGAGGTAATGGGATTATTTGTTCAAGCAACGATGTCATGTTCTACACGGAAAAATAGGCAAATTTCATGTTGGGGTCGAGGTCAGGAGTCCAATGGATCATGCGGATCGAGGCGGGAGAAAGCGGGGTTGAAATCCGCATAAACATAACAACCTTGCGGCCGCAAAGGCATATACCGAAACTTAAATAAGGTTTTTCGGTTGTTCCTTGCAGCCGCAAGGAACAAAAAAATTACGAAATTTTCCTTTTCCGCCAATTTTCCATAATTGCTATAATTCTATGTTTAGTTAATCTCCCACCTTATTTATGAGATTATACACGTTTTTACCTAGTTTTTAGAGTTTGGTATAAATACCAAAAAACATTCATTGTTGTTGCGTTTTTTAGTATTGGATATATTTCTAAGAGTAATATAATGGACCTAAGAGTCCGAATTATCGTTCCCACGAAGACTATATTTTAGTATTGGATATATTTCTCCTACTACTATTTGATGGAAATAAACAAACTCTAAATTCAGATTATAAGGAATATGGATGTTTTAGAATAACTAAATTCCTAGAACGAATGAAAATTTATGAAAGAATATTGGAGACAAACAGATCAAAGATTTAAATATGCGAGAAGTATTAGGGCGGAACAATTTCACCTAATGATCACCTTAGTTATCAATTCAAGATTCTAGCCTAATGTAGTGTTCGGTCGAATTCTCCTACGGTATTCAATTTACCCCTCTCGAGTTCTCATTGAGCCTATTTAACTAAATCAATTCCATATCTCTATGCAAATTCTCCTTAGTTAAACGAGTTAAGGCACTAGGAATTCATATAATGACCACAACACTTAGTATATGTATCTCTACACGTTATACCTCGTTACCGAATTTTATTACACATTCTAAGTTTCGAACTCACATCTCGACTCGTAAGAAACTCAATAAATCATCAAATTATTGGCCAGATAATTTAAAGCATTGCACTCATAATAAAATCAACACATGGAAGAATAAAACTTAGAAATTCATGAATTTAATAACTAAGGGTTTCAAAGATTACATTGTTCGCCCTAATAATAAAATTAGCTACTCATAATCAAAGCAATGAAATAAATAACAAAAGTTGAATACATCACCGGATTTAAATGATACAAAAGTTGAAAAAGAATTATTTCTTGCACCAAAATCTTCTTCCGCTTCTAATTCTTGATTTTTATTCGAATCCTTGATGTAAGTCTTCTCGCAAATTCCACGTTTATCTTGTGTTCTTCTCTCTATTTTGCAAGGTATGGAACTCCTATTTCGTGTCTCTCTTAGCCTATTTATACTTCTCATACATCATTGGTCAATTTGGAGTCCTTTTTGTGGACTTTTTCGTAGCCCAAAAAATACCCTATTTTTCTTCGTGGCGCGGCTCTTGAGCGCTAGGTTTCAGTGCTTCAGTGCCGCGAATTTAACCAGAGTAGCGCTACCTATGTAGCGCTTGAGCGCTACACATCTGTTAAAATTCATCATGTTTTGTTTTCCGGCGTTTGGGCACTCTTTTCGGGCGCTTGAGCGCCAAATTTTTACTCCATTTCTTTATTTACTTTGCTTCAAAAACTCTTTTTCATCCCTTCATCATTCCTTCAACCAAAACACTAGAAAACACATTAAATTCGTTCGATAATCAACATATTAATCAAACAAATGAAGCTCCAATGGTACAAAATTCATGTGCAAAACACACTCATCAAATACCCCCAAACTTAACATTTTGCTAGTCTTCGAGCAAACTCATACACAAAGAAAATCAACTAAAAGGGAACACGGTACCCAACTTAGTTAGATAGCCTGTCGTTAACTCAGGACCGAGATCAATATATCACATCTATGAATGAATTCAAAATTACATAACAAGAGTCAATTTTCACTTATCCCATGCAAACGGGTGTGTGTGTGTGTGTAAATCTTGTATAGCGTAGACATTCACAATTTGGTTCAGTTTCCCATCCCAAATGGACAATTCTTTCCTTACATCGCTCATGAGATTCACACACCCCCAAACTTGTTTTCTTTTATGCTCTCCCAATGGTGTATTCCTAAGCTCAGTTTCATTCTTTTATGTCCTTACACCTCTCGAATTTAGATTCGTTTAACCGACAATATCAACAGTCTATTCATGTGATGATCCTCCCAAAATTTAGTGTTCAACAAACTAGCTTACGCTAAGTGATTCAAACCCACTAGTTATCTAAAGCCCCGAAAACAAACATCAAAATATTCTCTTTTTGTTAGCCTTTTATTAACCTCACCCATATTTCTCTTCTTGACCCATGTAGCGAGCTTTAGTCGGTAACTCCCCAGCTTTTAAATTTCAAAAGGGTACCAGGTCATAAGATACCCTGCAGACTTAATCACTCAAGTCAAAAAGGTGCCGACGTGAGACATAAGCTAAATTAGAACAGTTTTTTTTCTTTTCCCCCCCTTTTTTTTTGAACTTCAAACACAATAACAGGAGGTTAGATTCCTAGCATACGGTCATCACGAAGCATCCACTGGAGAGTCGAAACACTCCACACAAATTTTATAACAAGAATCATCACAATCCTAAACCATTTCCTTAAGCATGAACCTCATGTTCGTGTACAACGCTATACCTCAATTGGGGTTAAGCCTCTAGGTCATGTCTCTAACTTAAGCATGTGAACCTCATGTTCGTGTACAACGCTATACCTCAATTTAGTGCATCAAAATCTTCACATTTGTCATGGATAAACGAAAATTACGACTCAAGCACATAATTTATCATCATTCACAAACTAATTCATTTTCTCAGCTATATTCATCATGGATGCACGACTATCCAACTCACACAAGCACACAAAAGTTGTAAATTCATAAAGAAAATTAAGATTTTTTTCTTTTTTAAATAAATCACACAAGTCAATCAACACAATCACAAAAAAAAAAAACAAACCACATAATATACTAGTCATGCACACAGCATATAAGCCAAAAAATACCCTCAAACTTAAGATAAACATTGTCCCCAATGTTAAAAAGAAGAATAGAAATGAGCACTTACCTGAGAAGATACTAAGTGTCATTGAAAACTTAGATTGACCCCCTAATTGGTATAAGCTTATGTCCCATGATGAGTTGAATGTCAATCTCCATGTCTCTTGCGCTCACCCCCAACTTGAGTGTTGGCTATAATTCACCAAGAGAGATAGAATAACATAAGCAAGATAAACAAATGAATAAATGAACTAAAAATGAAAACGAGATAATAAAAACAAAGGATAGAACTTGGGTTGCCTCCCAAGAAGCGCTTCTTTATAGTATTTAGCTAGACTGTGTTCCGTGACATGTTTGATCTTGGTGGCTCAAACAATTTTATGCCATCATGACACATTGTGCAATTTTCATTCGTACACCCTTTTTGTGCTCTCCATATTTTGATATTTCCATTTTTATCTCTACCAAGAAGTCTACCGAAATTTGGTCTTCTATTCTTACAGCTTCGTTGACCAGGAGGTTTTTCTTCATCAATTCCACATCAAAGATTATTCTTGGAAGGTGTCTCAAGTGGGGTAGAAATATTAAATATCTCTTCCTTGTCCTCCACCCTCAATATTAGCTCACCCTTCATTAGAGTCTGACCCGTTGTTAAGAATGGCCTACCCAATATAATTGGAATATCTCGATTTTCTGGTGTGTCCAGTACAATGAAATCTATCAAAAATATTAAATTTTCTGCCTTTATGAGCACATCTTCAACTTTGCCAAGTGGCTTTGAAATTGTAGTATTAGCTATTTGTAACTTTATTGATGTTGGTTTGACTTCTTCACCCAATCCCAATTTCCTGTAAACAGAATATGACATTGGATTTATACTAGCACCTGTATCACATAATGCAACAATTGTACATGAATTTCCAATTGAAATTGGCAAAGAAAAACTCCCTGGATCTTTCAACTTGGGAGACAATTTTATTTAGCACTCTTGCACTACTTTCCTTCGTTAATTCTACAACTTCAAACTCAGCAAGCTTTCTCTTTTTTGTCAACATCTCCTTCAAGAGTTTTGTGTAGCTTGGAATTTGTAATATTGCATCAATCAGCGGAATATTGATCTGAAGTTTCTTGAGAACCTCAAGGAAATTGTCAAATTTTGTATCTGGTTTGTTCTTCTTGAACCTTTGAGGAAAGGGTATGGGAGGAACATAAGCCTTGACTGAACTTGGTGATTTGGTAGTGAATGCCTCTGTACTTTCTTTGTTCTCAATTGAGGCGGGTGTAGATTTTTCCTCCATTATAGTTTCATCAACACCTTCCCAATCTTCTTTTCTTTCTGGTTGTTTCACAATAATCTCTGGTACTTGTACTCCGCTCCTTGTAGTGATAGCATGAAGATTTTCCTCTATTGATTTCTTTCGAAGTCTTTAGGGGAATGGAAGTGGAGGTACAGGAGCCCTGGGTGGATCGTTTTCCATTACTTCTATTGCCATCACTTGCTCTTTAGGATTCATCATTGTATTGCCTGGCAATGATCCGTGTGGACGTTCTGAAAGTTGTTGAGCTATCTGACCAGTCTGTATCTCCAACTTCTTGATGGATGCTTGCTGATTTTGGAAATTAGTATCAATCTGTTAGAATACTTTGTCTATTTTTTGCACATATTGATGAAACATCTTCCCCAAACTTGGTTTGTTCTCCTGCTGGGCATTATTAGGAACATGTCCTGGCTGAGTATCAGACCATCTGAGATTTGGGTGTTGTCTCCATCCTGGATTGTAAGTCTGAGAATATGGGTTAAAATTGCGGGATCCATTTTGAATGAAGTTGACCTGTTCCTCTGGAAAACTCATGTACATACAACTCTCTGTTGCATGATTAGCCCCGCAATTTTCGCAAGTTGGACTACTCATTATAGCATGTGCTCCTCTCGTCTGTGCCTTCACCAACAGTTTCTACCTGCTTTGTCAACACTGCTATTTGGGCATTAGTGGATGTAGGGTGATTCACTTCATAGACTCCAAATGCTCGGGGTGGTGCCACTTTTTTTGATGAAAACATTGAGTGCGAGATAGCAATGAGCTCAAACAAATCCAGTGTTTCTTGTACTAATTTTCCTATGACCGATCCTCCCGCAGAACTATCCACCTGAGCTCTCGACATTGGTGAGAGTCCTGAGTAAAAGTACCGCACCTGATCTCCATTTGGAACTCCATGATTTGGGCATCTTCGCATTAGCCCTTTGAAATCTGTTCCATGCATCGTGAAAGCTCTCTCCATCATGTTGTTGGAAAGTTTGGATCTCCAACCTCAATTTGGCTACTTTAGCAGGTGGGAAGAATTTGTTGCAAAATTTTCTGGTGAGATCTTCCCAAGTATACTTGCATGAGGTTCAGCATCTAACCACTCCAATGCGGCATCTCGAAGTGTGTAAGGAAATAACCGCAATTTGATGACATCTTCATTGACACCCGGGGCATAGAAGTTCTGGTAGCTTCGGAGAAATCTGTCTAAGTGTGTATTTGGATTCTCATGGGGCAACCCGTAAAATTGAAGAGTGTTTTTCATCAGATTTATCCATTTTGCCCTTATCTGAAAATTGTTGACTCCAAAATCTGGGTACACAATACTGGAGCGTGCAGGTGCAGCAACAGGTGTCAAGAACATGGCAACGGGTAAATCTCCTTCATTTATTTCCCTTGGCCCCTGTGGCTGATTTGGTGGTGCAGCTGCTCTGGCCGTAGCTTGTCCTATTGGTTGAATTTGAACTGGAATGTTCTGATCATCCGCCATTTGATGTTGCTGTTTTTGTTTGTGTTCTTTGCGTCTTTGTCGAAAGGTGTGTTCTATCTCCGAGTCAAACGGTTCAAGTGCGTCGCCTTGGACACGGAGCATGCAATGAACACCGTTTTCTGTAATGAAAAATAAAAACAAAACACACTGAAATAGAAAAGGAGACAATAATGAATAAATAAAAGAGAGTGAACAAATCACACAACAGTAAACAAAAATAAATCCAAACTAAAAGTAAATAGTCCCCGGCAATGGCGCCAAAACTTGTTGTGTTTTTTATATCGCAAGTGTACGATATCGAACAAGTAATATAGTGGACCTAAGAGTCCGGATTATCGTTCCCACGAAGACTATACTTTAGTATTTGATATATTTCTCCTACTACTATTTGATCCATAAACAAACTCTAAATTCAGATTATAAGGAATATGGATGTTTTAGAAGAACTAAATTCCTAGAACGAATGAAAATTTATGAAAGAATATTGGAGACAAATAGATCAAAGATTTAAATATGCGAGAAGTATTAGGGCGGAACAATTTCACCTAATGATCACCTTAGTTATCAATTCAAGATTCTAGCCTAATGTAGTGTTCGGTCGAATTCTCCTACGGTATTCAATTTACCCCTCTCGAGTTCTCATTGATCCTATTTAACTAAATCAATTCCATATCTCTATGCAAATTCTCCTTAGTTAAACAAGTTAAGGCACTAGGAATTCATATAATGACCACAACACTTAGTATATGTATCTCTACACGTTATACCTCGTTACCGAATTTTATTACACGTTCTAAGTTTCGAACTCACATCTCGACTCGTAAGAAACTCAATAAATCATCAAATTATTGGCCAGATAACTTAAAGCATTGCACTCATAATAAAATCAACACATGGAAGAATAAAACTTAGAAATTCATGAATTTAATAACTAAGGGTTTCAAAGATTACATTGTTCGCCCTAATAATAAAATTAGCTACTCATAATCAAAGCAATGAAATAAATAACAAAAGTTGAATATATCACCGGATTTAAATGATACAAAAGTTGGAAAGGAATTATTTCTTGCACCAAGATCTTCTTCCGCTTCCAATTCTTGATTTTGATTCGAATACTTGATGTAAGTCTTCTCGCAAATTCCACATTTATCTTGTATTTTTCTCTCTATTTTGCAAGGTGTGGAACCCCTATTTCATGCCTCTCTTAGCCTATTTATACTTCTCATACGTCCTTGGTCAATTTGGAGTCCTTTTGTGGGCTTTTTCGTAGCCCAAAAAATACCCTATTTTTCTTTGCGGCGCGGCGCTTGAGCGCTGTCCTCAATGCTTGAGCGCTACACATCTGTTAAAATTCATCCTGTTTTGTTTTCCGGTGCTTGAGCGCCAAATTTCTACTCCATTTCTTTATTTACTTTGCTTCAAAAACTCTTTTTCATCCTTTCATCATTCTTTCAACCAAAATACTAGCAAACACATTAAATTTGTTCGATAGTAAACATATTAATCAAACAAATGAAGCTCTAATGGTACAAAATTCATGTGCAAAACACACTCATCAATTGTGTTTGGACTTTTTGACAAAATTTTAATAGAGAGGCTATTGCTTTCCTTGTTCTTCTTTGAACAATCATTTCGAACTTATAAAGATCTAAATCTTGTGGCGTTCAAAACATCGGATCGTGGGTTCTTCATTGTGTAATTAAGGGGTTCAACGCACCTTTGTTATCGTTGAATTTTTTGGTTCACTTTGTTGGGTTCAAGTCCAAAACCGAATTAGTTGGCGTTCTCGGGTTCTACATCAATCTAGTTGTGGATTTAGTAGTCACCATTGCTACTGGGTTCGCATCACAATTTGTAGAAAGCTTACATTGAAAGTAAATTGTCATTGATTGATTAAAACGAAAAATTACAATGGCTGGTGCAGGGGGCGAACATCACTAATTTGAAATATTTTTGAATAACTAATACCCTCTATAATAGCTTGTAGAACAAAAATATAAGTGATAAGAGTAGACGTTTAAATAACGAGGAATCACACTAAACGTTTACCAAAGTTATTTTACAATTGAATAAACTACTAAAATGGAAAGGAAATTACAACTCAAACTAAACTAATATTTACAATGTGCGTCCAAAATTGGACAAACTGCGACTGTAATTGGGTCAAGGGTCTAAGTAAAGTTGTGGTCCTTAACATTATGGGTAAATCCTCCTTCACGGTTGGAAAGATTTCCTCGATTTTATTTGTATTTTGGATAAATTATAGGCAGCAAAGATTCTAAACCTTTCAATCTACAACAACAAATTATAATTTAACCTTTTATTTTTGCGATCATAATTTCAAACCTTTTACATCAATTGTAGCCAGAGTCCACTGAACAGGATCCATCTATTAATTTGTTACTCAACTCTGAAATTAAAAGTTTAACTCAAATTGACCAAAAAAAGTCAGGTAAAATTGTCAATTTACATTTTTATAATAAAATTTTTAAAATAATAAAATTAATTAATTAAAAAATATATATAGTACATCTTTTCTAAACACTCCACCCCTTCTCCAAACAATTATGCTACTTACATAATTTTCTTTACAACCTTATACTTGACAGACATCACATTCATCTATTTAAAAAATCATTTTTAAATCAACAATGTGAATCTTGACAACTCACTAGTAGTACAACTAGATTAATTCTTTTCGAAAACCAAAAACAAAAATACAGTCACCACGGCATCGACCCGCATCAAACTCACCACTATTACCAAATCAAATCCTGATTCAATTCTAAAGATGCCCAATTACAGAATTTGTTTGTTGTTTATGTATATTATAATAATCTTAATTCCATATTTCAATCCTCTTCCACCCCTGACGTAAAACTATCTGCAATAAAAGACAGATCACACACAATTGAAGAAACCTCTAGGCTATTAGTAAAGCAAAATTCCCCAGAAACCGAACAAGGAAGAAATTAGCATAATATCAATTTATTTGTAAGAAAAAATCTCACATTTTCCACTTGGTAGAAGTTTTATCCTCCATGTAAACAGTTTTTCTCTTTTTCCTAATTTAGTTCTGGCAACACGGCATAATTAACATAATTTTGTTGATTTTGATGGTGCTGTTAGATTAGTAGACTTTGGAGAGCAGATATTTTGTCATTTAGAATAACAGCTCTTGAACTTGGTTGTGGTCATGCACCATTCTCTAAGTACATTAAGTGTGATCATTTTGCCCTTTCTTTAAGTGCAGGTTCACGTCATGACCTTGTAAAATGCAACACTAAGTACATTAAGTGTGATCATTTTCCAAGGTTTTTCTTGTTTTACGAGACTTAAAAAAAATAATAGTATGTTGCAAGAAAAATAGAAGGCATAGTAAGAGAGGAAGAGAGAGAGGCACGCAGAGTTGTTTGGGTGTGGTCAAACTGAATGTCATGTGGCTACGTGTTGTAAATCCTTCTTCATGGTTGGGAAGATTTCTTCGATTTTATTTCTACTTCGGGTAAATTATGTGTCGTCCCCAATTTATACTTAGGAGAAGGAACAAAAATTGAATCCCGAAACCTGACCTGACCAGGGTTAGGTTGGGTTGGGTCAGTTTGAAGATGAATTCGGGACGGTTCGGGTGATATAGCGACCCTTCTGACGACTTCTCCGATTCCGGTAATTGTTCCAACTCCGGTGAATATTCTGACGACAACACCGCCATATTTTTTTTTTGTACAGTTGACATGATTTTTGGTCTCTTGATTGTTGCCTATGACTAATAATATAAAATGTGACTTATATATTTGAATTGTGACTCTACAAAACACGTGACATGTTAATATTGATATGTGACTCGTTTATATTGATTTGTGACCTATAAAAAATGACAGTGACTTGTCAACTCAAACAAGTGACAACAATTTGTGACCTTAACGATGAATTAATTAGCCATAGTTCTATACAATATGGTCATAACTATCAAATTAATCGATCATATTGATCCGTGACCCGTCTACATTGATTTGTGACCTATGTGACTCTAACTTGTGAACTCAAACATGTGACCAGTGAACTATGACCTTATCAACTCATTTATTCATTGCAAATCAATCGCAATTTATCAAATTATAGGTCACAACTTATTTTATGGTCACAAATTAAGAATTTTATAGGTGTTTCTCGATCACAAATAGAAAATTTTATAGTCACAAAATAGTCATTGATCACAAAATCAAAATTTTTATTGGTCACAACTCAATCACATATTAATAAATTGTGAGTCACAATAAAAAATTTTAGGTCACGTATTATACATAGATGAAGAATCGAAAATTTTATTAGTCACAACTCATTTATTTTATTGGTGACATTCTCAAGGTAATTGGTCACGCATTATGCTTGTCACAAACCACATTTTATAGGTTACAACTTATTAAAATAATAGATCGCGTATTATTTTTCGGTCACAAGTCACAAATTTTACAAGTTACAGTGTATTTTAAGGTCACAAATAACTATTTTATTGGTCACAAAAACTATACAGCACCACCATCTCACATACTCTAACCTACGCTGCCACCGCTACCACAATTTGCCTCACTACAACCACTATCACTAACATCGCCAACACAGTCACAACTCACCATAAGCGTCATCGTCACCATCGTCGCCAATCCCCACATCCACCTCCACCAACTGTAACCGCACAAAATAATTGCCACCAATCCGAAGCGCCCAACCCACCACCAACACCACGGTGCCGCACGCACGTAATCGCTACCACCACCAACAACAAAAATAGAAAACCCCCCAGTGCCAACACCAACTCTATTCTGACACCTACCGCACGCACGCAGCGCCCGATCCACCACCAACACCACGACGCCACATGCAAAATCGCTAATCGCATGCATAGACACCAACCTCCAACCAACCGCACGCCAAAACAACAGTCCACATCCACCATTTAGTCATTTGTAGATCTGCAATGAGACCACATTCCACAACCACCAAACAAAAAAAGGAAATGAACAACAAATCTGCGTGCTCAGATAATGGATTGCATAAGGGTGCCGTCACACCGTGGCTGCACCTCTGATGCCAGAGTGATATTTCGTCAGATCAGAAGAGAGAATAATAATGAGGGTAGAGAGTGTGTCAGGGCGAAGCAGTTGCGAGAGGCGGATGGAGGTGGAGGCGCGATGAATCGAAATGGAGAATGGAGAGAGAGAGAGAGAGGAAGGAAGCGTCGGTGGCGTTGCACACAACGACGACATATGAATTTTGAAAAGTAGGGTTTCCTGTAATTTCCACTTATGTGTTTTAAAGTAATTAAAGAACGAGCAAATTTATTTATTAGAATTGGTTTCCACATATGTAAAATTACTTTAAAATACAAATTACCAACATTGCTTCAGTCAATGAGTACAATGGTAAGGAGAGAATTATGGTTGGAAACGAGAATAAGTTACACATTTCACATTTTGGTATCACTCATATCACAACTTTGACTAATAAATCACTTTTGCTAAATGAGCGGCTATATGTACCTGAGATCAAGAAAAATTTGATTAGTGTTTACAAATAACATCCGATAATCATGTTTATATGGAGTTCATTCTAACTGCTGTTTGTTAAGGACAAGCAAATTAGGGAAGTGATGATGCAAGGAAAGCTTATGGAAGGGATTGTATCAACTGGACTTTCCTCACCAAAACACTAAGTACCAGTCTTAGAAGCCAGATTCTTCAAATAAATTATGTTGTGTGATATTCCTTTGTCAGTCCTAGTCCAAAGTCCAGACAAGTCTTTAAATTTCTAAATTGATGCAAGAGACATGGACAGTGGAGACCCATATCCAGTCAAGTAATATCCCAAGTTTTCAAAGCTTGTAATCAAAAGGTGAAAGATAATGAAATCAAATCATTTTGTGATGCCCGTCGATTTGGAAAAACTCATCTATTGCCATTTTCTTTATCCACTTCACACGTCAAAGCTCCTTTAGAACTCATATACATAGACGTGTGGGGACAAGTACACATTCAATCAACATCAGGATTTAGATATTACATAACCTTCCTAGATGATTTTAGTAGGTTTACCAGAAGAGATTCCTTGTGACAAAAATCAGAAGCACTAAATTTCTTCATTCGGTTCAAAAAATTAGTTGAAAGTAAATTTGGAAGCAAGATAAAAAGCCTACAATCTGACTAGGGAGACGAGTAAAAAACCTTCAAAGACCTTTAGTACAAAATCAGATTATTTTTGCATTCATTTATGTAAATGATATAGTAGTAACATGAAACGACACAAAACTGCTACAAAGATTCATAGATGAATTGAACACGATATTTGCACTGAAGGATATTTTTTGAGAATTGTAGTATGGTGGCATGACTCAGGGACTCACCTTACCCAAACAGGGTATATTGATGACCTGCTTAAAAAAATTGAGCTTGAAAATCTAAAGCTTTGTCATATTCTTATCATTGATGATAAAACCATGTCAAGGGCTAATGGAGAAATACTAAAGAATCCTTCAATTTACAGAAGTGCAGTAGGAGGACTGCAATACTTTACACACACCAGACCAGACATTACCTTTGCTATAAATAAGCTGAGTCATTTTTTACAATCACCAACATCCACACATTGGCAAGCATTAAATGAGCTGTTAAGATATCTAAGAGGGACAATGAACCAGGGTTTGTGGATACAAAGAAGTGATAGATTAGCACTGAATAGATACTCAGATTTAGATTGGGCTTTCCATCGAGATCACAGGGAATCAACAGCAGGCTATTGCATCTACTTGGGTGATAACCTATAGCCTTGTCTTCAACGAAATAACATGTAGTTGCCAGATCAAGCACGGAGTTAGATTACAAAGCCCTCACATCCACAACCTCAAAAAATCGCTTGGATTCAGTGATTATTCAAAGAGCTTGAACTGTCACAAGTGTCAAATCCATTTTTATGGTTGATAGCCTAAGAATAGCTAAACAAGAGGGGGGCGAATTGGTTTTTAATCGTTTTCGAAAAAACTAATCTAAAGTCAAAGCACATTATTACTAGATGAATTAATTCAAATAATAAGAAAGAATATGAAAGCAATAAGTAAAGAGGGATATAAAATACAAACGATATAAATATGGAGGTTTGATCAAATGCAATGATCTACGTCCTTCGTTACCAAGCTCTCCAGCACAAGTAAGGTCAATTTCACTATGTTGATTGACTTGTGGCACAATGCACCCTTTACAAAGCTTTCATGACTTACAAACAAGGAGCACCGATCCTTATATAGTTGAGCTTTACAAGATCTCAACACGACCCACATGTTTAAAGAAAATTGATTATACAAATTGAAACTTCTATCTTAATAAATGATATGATCACAATTAAGTACCAAGAGAGAAATATGATAACACTTTAATAAATAGCAATGAATAAAGCTCAAGTGTTAAGTGTAAAAAAAATTTGATGTGTAGAATGATTTTCAAAAGTTAATTTGATCAAAGAAATTTCAAAACTAAAATGATTTAATAATAAATAGGATGAGAAATCAATACAATATTGCTCAAATATATCTCACTTGAATGTATGTCATTGAATGTAAAATGATGTAGTATTTATAGCAGTCACAATGCAAAAAATGCTGGCCAACCAAACAACCCCCACCTGACGTCCGCTACTAAACTAGACAATTGAAACTAGCCATTGTGCATTAGAAATTAGAAAAGTTAGAATTTTGACCGTTGGGACAACTGGACGTTCGCTGGAACAAAAGTTTCCGATTTTCTCTTTTCTTGATTATTTTAGCGTGTGAATTCTTGGGGGGACACATTCACTTATCTTTTCAAAACAAATGTCATCGGTAAAGGATTTAAAAGTCAAGTGAAGATTTTTGTCATATCAAAAATAATTTTTATGCGAGCATTTTTGTGAAAAATTAATCTTGTGCCTAAAAATTTAACTTACGAGTTTGTTGTGATTCATTGCTAAGAATTGAAGTGTTTTACCTTTACAAGTGAGTTCAAACACATAGTTCTAATATATTTGATTGATTTGGCATGAGTGCACGATTTGTTGCTCGATTTTGAACTTAGTACAAGTGCTTGATTTGTCTCTGATTGTTTTTAGCGCAAGTGCTCGATTGAGAATGCTCGATTTCCAAACTTGACTGTGAATGCTAAGTTTTCACGAAGTTGTAACAATGAACACTCAAATATAAATGTTAGAGATAAAAATACTTTGTTTGTTATAATCAAAACATAGGATCGACCACAACAATTTTCTCCTCTTTTATTATGACAAACAAGATTATTTGCATAATAGGATTGAGCAATTGATATCAATTTATCACACAATTTGCATTCTCCATGTCTTTTACAAATTGATAACCATACATACATAAATGATTTTACCACTTTCCCCCTTTTTCATATATTCCAAGCATATTATCAAAGCATACATGCATAATCATCTCACTCACATTCTCCCTCTTGGCATAAACAAAAAGCATGAGGCAAAATATGGATCATAATAACCTTAGCATTGATCATAAAAGAAATAACCATAGATAATGATGTTCAAAAAAAAAAAAAAAGCTAAACATAAAATTGTAGATAAGGCATAGAAACATAATGACAATCTAAAATAGCAATAAAATCGAGGACTACGACTCTAGAAGAGGAGGTGGAGGAAATTGTGCTTGAAATCCTGTTGAGTTTGTATGGCGGCCTACTGAACCTGCAACTCTTGAAGTATCCAGCCAAGGCCATCAACTGAAGATGTAAAAGAATCGATACGGTCATTGAGAAGATTGTAGTGATTTTCGATAAATGTAAAATCACCAGTCGAAGAAGGAAGAGTACTAGAGGTAGGAACATCGTGAAAAAGGTGCAAAACTTGGGGTATATCATCAGCATCGTCATCCTCATCACCTTTAAAAGGTAGAGTCGATGGACCCAAGGTGGGGTCGAATCCTTTTGTGAGTGCCACTCATTGACCATAGTGTCGGTAGGGCGAAATTTAACAAATGTCTCATCGTGTAGTGGAATGTCAAAAATGTTTAAAATTTTTTGTAAGAAGCGAAGTAAGACAAAATTTTAAGATGACGTATGGAATGTACAAGTTTCATGAGATCTAATACAATATTTGAAAAATCTAGTTTTCGTACAACAAGAAAGGAATCGAGGATAAAAGATAAAAAAAAGTTTACCTCATCTCGATGACCCTTTCGATGAAGAATCACATGTGCAATGATATTTTGTTTACGTGGAAGCATTAGTTGATTTGCACTAAGTTTTTTTATATTTTCAAAATTCTTTTCGATTACTTGATGACATGCCTCGAAATAGTCATACTCTTCAAAAGTGGGATGAGTTTTACGAAGAAAAATTTGAATATCACACTACTCAAGCTCAAGATTATCATGAATGAGAGCTTTGTTGACGGTGAACGAACATTTTTGAGTAAACATGAAATCTCATCCGAGAGGAGTATTAACTATATTTTTATAAAACTCTTTAATAAGGCGAGGATATGCATGTTCTTCTAGAGTAGCTATCGACACCTATCCTATGTTTTCAAAATACTCTTCAATATGAAATGTAGATGCTTCAATAGTAAAGTCGGCAAAATCAACGTTTTTACCTATTAAAATGGGGAATTTTTCAAATGGGTTAGCCGGCACCTCATGCTCATGTCGAATTCTTTGTCGGATGATGGTGGAGAAGATCGTCTCACTATTCTCTTGAGTCTTTTGCCCGCTCTTCTAGACCCTGACATTGTAGAAATTTGATAAGGAAGGAAGGAAATGGACAGGTTCGGATTTTTGAAAAAGAATGAGATTTAGTGGATGAAAAATTGAAATTTTTGGATACGGATGATGTAGAAGTAATGGGTTTAAGATTTTAAGGAGTAATTGATGATTTGAGTGGGAAAAATGAAGAAAATGGTAAGATTTAGGAAGAAAGTTGGGAGAAAAGAGAGAAGAAATGAAGAAAAATAGATCTGATACGCGAAATCAGGTTATATATTCACATTTTACTAGATGTCCAGTTGACAAAGCTAAAATTCTCTATCAAACCGGACGGCGTTACCGGATGTCCGGTTCACTCGTCTGGTCTCCATTTTTTTTAATGAATGAACGAAAATATATATAGAAGAAAAGAATGTATGAGCACTTAGTTGAGAATTTCCGAATCATCAATGATGCCTAACTAAGCCTTGTCAAATATGTGAGAATCGATTAAGTGCAAGATGTTTAGTGAAGATATCGGCCAATTGACTTTCCGTATTTACAAATTCTAATACGATATCTTTCTTTTGTGTGTGATCTCTTAAGAAGTGAAGTATAATTTCAATGTGTTTCATTCGAGAGTGCAAGATGGGATTTGTAGATAAATGTATCACACTAGTGTTATCACACATGATAGATGTATGATCAAATAATAGGTGATAATCATTGAGAGTTTGCTTCATCCATAACACTTGGGCACAACACCTCGCGGTCGAGATGTATTCGACTTCAGCGGTTGATAATGCAATAGAATTTTGTTTCTTACTAAACCACAACACAAGTGCAAAGCCTTAAAAATGACAAGTTCCACTAGTGCCTTTACGATCAATTGTGCAACCGACCCAATCGACATTCGAGTAGCTAAGAAGATTAGTATGAGTGCCCTTTGGATACCAAAGCCCTAAGGTTCTAGTGCCACTTAGATATCTAAAGACTCCTCTCACGGTCGTAAGATGTTATTCTTTAGGATTTGATTGAAATCTAGCACATAGACACGCACTAAATATAATATCGGGTCTACCCGTTAAGTAAAAAAAGGATCTGATCATACCTTGATATTTTGTTATATTATCGGATGTCCCTTGATCGTCCTAGTCGAATTTTATGGATGTGCTCATAGGGTTGTTCATTGGCTTCAAGTCATCCATGTCGAACCTCTTAGCATGTCCAATATGTACTTTTTGATTGATGCAGATTCTATCACAAGTTTGTTTAACTTGGACACTGAAGAAGAATTTAAGTTCTTCCATCATGCTCATGCACTTATAGAACTCTTCATAAAGATGAATATTAGTAACACCAAATATAATATCATCAACATAAATTTGAACAATGATCATATCATTCTCTTGAGTTTTAACAAAAAGAGTGGTATCTGTTTTTCAATTGAAAGCCCATTGGAGATTGGAAATTTGCTCAATCATTTGTACCAAGCCCTATGAGTTTGTTTTAGATCATAGAGAGCTTTTTCGAAATTTGAAAACACAGTCTAGATGTTTGTGATTTTGAAAATCGGGTTTTTGTTCAACAAACACTTCTTTTTAAATAAAACAGTTAAGAAAAGTACTTTTGACATCCCTTTGATAAAGAGTGAATTTTTTATGACAAGCAAATGCAAGAAGCATGCAAATGGATTCTAATTTAGCCACCGGTGCAAATGTTTCTTCAAAATCAACACCTTCTTCTTGATTGTAATGTTGGGCCACTAATCTAGCCTTGTTACGCACAATTATTTCGTTTTCATCACGTTTATTTCTAAAGGCTCATTTAGTACCGATGATAGTTTGATCATTTAGTATAGCACCTAAATCCTAAACATCGTTTCGTTCAAATTGATTTAGTTCTTCTTGCATAGCTAGAATCCAAAATTCATCAAACTCGGTCTCTTTGAAGTTTATTGGTTCAATTTGTGAAATGAATGTACAACTACTTAAATGATTTTTAGTAGAGGCTCTAGTAGTAATACCTTTTGATGGATCACCAATGATTAGTTCTTTAGGATGAGAATGAAGAAACCCTCATTCTTTTGGTAGAGGTAAGTCATTTTGGACGTCGGTTGACCCTTCTTCGCTTTGTCGAACATTTTCTCCTTCTTGATGGTTATCTTGAGGGTCTTCCTTATGTTGATCTTGAATAGTCATTTGTTTGAGTGAAGTTTCCAACCCTATATCAAAATTAATACATTTCTCAGTTTCATCGAATGTGACATGCATGGATCAAAGACTAGAGTTCTTTTGCTGAAAACTTTATAAGCTTCACTAGTCGATGAATATCCTGAAAAAATTCCAATGTTGGATTTTGAATCAAATTTTCTCAAGTTTTCTTTTGTATTCAACATAAAGCATTTGCACCCAAATACTTTGAAATAGCCTATATTGGAAATTCTATTTTTTCGAAGTTCATATGAAGTTTTGGTTTTCTTTCGACTAATTAAAACTCTATTAACAATATAGCAAGCAGTGTTAACGACTTTAGCCCAATAATATTTTAGCATGCTATTTTCATTTAGCATGGTCCTAGCCATTTCTTGCAATATGCGATTCTTCCTTTCTACTATACCATTTTGTTGAGGAGTTCTAGGAGCCGAGACATTATGTTCATATCCATTTTCATTACAAAACTCATCGAAGGCGAGATTATCAAATTGTCCACCATGATCACTTCTAATGGTTGTAATGGAGTATCATTTTTCATTTTGAACCTTTTTTCAAAAAAATGTTTAAAGGATTTTAGAGCTTCATCTTTAAGAATTAAGAAAAGAACCCAAGTGGATCTAGAGAAAATCATCAACAATGACGAAGGCATAGTGTTTTCCACGTGAACTAACGGTTCTCGAAGGTCCAAAATGATCAATGTGGAGTAACTGAAGTGGTTTTGTAGTTGATGAGTGTAATTTTGGTTTAAATGAACTTTTTACTAGTTTACCAAATTGACATGCATTACAAATTTTGTCTTTTTCAAACTTTAAATTTAGTAAACCTTTGACAAAACTATTTTTAGAGATTTTGAAAGAAGATCTATGCCAACATGACATAATCTCCTATGCCATAGCTAAGTGTCTTCTTTCAAACTTACTAAAACATTTTTCATCGTTTTCAAAATCGATATTTACGATATAAACATTTTTCTTCGACTTCCTATAAACAATACCTCTTTAGATGTAGCATCCTTGATGAGGCATTTAGAAGAATCGAATTTAATATGATAACCTTTATCACATAATTGACTAATACTAAGTAAATTATGTTTGAAGTTATCTACCAATAGTACAATTTCAACGGTAGAGGAGAAATGATTACCAATGTTTCCAATTCCGATGATTTTTCATTTTGCATTATCTCTAAATGTGACTTCCATCTTTCGTTTTGAAATTCGATAGTAGAGTTCTGTATCCGGTCATGTGCTTTGAATACCAGCTATCCAAGAACCATTTGCTCGTTATCTTCTTCGGTACCTACAATAATAATTCAACTTTTGATTTTTGGTTCCCACACAAGCTTGGGTAAGGGGTAGTTAGTTTTAGTGGATCCTCGAGTCCACTTGTTTTTACTTTCAAAGTGTAGCTTGTTTTTTGTTGGACAATTGTAGGCAATATGTCCATCCTTGTTGCAAAAGATACAAGTAGTTTTGAGGGAATTGTATTTGAGGCCTTGACAAATAAATTTTTGAGAGATTTTGTTTCAAAGATGGTTTATATCCAATGCATTCTTTATTAAAAACACATTTTTGATTACTAATTATTAAATTAAAATTCTTCTTCCCTTGAGTGAATTTAAAAAAACAAATTAGTCAAGTCTAATCTTTTATTTTTAAAAACAAATTTTTTAATACAATGAATCATAATCAACATTTTCTTTTTTAATTTCTAAAATTTTGTCCATTTCAATTTTGAACAATTTATGTTTCTTTTTAAGAATAGAATGACTAAGAGCGAGTTTTTCAAATTCTTCTAAAATTTCATCATAAGAAGAAGATAATCATCATATGAGAATTTTTCAATAGAATTTACCTCATCATCGATTGCCACGAAACACATGTTGGCGATCTCTTCTTGACTTTCATTTTCATTATGATCATCATCGTCGCTTTCATACCTTGTTGTTTGGAGTGTCTTTTTCTTGAAATTTTTCTTTTTGTTTGAACACTCGGTTCTCTTGTGACTGAGTTTGTCACAATCATAACAAACAATTTTTTGGCTTCTTTCTTTGCTTTTTTCTTCATTTTTTTTGAAACATTCGATTATTTTGAAAGCCTCTCCATTTTTTTGACAAGAAGCACAAGATCATCAAGCTCTTCATTATGCATATGTTCACTTGTAGTTCCTTAATTGTCAATTTGAGAGCAATTTGATACCTAGGAGGTTCTTTTGATTTTTCCTTGCTTTTTCTTCATTTTCTCCTTGGTTTTGGCGTTTTCATAGAGTTCCTCCAAAGGATAAAAATTGATATCTCTGGTGTTCTCTATCAATATCCTTAATGAGTTCCAATCTTTCGAAAGTGACCTAATCATTTTACTTACAAGCTTAACGTTAGTAAATTTACGATCAATGCCCTTGAATGGTGACAATATCATTAAAGCGAGTATTCATGTCAACAATATGTTCGTCTTTTTTATGAAGAAATTTTCAAATTCTTTGACCAAGATATTAATCTTGGTTTCTTTTACCTTACTAGTGCCAACATGAGTGACTTCTAAAGCATTTCATAAATCATATGCGAAGTCACGTGTGCTAATATACGGTTAAACTCATTTCTATCTAAGGAACAATAAAGTAGGTTTTTGGCTCTAGCATTCAAGGACAATTTTCTTTTATCATCTTCATTATATTCCTCTCTATGTTTAGAAATAGATTGATCGGATTTTCCGTCAATTTTAATAATCTTTGTAGGCACATAAGGACCATATTCAAAGACTTCTCAAATATTATAATCCGTTGGTTGAATGTAAATCATTATTCTAGCTTTTCAATAATTATAGTGTGTGCCATCAAAGAAAGAAGGTCATTTTGTGGAATGCCCCTTGAGATTTTGAAGATTGTAACCATTGCTCGAGATTGTAAAATCTTAATTTTAAAATGAGCACATTGCTCTGATACCAATTGATAGCCTAAGAATAGCTAATCAAGAGGGATGTGAATTAGTTTTTAAAACTTTTTCGAAAAAATTAATCTAAAGTCAAGAACGTAATAACTAGATGGATTAATTCAAATAATAAGATAGAATATGGAAGCAATAAGTAAAGAGAGATAGAGAATGCAAATGATATAATTACGTAGGTTCGATCTAATGCAATGATCTAAGTTATCCCTTACCAGGCTTTGCGCTACGAGCAAGGCAAATTTCAATATGTTGATTGACTTATGGTATAATTCAACCCTTTACAAAGCTTTCGGTGACTTACAAACAAGGAATACCAATCCTTATACAACGTTGAACTTTACGGGATCTCAATAGGACCCACAAGTTTAAATGAAATTGATTGTGCAAATTGAAACTTCTTTCTTAATAAATGATATGATCACAATTAAGTACCAAGAGAGAAATATACTAACACTTTAATAAATAGCAATGAATAAAGCTCAAGTGTTAGGTATGAGAAAAACTTTGATGTGTAGAATGATTTTCAAAAATTAATTTGATCAAAAGTTTTTCAAAGCTAAAATGATTTAATAATAAATGAGATGAGAAATCAATACAATTTTGCTCAAAAATATCTTACGTGAATGCTCTTGAATGTATGTCATTGAATGTAAAGTGGTGTGGTATTTATAGCAATCAAAACGAAAAAAGTTCTGGCCAATTAGACGACCCCCACATGACATCCGCTACTGAACCAAATGATTGAAACTAGCCGTTATACGTCAGAAATCATAACGGTAATTTTGACCGTTGGGGTCATCGACGTTCGTCAAAACATAAATTTCTGATTTTCTCTTTTATTGATTAATTCTTAAGGGACACACTTATATTTTCAAAATAAATGTCATTGGTAAAGGATTTAAAAGTCAAGTGAAGATTTTTATCATATCAAAAATAATTTTTATGCGAGCGTTTTTCTGAAAATTTATCTTGGGCATAAAAATTTAACTTACGAGCTTGTTGTGATTCATTGCTAAAGATTGAAGTGTTTACCTTTACAAGCGAGTTCAAACATTAGTTCTAATATCTTCGATTGATTTGGCGCGAGTGCACGATTTTGAACTTGCGCAAGTGCTTGATTTGTCTCCGATTGTTTTTTTCGAGAGTGCTTGATTTCTAAGTTTGATTGTGAATGCTCGATTTCTATGAAGTTCGCAACATGTAACAATGAAGACTCGAACATAAATGTTAGAGATAAAAATACTTTGTTATAATCGAAAGATAAGATCGACCACATGTCAACAATGGTGTGATATCATGAGTGATGGTGCCTTAGGATTGAATCCTATGTACTATGACAGAACAAAGAATATTGAATTGGATATTTATTTTATCAGAGATAAAGTTTTTGGAAAAAGAATTAGAAGTAAGATATGTATCATCTTCTGATCAAATTGTAGACTTGTTGATTAATCTTTCACTCAAGATTCATCTTCTTAAAAGACAAGCTTGGCGTCAAATTGGTACCATCCAGGTGAAAGGCGTGTTAAGAACTAACATACACCTTAGCATCCAGCTCAATTGACAACTAATCATATAATCACCAGTTGCTCATCCGTGTTATTCATTTTCGGTTGCACCAGCATCCTGCTATTGAATTCGGCTATCAATAGATTCCAAACATCTTCCATAATTCGAAGAATTAGCTATAGCTATGCATTCTAGAATATTTCATATATTCTCTTTTTAATATATATGTATATAATCATCCAGCTGAAGCTAATGAATACACTTGAAATTTATCACTCAATATCCATTGCATTTCTAACTAGCTATTGGCTATTTGCTTAACACATGGAAGCCATAATATGATTTGGTTTATCGTCTATTCAAATCATAAGAAACTAAGAGGTTATAGCTCACTTCTCTAATTACATATGTTAATGTTTCATTCTTGCTTTTCTAATAAAGAAAGGTGGTCATCCACCCTATTGGTATATTGTGGATTTTTTAATTTTTTTTTTTTTAAATTTTTTTTGTAAGAAAACTTAATAGAAGAGTATTCTATAAATATGACAAATTAAAATATATGATTTTTTTTTATTTTTTTTTTTGTGAAAAATGAAAATGAAAAAAAATGTATAGGATGCAATAATAGACTTAAGTGAATGATAATTTATGAAGAGATAGATGAATGAGAAAGATTTTTTTTTTTCTTTTGATGAAACTGAAATAGTAATTGAATGTTCGAGAATTAAAATAATGATATGTAATTTCCACTTTAGTGTTGGCCCCTAACTTCTACACCTTTCCATATTTTTTTTTTAATTTTAATTTTTTTTTTTCACACATCCTTAGTGAGTTTTTATGCTCCAACAAGAAAGTAAGTGAGTTCTAAACTACAAACCTCTAAAACTAAATATTTATCAATCTGCACAAGTGTAATGTCCTTTTCATCTGGATCTTCTTTTGTATTTATTTTCAATCCTTCAATTATCCACTCTTGACCCAAATCAACTTTAAGAGATTTGTAATTTACTCCTCGGACTTTACAATTCTTCATTTTTCGCTTTTATTTAATCGGTTTTCATTTTTTCTCAACAATAATATCCCGCAAAAATCAATATTTGATCAAATTAGACCCCAAATATCTATTTTTGATGGTCTGAATAAGTGTAGAAATAACACTTATCAAATACCTTCATAATTGAACATTTATTTGTCCTGAAAAAAAATACTCAGCACTCACAAAAAAAAAAAAAAAAAACACACACACACACACACACACAAATAACATAGTTAGATTGCTTTTTGTTTTACCTCACATTTTTGAAATTGATTGAACAATTCATAAATAGCTTCCAAGATATGCTACGACGATCAATTCCTTCGCTTATCCAATATTAGATCGACGTGTATAATATAAGACCCATTGGTACTCTGGTCGATTTGGTTCCCTTAAAAACCGGACCAAACCAGATTCCACCCTGTTCGTATTCTTTTTGAAAAGGTTAATTACCACAAGAGTATTATTAGAAGGCCTAGACCTTCTTCAACCCATTTTAATACATAGTCCACGGCTACCAACACATATCGATTCATGAAAAAAAAAGTGAGAATGGCCCCATGAAATCTTCCACCAGACATTAAAAAGCTCGACATCAAGAATGGGATTCAAAAGTTCCATTTGAGATATTTCTCATACGTTGGCAATGATCACAATTCTGCACAAACCGATGGTCATCTATTTATAAAGAATCTAAATAGAAACTCGATTGTAAGATTTTGGCTGATGTTTTTGACACACCAAAATGTCTCCCATAAGATGATGAGTGACAACGCTCCAAAATCCTTTATATCTCATCCTCCAAGACCAATCTCCAAATGATTTGATCGGGTGTATACTTGTACAGAATATGATATTTTCAAAAGAATATTTCATCTCTAAGAAGAACTTTTTCTTTTGATGAGTACTATAGTCAAGAGGAATCACGAGCCAAGTAGTTTACCAAATCTACATACCACAGGGCTGGTGTATTGTACATTTCAAAAGAATATTTCATCTCTAAGAAGAACTTTTTCTTTTGATGAGTACTATATTCAAGAGGAATCACGTGGCTCGCCAAATAGTTTACCAAATCTACATACCACAGGGCTATAGATAGCTCAAAAATTTCTACATCTATAAAAATCTAATTAATATAAGAACTATTGGTCTACTTTGCTATCTCAACAGGGCTATAGATAGCTCAAAGAATTTCACATCTATAAAAATCTAATTAATATAAGAACTATTGGTCTACTTTGCTATCTCAAGCCATAATGGGTGGTCGGATACCACATTTTCACTATTTTACTTATCCTGGATTTTCATATCAAACTCATGTAGTAGTAGAATTCATGGAATCCTTTGTAGATAACTTGTATTTAAACGCAACAAGATCTAAGTATACAATGAAATTTGACCAGATGCAGTATTATCTAAATTTACCAAAGGAAAATACCATAGCTAGTAACTCATTTTCAGTGGTTGTATAATTCAACTATACATCTATCAAAGTTTGGCTTGCATAATAGATGACATAAAGTGTCTTTTCCCATGTGTTTTAATACTGCTCTTGCTCCATAATCACTAGCATTGCACAGTAGCTCAAATTGTAAAGTCCAATCTGGTGTGGCTTTTTTCTTTTATAGTGTTGAAAGATGTCAACCACTCGTCAGAAAAATGTAAAGGCACGTTTCTCAAGCAAATTACAAAGTGGTCTAGTGATCTTCAAGAAGTCTTTTATGAAGCAGCAACAAAACCCTGATATCCAAGAAAATTGTGCACTGTATAACTGAAACTGATGGAGGTAACTACTCTATGACCTAAATTTTAGCTCTATCCACTTCGTTGTCCTCAGCTAAAATTTGATGCCCAAGTACGTTGCCCTTTTGAACCATATAGTGGCATTTTTTCCAGTTTTTCAAGCAATCATCAAATGAAGACCTAAAAATAGAAAAGTCATCCATAAATACTTCGATGAACATTTTTACCATGTTTGAGAATTGCATAAATTGAACGGCATCCTCTTGTATGCTAATATTCCATAGGGACAAGTGAAAGTAGTCTTTTTCAAATCATTCTGTGCTACAAGAATATGATTATAACCCAGGTGCCCATACAAGAAATAGTAATGCGAACACCTAGTCAACCTCTCCAACATCTGATTGATACATAACAATAGAAAGTGATCTTTATTAGTGATATTATTTAATTAGTGATAGTCAATGCACTCGACATCTGTTAATTTCATAGTTAGAATGAGTTCATTGTTTTTGTTCTTCACCATTGAAATTCCCTATCTCTTAGGCAAAACCTGAATTGGACTCCCTCAATTAATATCAGAGACAGGATATATAATCCTTACATCAAGGAGCTTAAGAATCTCAGCCAAAACTACATCCTTCATTTTGGGATTCAATATATGCTAATTTTCAATCAAAAGCTTGAACTCGACCTCCATAAATGTTTTATACATGCAGAGTGAAGGGATAATACCTCTCATGTTTGTAATTGACCAGGCTAACAATCTCTTATCAAAAGTCAAATTTTCTTAAACAGGTGTTTGTGACTTAACCAAGGCATTTGATGTGTCTTCTGTTTCATGCACCTTAGGGCTGTAAGCAAAAATTGCCAAATCGAAAAATCGAACCGAAATCGCATTTCAGAAACCTTCGGTTTGGTGCCACGTGGACCCGTCAACGAAATGGTTTTGAACCAAACCAAACCGGTCAAAAACGGTTTGGTTTAGGTTTGAGAATTTTAATTGCGGTTTAAAACCAAACTGGACCGACTAAAAAATATATAAAAAAATAAAATAAAAATAATGAATTTTTTTTAGAATTCATCCAAATATGTAAAATTCAATAGTTTTGTCATTTGTGTGTATTTTTGTCAATTTATAATTTTCTAACATATATGTTATTATTACCAAATAATCCTAATTTATATCTAATAATCTTAAGACTAACCTAATATATCAAAAACCCTTTTCCGTTTCAGAATTCAAATTTCTATAGTTGCTTCTGAGTCTGCATTTTCAACTAGAGGTCGGATACTTGATTCCTTTATGAGTTTATTAGGTGCAAGAATGGTTGAGGCTTGTATATGTAGAAAGAATTGGTTGCAAATTAAGAATGGACCTATAGTGCTGCGCCAATATTTAGATGAAGTGGAATCATTTGATGATTCAATGAAAGTTGTGGCAGGTGGTTTATATTTTCTATTACCATATTTTTAAAGATTCTCTTATCTATCTAGTATACAATACTATGATGATATAACGAATGCATTTGTTTGACAATGTAGATTATGAATTATGTGTGATAACAATTTATGTTTGAGTGTATGTGAGAAACTGAATTCGTAACAATATACAATGGTAAGCTTGTGTAATTATTATGTTTAGATATTATAAACAATTGATTTATTATTATGATTTGTTATTCTCTCTGTCTAATCAGTAGTTTTGTTTTCAGATATGATGATCACGAGGTCTTCTTAAACATCATTATGTTTTTGGGTTTTATATTTAGTTTAATATACTTATATTGTAACGTTATCGTAACGTCTTAGTCTAAAATGACAAACAAAAAATTAGATTTTAGTTTATTATGATTTCACTCTGATTTAGTTGGTATTTAAATTTATAGTAAATATATTTAGTTTGTTTTACATTTATTGCTAGTAATATATAAATATATATTGAACTCAATGAATTAATGCCATAAAAGTAGACAGACAAAAAAATATACGGTGAAGCGGTTTAAAACCGAACCAAACCGTTAGATTTAAGTTTGAGTTTCTCTCAAACCGTTCAAAATGATTTGGTTTAGGTTTATGTTTTTCTCAAACCGGTTTAAGCGGTTTGGTTTGAAAATTTGTCAAAAATCGGTAAAACCGGACTGCTTACACCGCTAAACCTGCTTTTTCTGATTTTTTTTTCTACAATTTTTTTTTCTTTATTTGATGCATTCTCTCCTTTAAGCTTTCTACATGACCCATGTAACAAGTTTTCGACCGATAACTCCTAAGTAGATGATTATAGGGCACTAGGTCTTAAAAACTCTTACAAGCTTAATTGTTTGAGTCATAAGGCTACGAAGATAAATTTTCGAATAAAATATTTTTTATGCCTTGATTAGTGCAATGCCCCTCATTCAATACCAATACCAATTCAAGCAAAACGACATCTATCTTGAGATTTTCACCAAATTGCATGTTATTGATCTTAGACAATCCACACAAGAGTTTTTTAATTTCACACATGGAATCTCTATTTATTTTAATATCTTCCTACAATAGGGAAACCACCCTAAACTATTCTAAATTTGGTCCAAGAATGTAACATTTAGTGGTTTTGCTATAGTCTACTATTTCAACCTATCCAATTACAAAATCAACTAATTCCTACACAATGCTTAAATTCAACGTGCTCAATATATATGAAAATTTCACATGGAAAATAAAAAATTAATCTAAACATGCAACTTATTCACCATTCATAGATCAATTCTTGATTTAATAGCTAACTAACTCACACAAGCACGCAAAAATAAAATATTATTTTATTTTTTAATTTTTTAAAAAAAATTTAACACTTTTTTTTTTACTAAAGCAATAAAACCACACAAAAACACATAAAAAATGAAAAATTAAGTTTTTCACCCCCTAACTTAAACTAGACATTGTTCTCAATATCTTTAATCCTAAATCCACATATAAAGGGATGGAGAAGAAAGTGAAGAAAAGACTCTCATGAAATGACTTGTAATTCATTGGCTAGCTTCCATATTGCACATGTTGGCTCCTTGGTAAATATTGGTTGAAATGTTCTACGACGTCGTGTTCCTAAAAAATCAAATAAAGCATTAAGATCGAATAACTGGAACATGTGTTAATTAAGTCTAACATCTAATAAACCAACTAACATATTGAAGACCTAAGGGGAAAATGGGATATGGATGATGAATCCCAAATAACTTAAAATAAACTATACTAAACTATCCTAAAACTAAAAAATACAATAAATAAAAAGGAAGAAAACTTGGATTCCCTCACAAGAAGCGCTTCTTTAACGTCATTAGATTGACTTTGTGCCATGTTTGATCATGGTGGCTCGAACCATGTTATGACATCATTGCACTTTGTGTAATTTTCATTTATGCACCATTTTTTGCTCTCTATATTTTGATATTTCTATTTTCATCTCTATCAAGAAATCCACCAAAATTTGATTTTCTATTTTGATAACTTCGTTGACCAGGTGACCCTTGTTCATCAATTTTAAAGCAATGATTTTTGTTAGAAGGTTTTTCAAAAGGGGTATAAATATTAAATATATGTTGTTTGTCCTCCACCC
Organism: Fraxinus excelsior; assembly: GCA_019097785.1. NCBI lineage: Eukaryota > Viridiplantae > Streptophyta > Magnoliopsida > Lamiales > Oleaceae > Fraxinus > Fraxinus excelsior. The sequence continues at coordinate 17,563,795 of CM032639.1, read as the reverse complement.
TCAGTATTAGCTCACTTTTCTTCATGTCAATCAGAGTTTGACTCATTGCTAAGAATGGCCACCCCAATATAATTGGAATATCTCGATTGTTTGGATGTCCAGCACAATGAAGTCCACCTAAAATATTAAATTTTCTGCTTTTATTTGCACATCTTCAACTTTGCTACATGGCTTTAACATTGTTGTATCAACTAGTTGTAGCGTTATTGATGTTGATTTGACTTCATCCAATCCCAATTTACTGTAATAGGACAAAACTTTCCAATTGAAATAGGCAAAGTAAAAACTCCATGGATCTTTCAAATTGGGAGGCAATTTGTTTTGTACTCTTGCATTACTTTTCTCCTTTAATGCCACAATTTCAAACTGCGGAAGCTTTTTTTTTTTTTTTTTGTCAACATCTATTTCAAAAAATTTGTATAGCTTGAAATTTGTAATAACGTATCAATCAACAGGATATTGATCAGAAGCTTCTTGAGAATATCAAGGAAATTTTCAAATTTTATGTCTTGTCTTCTCAAGCCTTTGAGAAAAAAATGAATGGGAGGCACGTAAGTCTCAACTGGACTCGGTGCCTTGGGAGTGGATGTTTCTATACTTTCTTCATTCTCAATTGAGGCTGGTACATATTTTTCTTCCATTGTAGCTTCATTAACATCTTCCTGGCCATTTTTTCTTTATGGTCGTTTCGCAGTAATCTCTGGTAATTGTACCCTACTTTGTAATAGAATGAATACTTTCTTCCATCGACTTCTTTCGAAGTCTTTAAGGGAATGAAAGTGGATGTATGTATACTTTAACTTTTAGAAGAGCCCTGGGTGCATCATTTTCACTACTCTTATTGTCATCACTTGCTCTTTAGGATTTGTCATTGTATTGCTAGGCAATGATCCATATGGACGTTCTGTAAGTTTTTGAGCTATCTGACCAATATGTATCTCCGACTTCTTGATAGATGCATACTGACTTTGAAAATTAGTATCAATATGTTAGAATACTTTGTCTATTTTCTACATATATTGGGTATTATTTGAATCATTCCCTTACTGATTTTCTAACCATCTGAAGTTCCTGTGTTGTCTCCAACTTGGGTTATATGTCTGGCCATATGTGTTGAAATTAGGAGAACCATTTTGAATGAAATTTACTTGTTTTTTAGGAAAGCCCATAGACATACAGTTTTATGTCAAATGGTTAGCTCCACAGTTTTTACATGATGGTCCACCCATCACTGCATGTGTTTTTCTCATTTGTGATTTCACCAATAATCTACCTGCTTTGTCAAAGCTGTTATCTTTGCGTTGGTAGATGATATGTCATCTAATTCATACATCCCATATGCTCTTAGTGGTACCACTCTTTCTAATTAAAACATTGAATGTGTAGTGGCAATTAACTCAAATAAATCCATGGTTTATTGTACTGATTTCCTATGATCGATGATCACTAGCGAAGGAATCCACCTGAGATTTTGACAGTGGTGAAAGTCTGGTGTAGAACTATTGTACTTGATTACCTATTGTATTTCAGGATTCAGACACTTTCGCATCAACTCTTTGAATCTGTTCCATATCTCGTGATAGTTCTCTTCATCTTTCTATTGGAAAGTTTGAATTTCCAATCTGAATTTGTTGCAAAATATTCTGGTCAGTTCTTCCCATGTAGTAACCCTTCTATGAGGTTTAGTATCTAACCACTCCAATGCAGCATCTCTCAACGTATATGGAAATAATCATAACTTAATAACATTTTCATTAATCCTCGAAGCATGGAAGTTTTGACAATTTCTAAAAAATGTAGATATATGTGTATTTGGATTTTCATAAGGTAGCCTGTAGAATTGGCTATGGGCGTCAAGAACATTCAAACTGACAAGTCTCCTTCATTTATTTCCTCACTCCTGTTTCTGATCTAGTGACGCAACTACTCTTGAGGCCACTTGTCCAATTGGCTAAATAAGAATATGAAGATTTTGAATGTTAGCCATTTGATGTTGTTATTTTTGTTTGTGTTCCTTGTATTTTCATCTGAAAGTACGTTCTATTTTTGAGTCAAATGGTTCAAGATCGTCGCCTTGGGTATAGAGCATACAACGAACACCTTTTTTCTATAAATGAAAGAAAATAAACAAATCAAATAATAGTTAAAAATTAAATAAACTAAGACTTAAAGTAAATAGTCCCAACAAAGGTGCCAAAAACTTTTTGCATTTTTTCTATCGAAGTTTACAATATCGTAACAAGTAATATAGTGGACCTTTGAGCCCGAATTATTGTTCTCATAAGGACTATACTTTAGAACCTAATTAGGTTTTTCTAACTCTTATTTGATGAAAGTAAACAAAGATTTATGCGTTGATGTGAATTTTTGATTTAAACAGTTTAACTTAATTAAAATGTACACAAAGATTGGTTGAGATTTCAAATAATGGATGAACAATTTCACGTATTGATTGATTACCTCTAAGTCATAATTCAAGATTCAAGAGTCTAATGTAGTGTTTGATCGAATTCTTGTTTGGTATTCAATTTGCCCCATTCGAGTTCTCATTGAACATATTTAACTATTTCAATATCATATCTTTATGCGAGATACCTTAGTTAAACGAAATATTAGTTCTATGAATTCATGTATGATCACAATATTTAGTATATGTATAGAGACACATTATACCAAATTACCGGATTCTATGATCTAAATCTCAAACACCTCTCGATTCGTAAAAGATTCACAAAGTCATCAAATTAGTGAGCAAGTAATTTATTGCATTAAACTCATATTAAAATCAACACATGAATGATAAAATACCAAGAATCTTGAATAAAAGACATAAAGGATTTCAAGTAGATTTCTATTGTTCACCCTAATATGAATTTTAGCTATTCATACTAAATGAAGAAGAAAAAATGAAGTTGATATTGAGTACTTCGCCGAATTTTGAATATAGATGTAGAAAAAAGAAATAGTGCTTGCACCAAGATGTACTTCATACCATATTTTTTCCAATTTAATTCTTTAGGCTTTGTTATGAAAAGAAAAAGGAAATGCATGTATAAAGGAATATTAATTAGTTATTTAGTTATGGATATAATCCATTTTTAGAAAGAAAGTTATATCACGTTTTTAACCTTATATAAATTTACTTATAAAAATATATCACTCTAAATCCATCCTCTAATATTTATTTTCATTAAATTATTTTGGAATTTATGTTTAACTAAACCCTAATATTCATACAATATCCTCTTCAACTAAAGTCAAAAAAACAATGAAAGAGACACCATTAGAGCATTTACATAAAGACATAGCAATATATGAACAAGGTAGTTCCGTTCTCCTACGCGTGGCGCACAGGAGAACGTTAAAAGGCAAGGCAAAGCTGAAACCTTTTTCATTTTATTTTTTTTTATTTTTTGTTTTGTCCTTTGTTAAATTTTTTTTATAAAATCATGTTTGGTATCGAATGAAATCTAAATTTTAATTTAAATCAAAGTTAACAATTAATTTTAATAACATATTTCATGAAATCTGTAACTGTTTAACTTTTATCAAAATTTACTAAAAATCTGATTTTAATCTCCACCAAACGGGGGCAAAATCAAAATAAATTTGAATTTCGATAATATACGTAAAATCTGAAAATTCTCTGACGATCGTACGCTAATCGAATCTCATTTCGAAACTTATTTCAAGAACTACATTATGGGCATATCGAATAGTCCAAACAGATATCGAAAATAGTTGTCTGATGAACAATGTTTTATCAGTTCCCCTTCTCTTGCATCTCTTCTCAAGATGGAACATAGAAAGTTTTTCATACCAAGTTTGGGTAGCTTGTTTAAGCTCATACATTGTCTTTTTAATAGTAAGTCTTTCATACCGAGTTTGGGGAGCTTGTTCCAACTCATATAATGTCTTTTTGAGCTTGAACTTGTGGTCACGAAGATATGGATAAATGAATCATTTGATTGCTCAAGTAGGCTACTTCATACAAAATCCCATTCAGAAACGCACTCTTGACGTCCATCTGATTAATTTTGAATCCCTATTGACGCATAGTAAACAATAGGAGTCTAATGGATTCAAGTCTAGCCACAAGAGCAAATGTCTCTTCAAAGTCCACTCCTTCAACATGGGAATAACCCTGTATGACCAGTTGTGCCTTGCTTCTAACTATGCCATACTCAGCTGATTTATTCTTGAAGAGCCATTTAGTTTCAATAGCGTTTTGGTCAATGTACTAACTCCCATGCATTATTTCACTCAAATTGAGTCAATTCTTCCTTTAATGCTAGTACGCAAGATTCATTACCAAGTACCTCAATCAAATTTTTGGGCTCACTATGTGAGGTATAACACACATTTTCATGTCCAGTGGCAAGTCTCCTGGTCACCACACCATCTCCAAGGTCTAGAAGTTGTTATCCAGTGGATGAGACTTTTGTATCCAGATAGGAGCCGCCTTCTGGTCTGTAGTTCATCATCTTCCTCTGGTGGGTTAACAACTCTAGTAACAGGTGAAGGATTAGCAAAATCGGCTACTGGTAGTTTTCTGGGACTGTCATTGCATGAATCTGCAACAAAATTTTCCTGAATATTCTGATTTTCTTTACTTACAAATTTTGAATTTCAGGTTCCTGTCAGTATTATCAATTTTAACAATGATGGACTCAATAATGATTTGAGTCTGGATGTTGTAGATCATATAAGCTCTACTATTTTCAGAATAGCCAATGAATATTCCTCATCATTCCTTGGATCAAACTTTCCCAAACTTTCCAATGTGTGAAAATACTTGAGTTTTGGTTTCCTACCTTTCCCGATGTCATAAGGGGTTTGTGAGTTCCAGTTCTCAATTAAACACAATTTTGGATGTAGCAAGCAGTATTTACAGCTTCAACCTACAATTTAACAGGTTCTTACTGTTCAACATCACCTTGGCCATCTCTTTACCTATTCTTCCTTTCCATCACACCATTTTACTTAGGGGTTTTAGGAGCAGAAAATCCTATGAGAAATATGCTCTTCACAGAATCTAGAGAGGCTAGCATTTTTAAATTCCTTACCATGATCACTCCTAATTCTTACAATTTTAGTCACTTCGAAGTGTATTTCAATGGTCACTTTTTGATATAAAAATGTTAATTTTTAAAAGATATCAGATTTCTCTATTAAGAAATCTAACCTAATGAAATCATCAACAACCGTATAAATATAACTCTTCCACTGAGGCCTTCATTTTGAATACCACATGAAATCCATATGTAGCAATTCAAGACATTGAGAGGCAGCAAGAAATTGACCTTGTTTATGTGCAATTGTAGTTTGTTTACCTTTTTGGCATAATCCACTCACACCTTCAGTTTTTCTGCGAGCTTAGCTCTTACTGCATGGAGTTTAGTAAGTCTGACAAGATCTCAATAGTTCAAGTGTTCCAATTGTTTGTGTCACAAGTTTGTAAAGTCAGCTTTTGAAACATGACATGAGAGTTCAGATTCAAGCAAATAAGTAAACACGACTATCATCATTTTTCAATACCTTAAATGTGCTTTAAGTAAACATTACCGTGAGTTTATCGTCACAGAGTTGACCTATTTTAATCATATTAGCTTTTTAAGTCAACAAAAAATAGTACATCATTCAAAACAAGTAATCCTATCTATCACAATCATACAAACACAGTTAATTTTACTTCGGGCACCATTCCTAAAAGTAACAAGTCGACTTGCATGGCTTTAAAAATTTGTAAGCATAGAACAGTTGTTAGTGTCTCGAACAGCCACTGTCAAAATACCAAGAGTTGGGCACTAGAGATTTATAAGTTATATTAACAATGTAGCAACTAAGATTCACATTTTCTTACCCAAACTTGTTTTATTTTAGCATTAGGATTTTGCTTTAAAGTGCCAGCTAGCAAGTTAACTCCTTTTGTGTGATGTTGCTTTTTGTATGATAAACAATGAAGTGAATCATGTCCATACCGACCACAAAAAGTTCATTTGATAGTGAACTTATTTATCTAATTGTGAGAGTGAAGATCTGATTACCTGATGTCATGATTTGAATCATATTTTTAGAGGTAAAGAACCAGGTGTTATCGTCAACCATCAATATTGTCCTATTGTCAGAGATTCTTTCTGGTAATCTGGCGACAGTTTTGGGCGTCTGACCTGGTGGTTTATCATATACAGCTGTTTTAACAATCTTCAATTGGGTGGGTTCTTTTTCTTTACATTTTCCTTCATAACCTAGACCTTCTTTGATGTTTGAGGTTCTTCCATAGCTAAGAACTTTATTTAGACAGGTGGATCCTATAGTCAATTGTTTAACTCTCTAATTGATGTGGTCCACTTCAGCCGAGAGCTCTAAGATATAATTTTCCTTTTTCTTTCAGATCTTTGGATAGAGCCTTTTGATAAGTTGCAACAATACCCCTTTCTTCAATATATTTCATCATTGCAAGAAGTGTGACATTATTCTCTTGTTCAACTTTTAGATTCCTTTTCAATATCATGTATTCTGAACATATATGACTTGATTCGGCTATGTCTCTAGTGAGTGAGTTTGTTCTTGATAATCGTCAGTTCTATCTTCCTAGTCCATGTTTGACTTTCTATCCTCATCTTGAGTCCATGATTAATTCATTGCTTTCTTAGAACGGGACTTCTTCAGTATGTTAGCACATTCAACAACTATATGTTAAAATCCTCACATTCATGGCATTGAATATGGTTTTGAGTTCTGCCCATAGATGAAGTTAGATTTTGCCTTGAGTTGTTAAAAAAACTTCATCTTTGGTTGAGGTTGAAGTTTTGAACTTCTTCCTTTTTGATTGCTTTTAGGAATTTTTAAAATAGTTTGGTGAGCATGGCCATTGCCATCAGATAATAATGCTCAGTAATCTTTACTTATAACTTTCCTAGTCATAGCACATTCGTAAAAAAATCGATCATTCCTAATAAATTAATGGAAGGGGCGTAAATAAGACCTCAATTTCATCATTATGTCTTCAAATATAATACCAATCCTAGGGAATGAGGTATAATGAGCTAGGACTTAGTGCCTGCTATCAACATTAACATTAGCGACTAACTTATTGCAAGGCGTAGGGTTGGAGCAAGTCCTTTAAATAACCAAGAATATATTGATGGACCATATCTTGTCATCATATATATAATCAAGAGCTTAGTAACTTGTCTTATAGCTCAACAAGTGTAACACATTTGATTTAGACACTAGTCCCTTAGTTGACTAAGGTGACTAACAGTGAAACTTGGCCTTCAATGGAAGAAATACCAAGAACTAGTTTTGGGCAAGCTAGAGCTAAAGGCTAATTGAGACCTCCAAAACTAGAAAATTATGGACTATGACTTAGAGGTCTTTCACTGTCTTGAATCAGTAAGGACTTGTCCTGCCTTCATCGCACTTTAGCACCATAAATAAGCATAATACGAGATTCCTAAACTTTACAGCTTTAGATTCCTCCTACCAGTTTGTCTCATAAGCTAGCATTGGGAGATCGAGGACAGTAGACTAACTGAGACCTTAGTAACGATGAATGTTCGGTAATTGCTTGACATAGATGTATACACACTGCAATTGGAGGGGGCATTGCTAGAAAGTTTCAAGAGAACAAGTGATTACATGATAAGAAAAAATGTAAAGATATTTGTAACATTAGGTTGAATAGTTCTCTTAGAGTATTGTTTAACAAACATATTTTTATTACTACGAATACACCATGTATGAAATGAATGTAAAAAACCATACCTTTTGGTGCCTCACGTGGTGAGGCATTTTTTGTACCGAGACTTCTATGGCAAGGTAAAAACTGAGGAAATAATAGTGCTTGGTATCAACCATGGCAGAGGTACTGATGCTGAATTATTAGTCCTTCAAGTCTGAGGTGAACACTCACTTGAAATACCTTATAAAGCTATCGTAATACGATTAGGGGTACAAATATTGGTGTGATAGCTTGCATAGGAAAGTAAAATTGTCCTCGATAATTGATATATTCTGTATATGTGAGTTAAATAGAGAAATATAATCATGACATGTTCACGAACGACTAAGATTTTATTGCAACCTATTTTGATTATTGTCAATTCCACGGGGATGTCTATAAGAAGTCATAAATTGTTATCATTTCCTTCTTCTACACTTAAACCTATATGTTCCAATCTAAGATCTTTTAGAGAACGCGTGTACGATACTTCTAACCTCCTAGATTCATTATTTTAGAAATTCCTCTAGAAAAAGGCCTTAAATGAAAAGAAATCTGATGGTATTAAGTTGAAGTTGTATATCATTTCATGATACACTTGATAAGCGCGTATTATCTGATGGGCTCGTGCTAGGGGATAAGGATTTGCAGCCACAAATCTCAGGGATAGGGACTAGGATAGTACCTATGTTCATCCATTGTTAAAGGTAGGGATGTTCTGGTGCTAGATGCAAGGGAACACATGAGATTTTGTCGGTACAGAGGAAAATACAAGAGCAGCTTCAAAGGAACTAATATGTCACTTTTGGATTCGTATATGCAGAGATTGATGTACTAATTATCATCATGGCACAATGCCTTCCATATTCTAGATGGATTGAACTAATGGTTCTAAGGCCTAGTGATACAATTGACTATCACCTCGTAGTTGTACGTACGCGACCTAGCGTTTATGCTAAAGTCGTTATATCATACTCATTGTCTACTTTGAAAGGGCATCTACCTTTAATTATCTTATAAGGTAAAAAGTCTTGACTTTGTATCCTAGGGGTTGCGAAAATTTATAAGGGGTAAGAGGGGAGATGCCCTCCCAAAGCAGATAATATGTATGATATAACGAATTGGACATAGTGACTGGGTCGTTACAATATGACCTTCAATTGCTCAATGCAGGACTTTGGGCTCGGTTCTCTCTCCATCCCTTTATCCGAGAAGTATTCACTAATCTTTAAAACGAACTAACTCAATTTAATTAAAATGGATGGGACTTCATCCTCGATGCCTTTATCATATAAAAACTATCGCAGAATAAGGGAGACATTCCTTTAAGATTTTTAAGTCCCTCTAAATCCCTTATAAGTCATCGGGGCCTAACCTTTGAGGCTGGTATTACCTGTCATCCAACTCAAGGGAGGCATTGCTATTCACTAAATTTAAGTCATCTAACAAGGGCTGGAAGTCATCCTCCTTTATATCCAGGGAAATCGGGAGTTTTGTGTTGATGGTCTTCAATCAGACATTAGAGTCCCTATTTATCAGACATTTTTCATTCATTAAATAAATTTGTGATTATTCTTATTTGAAAGAATTTTTTAGACGAATACTTCTCTTTTCTCAAGAACTTCCAAGAACATATTTTCCAATTACTCGTTTGGGATGTAAAACTTGTAAAACTTGCAATTTTCCAATTAAGTGATACTCAAAGCCTTATTTTCTTATGAATTATATTTTTACCATTTAAGTAACCTTTTTTGTTGAACTTTCTTCTCCTTGGGATCAACACCCTACAATTTCCATTTAGTTTTTCTATTGTGTAATGTTTTGGGTATATGAATTGGCAGAGAAACGAGGGATGTATGTTTCAGAAACCATACTCGCCGTACTCCAATACCTACAACGCTAACAAGAGAAACCATCCCAATTTTAGTTGGAAATCTGAATTCAACTAGCATGCATCATCTAACAACAACTGGATATATGTGGCATCACCACAATGATCTTATCCTCCACCTCAATATCCCCACAAACAAGATCTTCATTACAAATTACATTTTGAAAGCATTTATGGATGTGTAGAATAAGATGAACCAGAAGTTTGAAGCTGTTCTTACAAGAGTGGTGGAAAAGAACAAGGAAATAAAGAGTTAAATCACAAAAGTAACTAGTTCTCTAATCCATGAGCGAGAAAAGCTTTCATCACAACCTCAATCAAATCCAAATGGGAAAAATATGGTAGCAACCTCAACTACTGATGCATAAAATGTCAAAGGTATGAACGCCATCATGACTCGAAGCAGCAAAAATTTTGATTGGCCAACTCTACCGAGACTACTAAACAACAATAGAACTATTGCCATTATGAGCAACGCTAGTGATTCCCCTCCACACGAGCCTAATAAAAAGCCTCTGGTGAATGTGCCATTTCCCCTAAGCTCTTTGAATGGGAAAAATAAAAGAAAATCAATGTGAGATCCTCAAAAACCTTAAACAAGATAATTTTAACCTACCTCTGTTATATGTGATTAAGTACCAGAATATACAAAGGTGATCAAGGAACTGTGCACCATGAAGAGTAAACAACATGTCAAGAAGACTATATTCTTGACCGAGTAGGTAAGTGTAGTGATTGAACAGAAAACACCACCAAAGTACAATGATCCAGAATGTCCTACAATCCACCAACCATATTAGGACATACGATTTCAGCTAGGCTCTATTGGATCTAGGTGAAAGCGTCAACCTCATGCATTATTATTCAATGTACCTACACTTAGGACTTTGGAGAGATTCAACCCATATTTGTGATGCTGCAGCTTGTCGATCGTTTTGTGCGACAACCAAGGGGGATAATTGAAGATGTTTTGCTCCAAGTTGATAAGTTCTACTATCCCATCAACGTTTTGACCATGGATACTCGATGTAAAAAACCAAGAGAAATCTTGATTCGGATGCCCTCTCTCTCTCATGTAAAGCCCTCACACTCGTAAACAACAATACACACATAGTTGCTGGAGACAAGAGAATCATATATAAAGCCAAACCATTTAAATCGGGCCAAGACTCTTGTAAATGGGATGCCACTTAATAACCTGAACTAATGGGTTAATTTCCAAGTCCCCACTTACCACTAAATGGTCCAACTAACCAAAATATCGTCCAATTCAAACTTGGGCCCTCCAAAAATGTTGGTGGTTTCCAGGTCAAGCCAAACCTATGGTGTTGATAAATTATTCGACATCTATTTTAAATCAACTCCAAGATTTATTGGGTATCAAAACCAAACAAATCTTCGCCTTGACACTCAATCAACCCGCAAGCATATAAAACACAAAGTTTAAACTTCAATAATCAAAGTAACCAATAAAATTGGAATCATAGACCTTACCTAGTATTTCAGACTCCATTTGACTTGGCTAAGGTAAAAAATACCCAATTAGAAAAAGTAATCACATTAATCAATTAAGAGCATAAACAACATGCAATGAAGATAACATTGGATAACACAGATATTTTCAACATGTTCACAATAACAACAAACTAACACCAAGTTAATCAAACACATGCAAGAAATGCATAAATGTTCGTACCTCGAGAACACATATCTCCTCTCGTCACCCACCATGCTCACTAGAATGATCACAATAGATTCTAAGTCCATGGGATAAGTCCACCTAACCGAAACGATAGAAGTGTCTCTCTTACATTCCACCTCATCAGGATCTTCACATATAAAAGATTCCAAACATATAATCACCTCACCACTTGTGATCCAAATGTCATCTCCAATAGACATCCTTCACACTTACTAGTGTAAACCCACTATGGCAAAAATCAACGTCTTTGGTGCCCACAAAGGTTAGAGCTCAAGTTAAATTGACCTATGCACCACAAGGTTAGTCCAATACCAATGCTTAAAAAAGTTCACAAATGATTTATCCCACAAAGGGAATGGTGAATGTGGCACTCACAAAGAGAATAGAAGGAAAAGTTGGATATTTCACTACTCACGAAAGATGCTCACAAAGAGAAAGGATATAACCCTCACATGGCTACCTCACATAATCTCACAAACCACACAAACTCACAAAGATAATGGAGAAAATGATTGTCCCTCTTTTTTATCACTACCACACTCTTTCACACCATTCACAGAGCAAAATGAATATGTCATAGCTCTCAAACCACTATGCAAGTAAACATATCACACAAAGTAATCAGATTGCTCTCAAATTCACGCAAATGCACATATCAAACATATTAAAATGTAACATATAACCATGCAGCAGAATAAGCAATCATACATGAGAAAGGATAGCACACAGATGAATATACAGTAACCAAGTTTGCTCTCAATAAACCTCACTCGGTTTATATTTAGACCTAGTTGCCACATTCGTCCCCCGCCTCTCTCCTTATCTTTCCTTTTATTATGATTTCTAAGACAATCTATTTCACAATGTCCAAATTTACCGCAATTAAAAGAAATCTTACATTTCGTACTTGCTTTAGACCAATATTTGCTATCAAGAGTTTTATTAAAAAAAACCTTTTCATTTTGTTAAATTGAAAAATCGCATTTTTTTCATTAGAATAAACGTAACTCAAAATATGTTGTCATTTTACAAAAAATGCACAAAATACAAAATATAACCAACAATGACCACAAGGAAAAAAGACATAATTTACAGAGAATGGTCAAACAAAACTTTTCTAAGGTCACATGCAATTCTAATAGTGACGAAACAATTGACAACAAATTTATATAGAATTCAAGGCAATAATTTCTAGGTCTAGAAGAGGCAATGGTTACCCTATACTCCAAACCTAATGTCACCCCACACGATGACTTTTAATACGAAAAGTAAATTGTTACCCTACACGATAACCATTAGGGGTGTCCAAAATATCCGAACCGAACCGGACCGAACCGAACCCGAACCGAACCGAACCGAACCAGAGGTTCTTCATAAGTTAAAGACCCGAACGGGTACCCGAATCGAGAACCAAAATGTTTGGGTCGGGTCTTGGGTCTCGACCAAGAACCGAAGAACCGAATGAGACCCGAAACTAAATAATTTTTTTATATTTTTTATTGAATTAATTAAATTATTTTATTTTTTCTAACATTTTACATTGGTGGAAGATTAATAAATCAAAATTTGAATTTTTATCTGAGGTTGCAAGGGATGTTCTTGTCATTCATGTATTTACAGTTGCTTCTGAGTCAGCATTTAGTACTGGAGGGCGCATTCTTGATCCATTTAGGAGTTCTTTAACTCCTAAAACAGTTGAAGCCTTAATTTGTACACAAAACTGGCTAAGAAAATATTCTAGACTCTTGAAAGTTTCTCAAGATGGAATTTGCATTGAAAAAATAGAGTTATATGATGACATTGAGACATGTAATAGATATATATTATATATTTTTTTTATCAAATCTTATTAGTTGAATATTTTTTAGTTTATTTGTTTGTTAATTGTACTTTTTCAATTCTTGTAGAGTTTTTTGTCATGACAAGTCAGCAGTAGCAGTTGATGATTAAATCAAATAGTTGGTAAGTATTAATATCTACTTTTTGGTATTTGTATGCATTGAATTAATGTTATTCGACAGTTAGTTGTTTTTATATTTTTGAATTTGGTTACATTAATTTGTAAAAGTTACAAATGAAATGTCATTAGTTATATTTATGTAGTGTTGTTGTAAATGTTAAAAAATTTAATTATGGTACAGAACCGAAAGGAACGGAACGGAACCGAACCGAACCGAACGGAACCGAACCCGAACGGTTCCATAATTATATTTGGACCCGACGGGTCCATTTATTAAATACTCGAAAATTTTGGAACCGAACCGAACCGACCCACGGACACCCCTAATAACCATAGCTACAATAATAAAAGGAAATAACACGATATTGAATAGTTATTTACAAATCCATAGACTAAGAAAGATACAAATTCACTGTGCCAAAACTTTTGTCAACTACGGCAACACAAAACAACTTGGCACCCTAACGTCCAAGGGTAAAATCGTCCAATTTCCATTGTATCACCCGAAATTAAAATCCAACAACACTGCAAGGTTGTTTTGATGTCGAAAACGTTCTGTCTTTTCCTGTCATCAAACTTTGCCACACACGCCGTCACAAGTCGTCGTCGTCACCGTAACTACACGTTGGCTTCACAAGTTGGCGCCACGCGTCACTTCGAAGTTCACTCACTACCCATTCCGAACTGCCTCCGCCTGCAAAGTCCAGTGGTGGTTTGGTTTCCTCTTAAAGTTTTTGGTTTGGCCAGAAAACGGAAAAGAACATATCCAACAGATATGGCAAACCTTGGTTGTTTTCTGTTCGATTTTCCATCTTCGATTCTAGCTACTTCAAGTCGATTTTTCATCAATTGTTTCACGAGTTTCTCAATATAGCATGCCCTAATACCATATTTTTTTTGTCAAAATCCTGATGTGGGCTTAGAAAAACCAACCAAACAGACACCACCCAATAAGCTCTACCCAAACTAAACCATCACTTTGGTGCCTCAAGTTTTACCCCGCAAAAGAGACTCTAATTGTGGTGGTATTTGCAAGAGTAAGAGGAGGAAGAAGAAGCAATATCCCTCCTAATTTCCCACTCTCACTTTTTCCACTCACACTCTTAGTGTTATATGCACACGGCTGCTAGAGACAAGGGAAATGAATATAAAGCCAAACCATTTAGGTCACTCAATTTAGCTAAGACTCATGCAAATGGGTTGCCACTTAACCTAAACTAATGGGCTATTATCCAAGTCCCTACTTACCACTAAATGATCCAACTAACCAAAAAACCATCCAACTCAAACTTGAGCCCTCCAAAATTTGGTCATTTTATGGTCGAGCCAAGCCTATGGTTTCGATAAATTGTCTAACATCTATTTTAAATCATTGCTCGGATTTATTGGGTATCAAAACCCAACACTCAGTCCGTAGGATATATGGAGTCGAAGATCCCGTTGATCTTAGAAAGTGCATTCCTTGCTATTCCTTACTACATGCCTCGATCAATTGTAGGAATGTCTGGATGAAACAATCATTTGGGAACATGACTCGGAAAGTAAATGTTTTTAATGTTGGGAAGCAACCACAAGATGAGGATGAGTGCTATCAGACCTACATGATAGATAAATTGTTAAGAAGGGATAATACTTGCATAAATAGTTTGAATCTTCCGATTATCTCCTCCATAACTCTGATTTTATCCATAGCTTTTCCTATAAATGCTATTAATAATTCTTTGGTTTTTGATGAAAAGCAACCGAAATAATGGCAACCACACTTTGAAGAGTTACAATGTGAAGAGAAGAGCCAAAGCTCTTGGCACTAGAAGCACCAAAAATTGAACTTTTCCCACTGCCCAAGTGTTTGAAGCATGCATTCTTGGGATCGGGCAACCTTTCCGATTATTATTTCTTCTGAACCTAGTGCTGAACGAGATGAAAAATGATAAAATTTGTTGACAGTACACTTTGTTGAACCATAATTGATATTAAAGCTATTTTTCCACTGATTTGTGCCCTTAGAATCCATTTAGAGGAAGGAGATCAACCCCGTAAAGACCCCTAAAGAAGAATTAGTCCTACAATCAAAGATGTTTTAAAGAAAGAAGTCTTACTATTATTTGCAAGTATAATCTACCTGATGTCTAATAGTAAATGGTCACGTCCAACACAAGTAGTTCCAAGAAAATCTGGGGTAACTGTGCTAGAAAATGAGGATGGGGTACCTGCTCTAACTAAGGTAGCAACTGGATAGCAAATATGCATTGACTATGGGAAATTAAGCCACCTAGGAAGATCACTTTCTATTGCCTTTTAATGACCAAATCTTAAATGAGTAGCCGGCTATCCCTTCTATTGCTTTCTTGATGGATATTTAGGATATTATCAGATAGAGATAGCTATAGGGGATTAAGGATAAGACCATATTTAAATGCCCTTTTGGTAACTCTGTTGTTTGTAGGATGCCATTTAGTTTATGTAATACACTTACTATTTTTCAACATTGTATGATGACTTTTATGATATGGTTGAAAAATGTACTTAAGCTTTTATGGATGATTAGACTAATTCTGGTGATTCTTTTGACACATGAAGCTTGACCTAAAAGTTGTTTTGAGTAGGTATGAAGAAAAATGAAATACTTAATTGGGAAAAATGTCATTTTATGGAGTTCTCATGGATCGTTTTGGGGGCACAATTTCTGTATGAGGAATAGCGGTTGATATGGCCAAAATCAAGTTCCATTGTGCAAACTCTTGCTGAAATATATGCTAAGTTCAATTGTACTCTAGAATGTGGGAAACATTCCAAACACTCGTTGCCAAACTCACCACCGCTCTTATCATCAATCATTGGATTGGAGCTTTCCATTTGAAATTATGTGTCCTCGCTAATACACTATGGGAGTCATCCTAGGATAGCGAAGAGAGGGAACCCTTTGTAATACATTATGCTAGAAGAACATTAAGCCCCGTTTGGCCCCCATTATTTGAGAATTGGTGGTTGAAAAAGAAAGCAAATTTTTCGATTTTTGTGTAATATTTTTTTATTAAAGAATGTGTGGTTAAAAAGATGAGAAAGAAAAATGTATTAAGATTTTAATGGGTGCTAAAAGAATTTATTCCACTACTAAAAAAGAACTCATAGTTGTTCTCACTCTAGATAAATTTCATTCTCATTTTACTAAAGGTCCACTGATTCGAGATGATGACTTGCCTGATGAACACCTTTTTGTTGTTAGCCAAATGCCATGATACTTGCTCAAGTATTGCCCTAGCCAAATTATGAGAAGATGCCAAATACAAAGGTAAATAGTGTCTTGAACTTTTGTCATTCAAAGGCTTATGGTGGTCATTTCTCTATGAAAAAGACTCTTGCCTTCATGTGAAAGATGTCAGAAGTTAGGTTGGTCATAACCCTACATCACATGATTCCCCCTTAACCCCATTCTTGTTATTGAGATATTTGATTGTTGGGGTATTGATTTTGTGGGCACTTTATTTCTTCTTTTAGTTATCTTTATATTATTCTTGTTGTTGACTATGTGTCCAAATGGGTTGAAGTTGTTCTTTGTCGTACATTGATGATGACACTGTTGTGGTTAAATTTATAAAAGAAAACGTGTATATATGGTACGCCTCGTGTCATCATCAGTGACCATGGGATACATTTCTGTAAACGTTCTTTTGAGGCTTTGATGCGTAGGCATGGTGTTATTCACAAGGTTTCCACTACTATCATCTACAAATCAATGGACAAGCTGATCTAGCAAATCGAGAAGTCAAGCAGATTTTGGAAAAATGGTTAACCCAAACCGCAAAGATTGGTCTCTTGACCTTTATGCATTATGGGCCTACTGCATCACTTACAAGACTATTCTAGGAATGTCTCCATGCTTGTCTATGGAAAGCTTTTCATCTACCTGTTGAGCTAGAGCATAAAGCTTATTGGGTTGTTAAAGATCTCCAATTTGATTTGAATACTAAAAGGTCTTCAAAGAAAGTTGCAATTATCAGAGATGGAGGAGTTGAGGAACGAAGCTTATGACAACTCGAGGATCTATCCTAAACTGAAAGTGGCTAGTGACAAACAGATCCAAGGAAATTTTTTGAATAAAATCAACAGCTATGATTATATCATTTCCGTTTGCATCTCCACCCTGGAAAACTAAGATCCAAATGGACAGATCCTTTTGTAGTGAAATAAGCTTTTCCCAATGGTGCTATTGAAATTGAAGATCTAAAATATAGGAGAATATTCAGAGTTAATAAAAAGCGGTTAAAGCATTTTGTGGAGTTGGTATCACTTTGGTGGCTCCTATCTACAATGATTGATCAGGTTTTATCTTTATTATTATATCTTTCTTTTTCTTTTTTGTTTTCTATTCTCGTTTTTATTTTCTTTTGTGTGTTTTTATTTTAGTTCTCTCCTATTTCCATTATCATGCCTTACTCTCGTTCTAGATTCCATCGGTTATGTGCCGTCTAATCCTTTGCTCTATAATTTCTCATTTCATTTTTGTGACAGTGAGGACACCGTCGGATCTAGGTTGGGGGTTGGTGGCATATTCATAAAAGTATGCATGTATACTAGTTTATTGTTTGTTTTTAGTCACTCATATGTGTTACATCGCATGCTTGAAAAGCTTGATTTGGAATTTTAGCATTACTATCTAGGTGTTTATTCAAAATGTTTAGTTTTTGTCACATTTCCTATCTTCATTTTTAGAAAATAGCTTCTGAGTTTTTATTTGTTTGCTCACGTTACAAAGCCATATGGTCTTAATAGATGTTCAATGCATATAGCCTAGAAAATTGCCATGGTCTCAATTAATAGAGAGAATGAGAAAATTACTTATAAACTTTCATTGATTTGTTGAACTGGATGTTTAGAATATGACATGGGCTGTGGAAGATTGGATGTTATAAGCTTGAGGATGATATTAGTCAAAAATGAGATTTTGCTTTATTGAGACTCAGAAATCAAATATATTCTTATTTCAGTTGTATTTGTTCGATATTAAGAAAAAATGAAGAAAAGCTGGAAAAAGAAAAAATGGGTGTTTATTCAATTCAATAAGGTCTTCAGTCATCAATTTAGAAGACCAAAATTTTCTTTCGAGTTTCTTGTTAGCAATTTTTCTCACGAGGCTCTATTATTTGTGTTCTTCTCATGATGATCATTGAAATTCTGAAGCTGGTCTATGGTGAGGTGGTTAAGTTCTAAGAATCAATGTTTGTTTGTCTGTCCATGAATGTGGTCATTCTTGAGTGTTTATCTGTTTTCATACTCCGTGAGTGGAAATCTAACCCCTTAAATTAATGTTTTTACATGTGAGGATGTGGAGTTGATGGTTGATTTTTTCGAAGCTATATGTATTGTGGTTTTACGGTAAGAAGGTTTTGGCTTCACTCACAAGTTTTGGAAGTTATGATTGAAATAATTTTGATAGCTCTTGTGACCTTTTACTAATATTTTGATTTGAAATGCTTAGATGGTTTTGCTGGTTTTATTTTTATTTGATCATCTATTTATTTTATTTTTTGGTTTCTTGTTTACGCTGGAATTACTGTGGAGTTGCTATAAGCTGATTGAGGGTTGTGATTAGTGCATAAAAATACACATTTTTAATTAATTAATAGCATTTGCTAAAATGTTTTTTTCATTTTTATTTAATTTTTTAAAACAAATTCTAATAAATAATCACTTTGTTTTTGTGTATTTTTGAAATTAGAAAGATGGTATTTGTAAATAATTTTTCAAAATATGCATTTTTGTGAACTGATTTCGATATTATGTCATTTCTACAAAGTCCTATGAAATTGTGGTAAATTTCTAAATGCCTTCATCTATTTTTTTGTGTATTTATGAAAAATTGTAGAAATCGTATTCAACTCCATTTTCTGGAAATTCGTCTAATTTGTTGCTTTCACCTCTTTACCAGAGAGCTTTATAAGCCATCGAAATTCTCGAAACTAAGCTCTAAGCTTTGGTCAAAGTTTTCCGTGATTCCCATTATTCATGGCCGAATAGCTTTCTGCAACAACTAGCACTTCACGGCTAACGTCACCTCGTAATAAGTCATTTTTTTTGGCGAACTCTTTGATTATTTTCCAGCTTCAGCGGTCCTTCATCAACATCATCATTTATTGGATTTACCCTGCTCATCACTGAATCAACTTATGTTTTTTTTTTTTTTTTTTTTTTTTTTTGAGACATTGCCGATATACCTCGCGCGATTGAGCCATCTCATATTTTCAATAGTTTATCCCAATCTTGTACACAGATCAACAGTGGATTCGAATAGATGAAATAAGAGGGGACCGTGGGATTGTGCGCTAATTTGTGGAGCTGGTTGTGGAAATGGAGAAATAGAGTCTTGCTAATTTTTCTTATTATTCTCTCTCTAGAACTTGTGAAAATCATGAGCAAGCTAAGAGTAGATTTTTTCATGTAATTCTTATGTGGTTATTGAAAATAATTGTTTCGGTAATTTTTGTTATATGAGTTTTTCTTTTACTGCAACATTATACCAAGGCAATTGAAGAAACCAAACGAGTACCACCATAAACATCACCAAATTTTGTGCCTCCCATGATTCTAGGATCATTTTTTTATTTATGTAAATATTTTTTTAATTGTGATTGTAAATTTCCTTTTCAGTTAAATATTTTTAATGCCTAAAATTAGGCCTCTCGAGTTGTATAAAGATACAGAGCATGAATAGAAATCTGTGTCAGTTCAAAATACAAATCCATAGTAGTATAAATTCTCTATATGGTATCACGAGAGCCAAACCTCTAACGAGTATGTTTCCTTTCTTGCTTCCTACGACATGTCTACCATTCTTACATCTACCACCGATTCACCCATCGTCACGATCAATGTCGCAAACACCACCAACGAAAAACTTATCCAGAAACCTTTCCTTGGTGGAGGGCTCAATTTGAAGCACTGTTCATTGGTTATGATGTCATTAACTTTGTCACTGGTGTAAACAAATGCCCTACCATTGATGCATCGAACTCCGCTGCCTCCAAAACCGCGAACTCCCACTGGTTTTGCCAAGACAAACTCTTCCTCCACGCCATTATTGCTTCCACCTACACCACCATTACTCCCCTTCTAGCAGCATACAAAACATCCCAGGAGGCTTGGACAACACTTACCTGTTTATAATGCGGGCAAATCATGGACGTGTGCCATGCAACTCAAGGAGGATTTTGACCTTGAACACTCGTGGAAATCGCACCGTTACTGAGTTCCTTCAAGTAGTCAAGTGATTGCTGACGAACTCACAATCATCGATCATCCTGTTTAGGATGATGATTTACCTCTCTACATCCTCAATGGATTGGGTCCCAAATTTAGAGAAATTGTGGTACCCTTTCGTGCTCGTGAGACCTATCTAAAATTTGAAGAAATACACGATCTTCTTGTAGGTCATGAGAGTTACCTTCGCCGGCTGGAGAATCAATCGGCAGCAACATTTGTTCCCACTACAAAATACTCCCATCAGCAAGGCGGTGCTTTTGGACAACTAAAACCGAGCCCTAAGTCTAACTCCAGCAAGCCTCGCAGCAACAACGGGCATAATAAAAACAAGCCCTCTAATTCGGGCTATAGGAAATATAAGCCCAAGTGTCAATGGTGTGATCAAGTGGGCCATACGGCCAAAAATTGCCCAAAAATGCCTTCAATAGAATTCATTGTAAACTATGCAGCATCCTCCCAACGAAGAAAATCAAAAGTGGTAGTTGACTTGACGACACCTCACAATATGACCACCGATCTCTCTAATCTATCGATTAACTCTGAATATGATGGTACTGATGGGGTGGTAATTGGTGATGGATCAGGTTTGCATATTTCTCATATTGGTTCGTTATATCTTGCATAGTCTAGTCTTACATTTACGTGTTCCCACAGCTAAAAAAAACCTCATTTCCGTTCAACACTTTACCAAGCATGACAAAGTTTATCTTGAGTTTAATCCTACCTATTTTTTGGTGAAGGATCAGATCACGAGGGTGACACTACTCAAAGGCGAATGTGAAGATGGAGTGTACCCATTTCCAGAGCATCTACCACCACACTCCAAACATGTCGTTGCCTATGTCCATTTATTTCATGCTTTGCAAGGCCAATCAATAAGAATGGTCAGTTATCTCTTTGTACTTAATGTTCTCAAAATAAAGCTCATCGTCAACTGTTTAATTCTCATGGTCTTACTAGCATTACTCCCATGGAATTGATTTACCCGGATGTTTGGGGTCCATCTCATGAAATTGGTATTAATGGCTCAAGATATTATGTTATTTTTATTGACCATTATACCAAATACATTTATTTGGCTCTATCCGATGACTCAAAAATTCAATGTTCATATAATTTTTTCCGCAATTCCGAAATCTTGTGGAAAATAAGTTTATCACCAAAATAAAGAGTCTATATTCTAATAATGCTGGGGAATATGTTGGACTCAAACCTTACCGATCCTTACATTTTTTCCTCGGTGTTGAGGTCATTCCCACCAAAGAAGGCTTGTTTCTAACTCAGCATAAGTATATTCGAGGTATACTAGCTAAAACAAGTATGGATGGAGCTAATGATTTCACCACTCCTCTCTCTACCTCGATTTCTCTAAAGTTGGCAGATGGTTCGTCACCAATTGATTCAACAGAATACCAAAGGGTGATTGGAGCATTGCAATATCTGTCCTTAACAAGACCTGATATAAGCTTAGTAGTGAATATACTATCACAATTTATGCATTGACCCCACACAGACCCCACTGGACAGCCACTAAAAGATTATTGTGTTACTTGAAGACCACCGTTTTTTACGGCATAAATATCAGAAAAACATCAAACCCAGCACTCACATGTTTCTCTCGGATGCTGATTTGCTTGTAGTTTGGATGATAGAAAATCAACTTCAGCTTATATCCTCTTCCTTGGTCACACACCCATTTCATGGAGCCCCAAAAAGCAACATGCCATTGCACGGTCATCAACAGAAGCTGAGTATCGGGCTTGGCTGCCGCAGGGTCCATGTGGCTGCTATCTCTATTCCAAGAAATGAAGTTTACATTACCACAGCCACCTATACTCGTGTGATAATTTCGGCACAACACAGCTAATTTTTAATCCTATCCAGCATTTAAGAATGAAGCACATCCAGATAGACATTCACTTTGTGCGAGATTTGGTTGAGAAAAAGTTTCTTAATGTTCAACATGTTCACACTAATGACCAACTGGCTGAGTTACTTACAAAGCCACTCTCAAGACAAAATAGACTATTTACAAGACAAGATCGCCCTATCTGATGGTAGCCCGTTCTTATGGGGGCGTATCAAGGCAATTGAAGAAACCAAACAAGTGCCAACTCAAGCCTCGCTGCCACCATAAACATCACCAAATTTTGTGCCTCCCATGATTCTAGGATCAGTTTTTTATTTATGTAAGTATTGTTTTTATTGTGATTGTAAATTTTCTTTTCAATTACAAATTTTTTAATGCCTAAAATTAGGCCTCTCGGGTTGCATAAAGATACAGAGCATAAATAGAAATTTGTGTGAGTTCAAAATACAAATCCACAGCAATGTAAATTCTCTATACATTTATATCCTGATATATTGTCGATTATAGATATAATGTATGATAAATTTGTGATTGTATTCGAGAGAATATTTTTTTAAGACAAAGAGCTCTCTTTTTCTCAAGCAATCAAGAACATATTTCCAATTATTTGTTTGGGATGTGAAGCATGTAATTGAGTAGTAAATTAGGAATCAAAATCTGGTAATAGAAAAATAAAGCAATTAAGTGATACTCAAAGCCTTTTTCTCCTTTGAATTGGATGTTAATTTTGTCATTGTGAATTCAGTTTAATTTTCTAGTAAATCTTTTAGATTTTTGTTTTTCAATTATATTTTTATTGTTTCGATAACCTAGATTGTTGATTTTTTCTTCTTTGTGGGATCAGCACCCTAAAGTCGTGCTACAATTTCCGCTTAGCCAAAAGGATATTAGTTTGGGCGTGACATCTCTAAGGGATATTGAGCTCTACATGAGTGCTTTTGTAAATCTATATTTGGTATATCATTTCTATTCTTAGACTCACTTTCCTCTTCCAGGGTCCTATAGTACAAGATATGAGCTATAAAAGTCATTTTTCTTCGAGATAGCTATAAGTCATCTCAAATGCAACTTGATACAAAGCCAAGGTCTATACATGTCATCTCATCTCTTACCTCGTGTTTGTTGATTTCAATTCTCTAATTATATACCGAGAGGCCCAAGGGCCTAACCCTTCATATTCTCACCATTCAGAGGCGAGGGGTAGGATCAACACCGTGGCACTACAAAATCTCTATTTTATATATATATATATAAGTAAACCTAAACCTAGCAGCCTTGATGACATCGCAACTTTACCATTTTTTGTGGTTGTTTATACTACCTCTAATCTATACTAATAAATCAAGTTAATTGTGGTTTTTTTGAAAGTTAATGCTTGTACTGAGTTCATGATTCTCCCTATTTCCATCTGTTTCAATTATCAACTAATAATCTAGTTAATTTCATGTATTTTTTGCAACCGATAATGCTAATATGTTAAATGCTCTTTTCCAAGATACACCAACATATGATTAACACGATCCAATTCTATTCCTAGTTCAAATTCATATGAAAATCATGCATTTAGTTTAGGTTATCTACATTATTGCACATGTCGTAGATATTATTTCTAATACATATTTCCATGTATGAATTTTATCGCGTTCAAAACTTATTGTGAGTATATGACACTACAACAAGTAACTAATCACTCAATTGAAGACCAACCAATTAAATAGTGCAATATGAATGCAAAATCAATCAAGAATTGACTAAAATAAAGTCTTAAATTGAAATAAAATTATGGTTCCTCAATCATCCAATACAATAGAAAAACTTAGATAATCATCCTAAATATTGAATTACACAAGAAAATATGGAATAACGTCACTCAGATCAAAAAATGATGGTCGAAAGTGGAGAAATCCATTTTCTTAAATAAAATCTTGAAAAAGTAGGAGAAATCTTCAATAATTTTGTGAAGATCCCCCTTTGATTGATGAATTGGGCTCATTCTTCACCTCCAAAATTTATAGAAGATATGAATCTAGGGAGGTCTCTCTACAATTCTAGTCGAGTTTGGATTTATATGGAAGCCCAAAATATTGTTACCTAAGTAGAATTTTAATCGGAAAAGAAAACAAAATCTCACTTCGAAAAAGTACTATGCGGTCACGTAGTATAAACGGAAGCGGTCACATAGAAGAAATTATAGTTGGACCTGGAAGCCCTAGAGGCATAGATACTGCCGCATATAATCAAACATATGCGGCCGCATGGGTATAATCTTTTTTCTCTTCCTATATTCAATTTAAGTGATTCAAAGTGCGTTAGAAAGATAATTCAAAGGGATACAAATCTTTCGGAATTATCATTTTTCTAATTCAAATGTTTGCTATGCCAAAAATGTGTCTCAAATTGAGACTAAAAATTCGAAGCATAACTTTTTCGGCTGAAAGTTGATGTATTATAATACTTTGACTATATTTCATCTCTTTGAGTTCTTTCCCTATCCAATTGATCCCTAGCACTCTTGAATCCTCATCGTGAGGTCCGATACAACTTGAGTACTGTACTTTAGTCCTCGAACTTTGAATTTGCTACATTTTAGCCCATTTATGTTCTTTCTTCCAATTCTTTGTCCAAAGACAATCTATTCCTAATAAAAACAATAAATAAAAAATTAGGCATTAATCCGTCCAAAAAAATAACAAAATATCGTCAGAACCTAGAATAAGTGTAGAAACTATACTTATCAAACCCCAGAACTTGAATCTTTGTTTGTTCTTTAAAAAAAAAAAAAAAAAAAACTAACTAAAACTAATGAATTTGTTTGTTACCTAACTTGAATATTTGTTTGTTCTCAAACAAAATTAATGAATTCCTTTTAGACAATCTTATACGAAAAATCCATCATCAATATCAATAGAAAACACTTCAAATTATCATTATTAATATCACAAAATGTAGTATAAAATAGCACTAGTTTTTAGCCAATAGAATTACACGAATTGAAATGTAAGACTTTTTCTTGTACCAAAATTCAAGCAACATTCAAGTAAGTTTTGACCATAATTTATGTTGCATAAAGTAGCTCTTTCTTGTGTTTAAAATTCGTCCATGATGCTGCACATGCATGTGAAATGCTTAGTAACAACTTGCCAGTGTCCAAATACATGCAATTTGAGCGAAAGCCAAGCACTAAAGTCCATTGGCTAAAAGACAAAGTTTTGGAGGTTAATAAATTATTTTTTTCTTGTAAAATGCTGGTACAATTCATTCCTTGCAAGAAAAGTGCACATTCATACTTTCAAGAAGCTATAAACCTAGTGTCATGAGTCAAAAAAATACTACACCCCTATTTTCTTTCCAAAATCTAAAAATAAGACTTTTGAAAAACCATTTATTATCAAATGAGCTTTTTAAATTGTTTTTAGATAGACCGTGTCGAAAGCTTTTCAATAATTTTTGAGTCATCGAGAATGGATACTCGTAGCTCTTAAAATCGCATCAAAATGAAAATCACGTGTTTATTAATAAAGTATTCAACACTTTGTGCAATAAATACATTTTCCTTAATGTATACATCTAATGTAATACTCATTTCTTGAAATGATTATGCATATAGCATTAATAGTGGCATGGTGTTAGTGTCCTAATTTCGGGTATTACCACCCTACGAAAGGAGAAATCTTTGTAAGAATTACCTTGGATTTTTTTGGGTGTTAAAATTTATCCCTCCTTTATAAGAATTTAATCCTCGGAATTCACTTTAATAGCGTGGGATATTTTGCTTGCATATCCTCTCATTCCCATGTTTCCTCTTCTATGTGTGCACTTCCCCATTACACTTACCAACTAGAAACTTCATTACTTCTAAGCAGTTCCTTATCGCGGGCAAGGATTTTCATTAGTCTTTCCTCGAAGGTAAAATTCTCTTATACATCTATAGCAATATTTGCAATTAAATGTGATTTGTCAAGTATGTAATTTCGTAACACCAACACATGAAATAGGTTGTGAACTTTGAAGTTTTTGGCAGTTTGAACTGGTATGCTACTGGTCATATTCTCTTCTTAATCTAAGAACGTCTAATATACCTTCATGTCAACTTTTCCTTTTTGCCAAAGTATAAATGTCTCTTAACCGGCGAGATCTTTATGAAAACTTAAGTAACCAACATCAAATTCTAGGGGTCGTCTTCTCTTATTGGCAAAAATTTATTGTCTATCTTGTGCTGCAGCTATATTTCTTACCTTCTCAAATTCTAACTTGTTGACAAATTAGACATTTTGCCACGTATTGGGCTCTCTCCTTTTTTCATTTTAGGCCACTAATAGCATGCTTTAATTTCTAGATACCTTTTAGCCATCCTATCAAATATGGAGTATTATGTGCCTCGTGTAATACTTTTCCTCATAATTTCTTGTCGTTAGGCACATAAATTCTGTCCTTAAATTGTAATATTTCTTCTATTAGTATGGCATTGGCCTCTTCTTTGCATAGATATTTCTCATTTGATCAATACATCTATCGCCCTTTTGAGGCTCTTTAATCCTTTTCATTAGTGTGGATTGGATTTTTATGTTCATCAATACCTCATTTCTAGGTGACAAATTTCCTAGATTGAAATTCTCATTTTCCTTATCCAATTCTCTTGACCTCTTTGGTGATTTCCGACTTAATGCATCGGCTACTACATTAGCCTTTCCAGATGGTAACTAATATTAAAATCATAGTCCTTAACCAATTCTAACCACATTCGTTGAAGCATATTCAACTATTTCTATGTAAAGAAATACTTAAGGCTATTTTGATCCATATATATTTCAAACTTCTTTGACGCATGATTTATAATTAGAGGTAATAGTATTTGTGCAGATTTGGGAACATTATTTGTGTTATAGCAAATTCTTGAGAGTCAATTTTGTAATTGGCATCGCAATCTTCAAAAACTCCTTTACAAATCTACAACACTTCCAGTGAGTCCTAAAAACTTCTTTCATGGGTGTCGTTGGGCGTTGCCATTCTAATATTGCTTCAATCTTATAAGGATCCATATAAATTCCTTTTTTCATCAATATATAATCTAAAAATGCCACTTTATCTAGGCAAAACTCACATTTCTTAAATTTGGCATATAACCTCTTCTTTTCCATTAAAATCTGCAACATTGTCGTTAAATGTTTGTATGTTCCTTCTTTGTCTTTGAATAAATCAGTATATCGTCTCTGAACACGATCACAAACTTTTCCAAAATTCTTTGAAATACTTGATTCATTAAGCCCTTGTTTGGAAGGAATTAAAATCCTAATTTTAATCTAAGTCAAAGACAACAATGAATTTCAACCACATAAATCACGGGTTCTACAACTTTTAAATCACATATTTCATCAACTTTTATAAAAATTTGATTTGAATCCCTACTAAACATGGGCTATATCCATAAATGTAGTTGGTGCATTTGTAAATCCAATATGATTATGCCTTGTAACCGATCAAATAGATTATGCCTGGGTAATAGACGTTTATTCTTAATTGTCACCTTATTCAATTCACGATAATCAATATAAAATCTCTTTAATCCGTCATTCTTCTTAACAAATAATATTTGTGCTCCCTAAGGTGATACACACTAGGTCATATAAATCCCTTTTGAATCATCTCATCAATCTGAATCTTTTGTTCTTTAGAGATTGGGGCATTCTATGGGGAGGTTTAGATGTCAGTGCCATTCCCGGTACAAGTTCTATAGCAAACTCTATTTCTCTACTTGGAGGCCAACCTAGTAGTTCTTCTGGTCGATTGTAGCATCCCCTAGAACCCACAAAAGATTCAATAGAATCCCAAGAAAGCGAAAATCAGAGTTATAAAACCAAAACCCAATGATTTCTTCAATCAAGAACCAAGGCTAGAAGGTTTGAACGCCACTAAGATTGGAAATCCCTGATAAGTTCGAATTAGTTCAATTAAGAATAAGATAGAAAGTGAATCCTAGCTTTTTATTAATCTCTCAAATAATGTGTTCTTTAATTTACAATTAATAAAGCCTTATATATGGGTGGACTCAAACGACCCAAATTAACATAAACACGATAAAAATAGAGTTTGATTTCAATTGAAATTTGGACTCTATCAGAAAGAATTGCGACTACATGGTTATCTAGGCCGCGGTAGCAGGGAAAGTGTTTTGCTCCCATGTTGAAAAAACTTGATACTCACGACCGCACTGAATTAAAGACTTGTGCATGGCTTTGCTAAAAATCTTCTTCCTTTGCGTGAATCAAATGATATGAAGGTTGGTTCCTTTTTCACGCCCAACTTGAAAATTTGTGTATTAATTTTTGCACTCGAACTCTTGGCTCCATCTTGAAAAAGATTCGACCTCGAATCTTCACTTACATCAAAGAGAGAAAGATCAACAACATTGAAAGTAGGGAGCACATTCTACTCACTTGGAAGATTCAATTTGTAGGCATTGTCATTAATCTTTTCAAGGACTTGAAATTGTCAATCTCCTCTAGGATGCAATTTAGACCTTCTTTGAGTTGGAAATCGTTCTTTTCGCATGTGCACCCAAACCCAATCACCTAGTTCAACTATTACATGCCTCCTTCCTTTATTAGCTTGAGATGTATAATGTTCATTCTTTTTTTCAATTTGAAGTCAAACCTTCTCGTGCATTAATCTTACCAATTCAGCCTTCTTCTTCCCATATAATCTAACTCTTTCATCAACAGGTAAAGGAATTAAATGAGTTAGTGGATTAAAACCACACACAATTCAAAAGGCAAATAAGAAGTAGTAGAATGGATGACCCCTATTTTAAATTCTATAAACGGTAAACAATCATCCCAACTTTTCAAATTCTAATTAATTATATAATGCACAAAAGTTGAGTTAATGTTCTATTAACTACTTTCGGTTTGTCCATTTGTTTGTGGGTGACAAGTAGAAGAAAACAATACTTTGATTCCTAACTTAACCCATAATTTTTTTCCAAAGTAGTTATGAAACTTAACATTCTATCAGACACAATACTCCTAAGTATACCATCAAAACAAATTCTTACAAATTTTCCGATGAATGTATGCAAAACATGGTTCATTAATCTCATGAAAGTACTAGGTGCATTAGTGAGTCCAAATGGCATAAGTAACCACTCATATAAGCCATATTTAGTCTTAAAAACAGTTTTCCACTTATCTCATTCTTTAATTCTAAATTAGCGATATCCACTTTTATGATCTATTTTACTAAAAATACATGATCCATACAATTAATCAAGTATATCATCTAACCTAGGTATCATCTCAACCTTTATAGGCACAAAGAACACCTGCACCGCATATGGACTCATGCTCTCCTCTAATTGCCTTTGAAGTTCCCTTGTCTCCTCAGGATTACTTCTATAGGCTGGCCGGTTTGGAATAATAGCTCCCAAGTATAAACATCAATTTGATGTTCAATGCCTCGAATGAGTAGTAACCTTCTAGGATGTCTTTAAGGAACAAATTCTAGAATTCCTACAATAAAGAAATAGCCAAAATAGGGAGGTTGATTAGTTTCCTCAAGATTTAGGAATGATTCCTTATAAACCAGCAATATCAAAGGCTGGTTTTCCACGAAAACACTCTTAATTTCAATTTAAAAAAAAAACTCACTTTTGATTTTTCTTCTCTCTACAGATTCTTTTTCTTTCTTTCAGGCTCTACTCTTTTTTCATTATCTTCTACCACCTC
The DNA here is from genome assembly GCA_019097785.1 of Fraxinus excelsior. Lineage (NCBI taxonomy): Eukaryota > Viridiplantae > Streptophyta > Magnoliopsida > Lamiales > Oleaceae > Fraxinus > Fraxinus excelsior. Next base: position 17,533,665 of record CM032639.1, on the reverse strand, counting down.
TCTATTTTCTCTCTTACTCTCTCTTTTTCTTGATGTTTCAGTTTCACTCTCATTTTGCCTCTCTTTCTTTTTCATCTCTTCCTCACCTTTTAACGTCAATTGATCCTTGTAGACCTGCTTTGGTGTTAATAGGACAAGAGTAACTAATTTTCCATCTTTGACAAAGCTAGACCTTTTTTTAAACCCATCATTCACCTCCCTATCATACTACCATGACCTTTCCAATAAGATATGCACATCATGCATAGGAACCACGTCACGCATCACCTCATCACTGTATTTCCCAGTAGTAAAGCTCACCAAGACTTGCTTGTTAACCTTGACCTCACAACATCATTCAACTACTACAACTTTTAGAGACATAACGTTTTAACATAGATAAGCCCAACTTCTCAACAAGGGTAATACAGCTACATTGGTACAACTCCCCCATCTATAATCATACTGTAACTTCTTGTTGTTAACATAGTACCTAGTATGAAATATGTCATCTTTGCTGCTCTACATCATCGACCTTAATTTGTGTACTAAGAGCTCGCTGCACAATAAGTGCTTCACATTCCATTAGATACTCTACTTCATCACCATCACTACATTCCTTCAACTTGGACAACTAATCACTTTCACTATCAATCTCTGTCACGACTTCCCTGAACCTAAGCATTTAAAACACTCAATATCCCTATTCCCAGTAGATTGAAAATCTGACTTGGGTTTATTTTTGCTAGCTACTTCCTCTTTTCTGCTTGGTGGTTCGTTCTTACCCTTTGAAACAGCCCCCATCACTCCTATTATCATTACCCCGTTTCACTTTCTAAGGAGGATTAGAGCCCAAAGATTACCTTTTGCTGCTCCTTTTCTTTTTAATTGTCGCCAATTGACTGTACCATATTTTTCCATCTCCCTTTCATACCTCTCTCTTCTATTCTGTCCTTCCCAGTTCAAACAACGACATTTGGTCATCCTCATTCTCACTCTCTATTTCATTCTCTTCATCTAGTTCAGCCCTAGAGTCTATCTTGTCTCCTAATATTAGGAACTATTATGGGGACAGCTTTTGTAAGTTTGCAATCATGTATCCTGCTTATCCTAATTTCTCCAAATACTACATTCCTCATCTCAAACTATTGTGGCGTAGCCTTCAACATGAAGAATTGATTGTTCTCCTTCCTAGATATAGACTCTTCTTTCTTAGATATCTTAATAACTAGAAGAATATTCCTCACGTGTTTGCACTCAATGTTGGCTTTTTCACCTAAAATAAGCTCACAACTCTTGTGAATGACTGATTACAAAGATCGTATTTCTTGGAAAATTTCTCCACGAGAATTTCAAGAAAATGTTTCTTGAAATTGAGTATGCTCTTTCTTGACATCTTTGCCAATTTTTCTTGAATTTTCTTGGCTTCTTTTTGGAATTTCATTTCCTTTTTGGGACACAAACTTAACGGAAAGATCGAAAACAAGGCAAGAAAAAGAAAAAAAAAATTGTTTGTACACTAGGGTTAATGTACGAAACAATTCTTGAAAGTTCTTGGTATGATTTCGGATATGACTGACTAAAAGAATATAATGTCTTCTCAATGGAGAAGACAGGAGAAGAATTAGAAATAGAAACAGTGGAAAGATAAAGAATAAAAACCTGATTTTAGAGCCAAAGCTCTGATACCAACCGATGTGAACCCCATTGCCGAATGTGCCTTGTAACCCACAAATGATTTGATAGAACCCCAAAAAATCTTAAATCATAGTTATAAAACGTTGACCCAATGATTTTTTGAATCAAGAACCAAGGCTAGAAGGTTTGAAAGCCACAAAGATTGGAAATCATTGATAAGTTTGATTAGTTCAATTAAGAACAAGATTGAAAGTGAATCCTCACTTTTCATTAATCTCTCAAATAATGTGTTGTTTGATTTAAAATGAATGAAGTCTTATATATAGGTGGACTCAAACAACCGTATTAATATGAAAACAACTAAAAGTAGAGTTTGACTTAAACTGAAAAACTAAAATTTAATTTGTGCACTAAGAGAATACCTCGAAACAAGAGATTCACATTATACATGGTACCCCATCACCATCACTAGCCATTGTAGCCTCCTTATCCTCTTCGGCATTTGCCTTAATCATAGCCACATCCATCTTCTTATGATAATCATCTACTCTCCTTGTAAAATATTAAATTCCATCCTACTTTATTTAGAAAATTATATTTTAAAGAAAACATGTATGGTTGCTTGTAAACTATCATGATATTAAAATTATTTGAGACATATCGAACTAGTATTGGGCTTTAATTTCTTATGACCGAGCACTAGGCACGACAATGGGCTAGGCTCCTGGTGTTAGATCATTACATTAAAAGATGGGCCTAATTTAATTTTTTTTCTTCATTTTTTTTAATTATATCTCTATTCGTTTAGTTCTAATTGTTCTTCACGTAAATATTATTTTTCTCTTGTTTAAATTATATGGCTTTATCATTTTATGAAAACAAATTAATAATTGATCTCGTGAGAATTTACTTTTAGTCTTGTTCATAGAAACAATTCAAAACATGTCAAATATTTCTATTTTTGTGGCGTTCAATCTTAAAATCTTGATTCAAGAAATAATTAGGTCAAAAAATTTCGATGTGATTTTAGCTTTATGTATATCAAGCCCTTTTGCGAGTTTCAAAGTTCATCGTTGAATGTTCACGTCATAAGTCTTTTTTGCCTCACTATTTTAGAGTGAAAACTTTCCAATTGCACGCATTGTTATTCGAATGGAAGTCAAAATTTTAATTTACAGTTTGATTCTCGCTTTATTTGTCCAATTTTATTCAATTCCTTTTCTCGTAAATTACGTTTTCTTTTGTTTGTGTATATTATAAGGCTTTATCTTTTTTCTAGAAATTAACTTTTGATTTTCTGAGAATACATTTTCAATCTTGTTCTTCAATGAACTATCCAAAATTGTCAAAGATTTCCATTTTTGCGGCTTTCAATCCTAAAACATTGATTCTTGTTTCAAGAAATCATTGGTCAAAGTTCATCGATATGATTTCAGCTTTCTTTGGATACGTTTATCAAGTTTTGCTGTTAGTTCCATGGTTATAGTGAGGATAAGATGCGCTTGCTTGGTTATTCGAATGGAAGTCGAAATATTGAAACTAAAGTGGTTCGAGCACCACTTTAGTTTTATCAAATTGTTTTTGAGCAGTTATGTTTTCGTTTGTTTGACTATATGAGGATTCATCATTGTATCAACAATTAACTATTGATTTCTTTTAGTTTCACTTTCATCCTTGTTCTTCATTGAAATGTTCCAATCATGTCAACAATTTCCATTTTTGTGGCGTTCAAACCAAAAACCTTGATCCTTGATTCAAGAAATTATTGGATTAAAGTTCTTCGATATGATTTCAGCTTCCTACGGGTATGAAATGAAATGAAGTGGATTTAAACCCAAAAAACTCTCTTTTCAAATTAAGGAAAATGAAATGAAGTGGGGTTTCAATTTAAATTCTAAGTCTTGGTCCTTTAACATTATTAAATTAAAAAAAATAAGGGAAAAACATAAATCCCCAATTAGAATTTAAAACTATATATTTGCCTATAATTCCGCTTACTTCCGAAAAATAACGCATACACAAATCTAATCTTAAAAATATTTAATATCCATAAAATAAATTTTCGCCGTCTGGTCGAATAGTTGGAAAACATTAAATTCCATCCTACTTCATTTAAAAGAATTACATTTCAAAGAAAACATGCAAGGTTGTTGCCTGCAAACTTTAATGATATTAAAATTGTTTAAGACATATGGAACTAGTCAGGCTTTCATTTCTTATACGTGCTAAGCACTAGGCTCGTATGGGCTAGGCTCATGGTGTTATATCGACAATGACATTAAAATATGGGCCAAATTTCATTTTTTTTCTTATATTATTTTTCCTTCTTTTTTGGGGGGTGGGGGGATGGGGTTGGGTGGGGCTTCTACATTTAATTCTATCCATATTCATTTAGTTTAATTGTTCTTCACGTAAATATTGTTTTCTCTTGTTTAAATTATAAGGGCTTATCATTTTAGGAAAAATAAATAATTGATCTCGTGAGAATTCAGTTTTAATATTGTTCCTCATAGAAACAATTCCAAACATGTCAAATACTTCTATTTTTGTGGCGTTCAACCCTAAAACTTTGATTCTTCTTTCAAGAAATAATCAGGTGTAAACTCTTCGATAAGATTTTAGCTTTCTTCGGATATGTATATCAAGCCCTTTTGAGACTTCCAAAGTTCATTTCGTTCAATGTCTACGTCATAAAGCTTTTTGGCTCACTATTTTAGAGTGAGAACTTTCCAAGTGCACGCATGGTTATTCCGATGGAAGTCAAAATTTTGTTTTTCAGCGTGATTCGAGCTTTATTTGTTTAGTTTTATTCAACTTTTTTTTTTTTTGTAAATTACACTTTCTTTAGTTTGTATAATAAGGCTTTATCATTTTTGGAAATTAACGAAAATCTTGTGAGAACACACTTTCAATCTTGTTCTTCATTGAACTATCCCAAAATTGTCATTCGATTTCCATTTTCCCGACTTCAACCATTGATTCTTGTTTCAAGAAATCAATGGGTCAAATTTCATCGATATGATTTCAAGTTTCTTCATATATACATGTATATCAAGTTTTGCTGTCAGTTTCAAGGTTAATCACTGGATGATAATATAAAAACCTCTTGGCTTACTCTTTTATAGTGAGGACTTACCATGCATGCGCAAGCTTATTTGTTTGGATGGAAGTCGAAATTTTATTTTTCGGTCCAGTTCGAGCACTGATTTAGTTTTATCAAATTGTTTTTGAGAATGTTATGTTTTCTTTTGTTTGATTGTATGAGGATTTATCATTGTACCGACAATTAACCTTTGATTTCGTTGAGTTTCACTTTCAACCTTGTTCTTCATTGAACTATTTCAATCATGTCGACGATTTCCTTTTTTCTGGCGTTCAACCCGAAAACCTTGATACTTGAAAACCAAGAAATTATTGCGTTAAATATGATTTCGGCTTTCTTCGGGTATGAAATGAAATGAAGTGGATTTCAACCCAAAAACACTTTCTTTTTTCGTTTGAGGAAAATGAATTTCAATTTAAATTCTAAGTCTTGGTCCTTTCACTTTATTAAGTTTTAAAAAAAATAAGGGAACAACATAAATCCCCAATTAGAATTTAAAACTCTATTTTTCCCTATAATTCTGTTTCCTTCCGAAAAATAACGCGTACACATTCTAATCAAAAAAATATTAACTATCCAAAAAATCAATTTTCCCGTCTGGTCCAATCGTTGAAAAACATTAAATTCCATCCGACATAATTTAAAAGAATTATATTTTAAAGGAAACAAGCATGGTTGCTTGTAAAATTTCGTTATATTAAAATTGTTTTAAGACATATCGAACTAGTGTTGCAACGGCTTTCATTTCTTATGCGTGCTGAGCAATAGGCTCGTATGGGCTAGGCTCGTGGTGTTATGATTCTTGTTTCAAGAAATCAATGGGTCAAATTTCATCGATATGATTTCAAGTTTCTTCATATATACATGTATATCAAGTTTTGCTGTCAGTTTCAAGGTTAATCACTGGATGATCATATAAAAACTTGTTGGCTAACTCTTTTATAGTGATGACTTACCATGCATGCGCAAGCTTGGTTGTTTGGATGGAAGTCGAAATTTTGTTTTTCGGTCCAGTTCGAGCACTACTTTAGTTTTATCAAATTGTTTTTGAGAATGTTATGTTTTCTTTTGTTTGACTGTATGAGGATTTATCATTGTACCGGCGATTAACCTTTGATTTCATTGAGTTTCACTTTCAACCTTGTTCTTCATTGAACTATTGATCATGTCAACGATTTCCTTTTTTCTGGCCTTCAACCCGAAAACCGTGATACTTGAAAACCAAGAAATTATTGGGTTAAATATGATTTCAGCTTTCTTCGGGTATGAAATGGTACGAAGTGGATATTGCCCAAAACACTTTCTTTTTCATTTGAGGAAAATGAAACGATGTGGGTTTTCAATTTAAATTCTAAGTATTGGTCCTTTAACTTTATTAAATTTTTAAAAAGTAAGGGAACAACATAAATCCCCGATTAGAATTTAAAACTCTATTTTTCCCTATAATTCCGTTTCCTTCCGAAAAATAACGCGTACGCATTCTAATCTAAAAAATATTAACTATCCAAAAAATCAATTTTCCCGTCTGGTCCAATCGTTGAAAAACATTAAATTCCATCCGACATAATTTAAAAGAATTATATTTTAGAGGAAACAAGCCTCGTTGCTTGTAAAATTTCGTTATATTAAAATTGTTTTAAGACATATCGAACTAGTGTTGCAACGGCTTTCACTTCTTATGCGTGCTGAGCAATAGGCAAGAAATCAATGGGTCAAATTTCATCGATATGATTTCAAGTTTCTTCATATATACATGTATATCAAGTTTTGCTGTCAGTTTCAAGGTTAATCACTGGATGATAATATAAAAACTTGTTGGCTTACTCTTTTATACTGAGGACTTACCATGCATTCGCAAGTTTGGTTTATTGGATGGAAGTCGAAATTTTATTTTTTCTGTCCAGTTCGAGCACTACTTTAGTTTTACCAAATTGTTTTTGAGAATGTTATGTTTTCTTTTGTTTGACTGTATGAGGATTTATCATTGTACCGGCGATTAACCTTTGATTTCATTGAGTTTCACTTTCAACCTTGTTCTTCATTGAACTATTGATCATGTCAACGATTTCCTTTTTTCTGGCCTTCAACCCGAAAACCGTGATACTTGAAAACCAAGAAATTATTGGGTTAAATATGATTTCAGCTCTCTTCGGGTATGAAATGGTATGAAGTGGATATTGCCAAAAACACTTTCTTTTTCATTTGAGGAAAATGAAACGATGTGGGTTTTCAATTTAAATTCTAAGTATTGGTCCTTTAACTTTATTAAAATTTTAAAATGTAAGGGAACAACATAAATCCCTGATTAGAATTTAAAACTCTATTTTTCCCTATAATTCCGTTTCCTTCCGAAAAATAACTCGTACGCATTCTAATCTAAAAAATATTAACTATCCAAAAAATCAATTTTCCCGTCTGGTCCAATCGTTGAAAAACATTAAATTCCATCCGACATAATTTAAAAGAATTATATTTTAAAGGAAACAAGCATCGTTGCTTGTAAAATTTCGTTATATTAAAATTGTTTTAAGACATATCGAACTAGTGTTGCAACGGCTTTCACTTCTTATTCGTGCTGAGCAATAGGCTCGCATGGGCTAGGCTCGTGGTGTTATGATTCTTGTTTCAAGAAATCAATGGGTCAAATTTCATCGCTATGATTTCAAGTTTCGTCATATATACATGTATATCAAGTTTTGCTGTCAGTTTCAAGGTTAATCACTGGATGATAATATAAAAACTTGTTGGCTAACTCATTTATAGTGATGACTTACCATGCATACGCAAGCTTGGTTGTTTGGATGGAAGTCGAAATTTTGTTTTTCGGTCCAGTTCGAGCACTACTTTAGTTTTATCAAATTGTTTTTGAGAATGTTATGTTTTCTTTTGTTTGACTGTATGAGGATTTATCATTGTACCGACAATTAACCTTTGATTTCGTTGAGTTTCACTTTCAACCTTGTTCTTCATTGTAACTATTATCATGTAACGATTTCCCTTTTTGTCTGGCCTTCATACCCGAAAACCGTGATACTTGAAAACCAAGAAATATTGGGTTAAGATATTATTTCAGCTCTTCTTTTTTTTTTTTTATTTTTTTTTTTTCTTTTTTTCTTTTTTTTTTCCGGGTATGAAATGGTATGAAGTATGGATATTGCAAAAACACTTTCTTTTTCATTTGAGGAAAATGAAACGATGTGGGTTTTTCAATTTGAATTCTAAGTCTTGGTCCTTTCACTTTATTAAGTTTTAAAAAAAAAATAAGGGAACAACATAAATCCCCAATTAGAATTTAAAACTCTATTTTTCCCTATAATTCCGTTTCCTTCCGAAAAATAACGCGTACGCATTCTAATCTAAAAAATATTAACTATCCAAAAAATCAATTTTCCCGTCTGGTCCAATCGTTGAAAAACATTAAATTCCATCCGACATAATTTAAAAGAATTATATTTTAAAGGAAACAAGCGTGGTTGCTTGTAAAATTTCGTTATAAGTGTTGCAACGGCTTTCATTTCTTATGCGTGCTGACCAATAGGCTCGTATGGGCTAGGCTCGTGGTGTTATTATTCTTGTTTCGAGAAATCAATGGGTCAAATTTCATCGATATGATTTCAAGTTTCTTCATGTGTATATCAAGTTTTGCTGTCAGTTTCAAGGTTAATCACTGGATGATCATATAAAAACTTGTTGGCTAACTCATTTATAGTGATGACTTACCATGCATGCGCAAGCTTGGTTGGTTTGGATGGAAGTCAAATTTTGTTTTCGGTCCACTTCGAGCACTACTTTAAAGTTTTTAACAAATTTGTTTTTTGAGAATGTTATGTTTTCTTTTGGTTTGAACTGTATGATGATTTATCTTGTACCGGCAATTAACCTTTGATTAAGTTGAGTTTCACTTTCAACCTTGGTTTCTTCATTGAACTATTGATAATGTCAACGATTTCCTTTTTTCTGGCCTTCAACCCGAAAACCGTGATACTTGAAAACCAAGAAATTATTGGGTTAAATATGATTTCAGCTTTCTTCGGGTATGAAATGGTATGAAGTGGATATTGCCCAAAACACTTTCTTTTTCATTTGAGGAAAATGAAACGATGTGGGTTTTCAATTTAAATTCTAAGTATTGGTCCTTTAACTTTATTAAATTTTTAAAAAGTAAGGGAACAACATAAATCCCCGATTAGAATTTAAAACTCTATTTTTCCCTATAATTCTGTTTCCTTCCGAAAAATAACGCGTACACATTCTAATCAAAAAAATATTAACTATCCAAAAAATCAATTTTCCCGTCTGGTCCAATCGTTGAAAAGCATTAAATTCCATCCGACATAATTTAAAAGAATTATATTTTAAAGGAAACAAGCGTGGTTGCTTGTAAAATTTCGTTATATTAAAATTGTTTTAAGACATATCGAACTAGTGTTGCAACGGCTTTCATTTCTTATGCGTGCTGAGCAATAGGCTCGTATGGGCTAAGATCGTGGTGTTATGATTCTTGTTTCAAGAAATCAATGGGTCAAATTTCATCGATATGATTTCAAGTTTCTTCATATATACATGTATATCAAGTTTTGCAGTCAGTTTCAAGATTAATCACTGGATGATCATATAAAAACTTGTTGGCTAACTCTTTTATAGTGATGACTTACCAGGCATGCGCAAGCTTGGTTGTTTGGATCGAAGTCGAAATTTTATTTTTCGGTCCAGTTCGAGCACTACTTTAGTTTTATCAAATTGTTTTTGAGAATGTTATGTTTTCTTTTGTTTGACTGTGTGAGGATTTATCATTGTACCGGCAATTAACCTTTGATTTCGTTGAGTTTCACTTTCAACCTTGTTCTTCATTGAACTATTGATCATGTCAACGATTTCCTTTTTTCTGGCCTTCAACCCGAAAACCGTGATACTTGAAAACCAAGAAATTATTGGGTTAAATATGATTTCAGCTCTCTTCGGGTATGAAATGGTATGAAGTGGATATTGCCCAAAACACTTTCTTTTTCATTTGAGGAAAATGAAACGATGTGGGTTTTCAATTTAAATTCTAAGTATTGGTCCTTTAACTTTATTAAATTTTTAAAAAGTAAGGGAACAACATAAATCCCCGATTAGAATTTAAAACTCTATTTTTCCCTATAATTCCGTTTCCTTCCGAAAAATAACGCGTACGCATTCTAATCTAAAAAATATTAACTATCCAAAAAATCAATTTTCCCGTCTGGTCCAATCGTTGAAAAACATTAAATTCCATCCGACATAATTTAAAAGAATTATATTTTAAAGGAAACAAGCATGGTTGCTTGTAAAATTTCGTTATATTAAAATTGTTTTAAGACATATCGAACTAGTGTTGCAACGGCTTTCATTTCTTATGCGTGCTGAGCAATAGGCTCGTATGGGCTAGGCTCGTGGTGTTATGATTCTTGTTTCAAGAAATCAATGGGTCAAATTTCATCGATATGATTTCAAGTTTCTTCATATACATGTATATCAAGTTTTGCTGTCAGTTTCAAGGTTAATCACTGGATAATCATATAAAAACTTTTTGGCTTACTCTTTTATAGTGAGGACTTACCATGCATGCGCAAGCTTGGTTGTTTGGATCGAAGTCGAAATTTTATTTTTTCGGTCCAGTTCGAACACTACTTTAGTTTCATCAAATTGTTTTTGAGAATGTTATGTTTTCTTTTGTTTGACTGTATGAGGATTTATCATTGTACCGGCGATTAACCTTTGATTTCGTTGAGTTTCACTTTCAACCTTGTTCTTCATTGAACTATTGATCATGTCAACGATTTCCTTTTTCTGGCCTTCAACCCGAAAACCATGATACTTGAAAACCAAGAAATTATTGGGTTAAATATGATTTCAGCTTTCTTCGGGTATGAAATGGTATGAAGTGGATATTGCCCAAAACACTTTCTTTTTCATTTGAGGAAAATGAAACGATGTGGGTTTTCAATTTAAATTCTAAGTTTTGGTCCTTTAACTTTATTAAATTTTTAAAATGTAAGGGAACAACATAAATCCCCGATTACAATTTAAAACTCTATTTTTCCCTATAATTCCGTTTCCTTCCGAAAAATAACGCGTACGCATTCTAATCTAAAAAATATTAACTATCCAAAAAATCAAATTTCGCCGTTTGGTCCAATCGTTGAAAAACATTAAATTCCATCCGACATAATTTAAAAGAATTATATTTTAAAGGAAACAAGCATGGTTGCTTGTAAAATTTCGTTATATTAAAATTGTTTTAAGACATATCGAACTAGTGTTGCAACGGCTTTCACTTCTTATGCTGCTGAGCAATAGGCTCGTGGTGTTATGATTCTTGTTTCAAGAAATCAATGGGTCAAATTTCATCGATATGATTTCAAGTTTCTTCATATACATGTATATCAAGTTTTGTTGTCAGTTTCAAGGTTAATCACTGGATGATCATATAAAAACATGTTGGCTTACTCTTTTATAGTGAGGACTTACCATGCATGCGCAAGTTTGGTTGTTTGGATGGAAGTCGAAATTTTATTTTTTCGGTCCAGTTCGAGCACTACTTTAGTTTTATCAAATTGTTTTTGAGAATGTTATGTTTTCTTTTGTTTGACTATATGAGGATTTATCATTGTACCGTCGATTAACCTTTGATTTCGTTGTGTTTCACGTTCGACCTTGTTCTTCATTGAACTATTGATCATGTCAACGATTTCCTTTTTTCTGGCCTTCAACCCGAAAACAGTGATACTTGAAAACCAAGAAATTATTGGGTTAAATATAATTTCAGCTTTCTTCGGGTATGAAATGGTACGAAGTGGATATTGCCCAAAACACTTTCTTTTTCATTTGAGGAAAATGAAACGATGTGGGTTTTCAATTTAAATTCTAAGTATTGGTCCTTTAACTTTACTAAATTTTTAAAAAGTAAGGGAACAACATAAATCCCCAATTTGAATTTAAAACTCTATTTTTCCCTATAATTCCGTTTCCTTCCGAAAAATAACGCGTACGCATTCTAATCTAAAAAATATTAACTATCCAAAAAATCAATTTTCCCGTCTGGTCCAATCGTTGAAAAGCATTAAATTCCATCCGACATAATTTAAAAGAATTATATTTTAAAGGAAACAAGCGTGGTTGCTTGTAAAATTTCGTTATATTAAAATTGTTTTAAGACATATCGAACTAGTGTTGCAACGGCTTTCATTTCTTATGCGTGCTGAGCAATAGGCTCGTATGGGCTAAGATCGTGGTGTTATGATTCTTGTTTCAAGAAATCAATGGGTCAAATTTCATCGATATGATTTCAAGTTTCTTCATATATACATGTATATCAAGTTTTGCAGTCAGTTTCAAGATTAATCACTGGATGATCATATAAAAACTTGTTGGCTAACTCTTTTATAGTGATGACTTACCAGGCATGCGCAAGCTTGGTTGTTTGGATCGAAGTCGAAATTTTATTTTTCGGTCCAGTTCGAGCACTACTTTAGTTTTATCAAATTGTTTTTGAGAATGTTATGTTTTCTTTTGTTTGACTGTGTGAGGATTTATCATTGTACCGGCAATTAACCTTTGATTTCGTTGAGTTTCACTTTCAACCTTGTTCTTCATTGAACTATTGATCATGTCAACGATTTCCTTTTTTCTGGCCTTCAACCCGAAAACCGTGATACTTGAAAACCAAGAAATTATTGGGTTAAATATGATTTCAGCTCTCTTCGGGTATGAAATGGTATGAAGTGGATATTGCCCAAAACACTTTCTTTTTCATTTGAGGAAGATGAAACGATGTGGGTTTTCAATTTAAATTCTAAGTATTGGTCCTTTAACTTTATTAAATTTTTAAAAAGTAAGGGAACAACATAAATCCCCGATTAGAATTTAAAACTCTATTTTTCCCTATAATTCCGTTTCCTTCCGAAAAATAACGCGTACGCATTCTAATCTAAAAAATATTAACTATCCAAAAAATCAATTTTCCCGTCTGGTCCAATCGTTGAAAAACATTAAATTCCATCCGACATAATTTAAAAGAATTATATTTTAAAGGAAACAAGCATGGTTGCTTGTAAAATTTCGTTATATTAAAATTGTTTTAAGACATATCGAACTAGTGTTGCAAAGGCTTTCATTTCTTATGCGTGCTGAGCAATAGGCTCGTATGGGCTAGGCTCGTGGTGTTATGATTCTTGTTTCAAGAAATCAATGGGTCAAATTTCATCGCTATGATTTCAAGTTTCTTCATATATACATGTATATCAAGTTTTGCTGTCAGCTTCAAGGTTAATCACTGGATGATCATATAAAAACTTGTTGGCTTACTCTTTTCTAGTGATGACTTACCATGCATGCGCAAGCTTGGTTGTTTGGATGGAAGTCGAAATTTTATTTTTTCGGGCCAGTTCGAGCACTACTTTAGTTTTATCAAATTGTTTTTGAGCAAGTTATGTTTTCTTTTGTTTGACTGTATGGGGATTTATCACTGTACCGACAATTAACCATTGATTTCGTTGAGTTTCACTTTCAACCTTGTTCTTCATTGAACTATTTCAATCATGTCGACGATTTCCTTTTTTCTGGCGTTCAACCCGAAAACCTTGATACTTGAAAACCAAGAAATTATTGGGTTAAATATGATTTCGGATTTCTTCGGGTATGAAATGAAATGAAGTGGATTTCAACCAAAAAACACCTTCTTTTTTCGTTTGAGGAAAATGAATTTCAATTTGAATTATAAGGGAACAACATAAATCCCCAATTAGAATTTAAAACTCTATTTTTCCCTATAATTCCGTTTCCTTCCGAAAGATAACGCGTACGCATTCTAATCTTAAAAATATTAACTATTCAAAAAATCAATTTTCGCCGTCGGGACCAATCGTTGAACAACATTAAATTCCATCCGACTTAATTTAAAGGAATTATATTTTAAAGAAAACATGCAAGGGTGCTCGTAAACTTTCATTATATTAAAATTGTTTAAGACATATGGAACTAGTATTGGGCTTTCATTTCTTATGCGTGGTAAGCACTAGGCTCGTATGGGCTAGGCTCATGGTGTTATATCGACGATGACTTTAAAATATGGGCCAAATTTCGTTCTTTTTTTCTTAGATTATTTTTCCTGCTTTTTTTGGGGAGTCGGGTGGGGCTTCTACATTTAATGCTATATGTCTATATTCATTTAGTTTAATTGTTCTTCACGTAAATATTGCTTTCCCTTGTTTAAATTATAAGGGTTTATCATTTTATGAAAGATTAATACTTGATCTCGTGAGAATTCACTTTTAATATTGTTCCTCATAGAAACAAATCCAAACATGTCAAATACTTCTATTTTTGTGGCTTTCAACCCGAAAACTTTGATTCTTCTTTCAAGAAATGATTAGGAGTAAACTCTTCGATAAGATTTTTAGCTTTCTTCGGATGTGTGTATATCAAGCCCTTTTGTGAGTTCCAAAGTTCGTCGTTCAATGTTTACGTCATAAAGCTTTTTGGCTCACTATTTTAGAGTGAGAACTTTCCAAATGCACGATTGGTTAGAATGGATGGAAGTCAAAATTTTGTTTTTCAGCGTGATTCGAGCTTTATTTGTTTATTATTTTTCGTGTAAATTACACTTTCATTTGTTTGTGTAGTAAGGCTTTATCATGTTTGGAAATTAACGTTTGATTTCGTGAGAATACACTTTCAATCTTGTTCTTCATTGAACTATATCCCAAAATTGTCAAAAGATTTCCATTTTCGCTGCTTTCAACCCTCGAACATTGATTCTTGTTTCAAGAAATCATTGGGTCAAAGTTCATCGATATATGATTTCAACTTTCTTCATATATACATGTAGATCAAGTTTTGCTGTCAGTTTCAAGGTTAATCACGGGATGATCACATAAAAACTTTTTTGCTTACTCTTTTATAGTGAGGACTTAGCATGCACGAGCAAGCTTGGTTGTTTGGATGGAAGTCGAAATTTTAATTTTTCAGTCTAGTTCGAGCGCTACTTTAGTCTTATCAAATTGTTTTTGAGCAAGTTATGTTTTCTTCTGTTTGACTGTATGGGGATTTATCACTGTACCAACAATTAACCATTGATTTCGTTGAGTTTCACTTTCAACCTTGTTCTTCATTGAACTATTTCAATCATGTCGACGATTTCCTTTTTTCTGGCGTTCAACCCGAAAACCATGATACTTGAAAACCAAGAAATTATTTGGTTAAATATGATTTCGGCTTTCTTCGGGTATGAAATGAAATGGAGTGGAAATCAATCCAAAAACACTTTCTTTTTTCGTTTGAGGAAAATGAATTTCAATTTAAATTCTAAGTCTTGGTCCTTTCACTTTATTAAGTTTTTTTTAAAAAAAGGGAACAACATAAATCCCCAATTAGAATTTAAAACTCTATTTTCCCCTATAATTCCGTTTCCTCCGAAAAATAACGCGTACGCATTCTAATCTTAAAAATATTAACCATCCAAAAAATCAATTTTCGCCGTCTGGACCAATCGTTGAACAACATTAAATTCCATCCGACTTAATTTAAAGGAATTATATTTTAAAGAAAACATGCAAGGGTGCTCGTAAACTTTCATTATATTAAAATTGTTTAAGACATATGGAACTAGTATTGGGCTTTCATTTCTTATGCGTGGTAAGCACTAGGCTCGTATGGGCTCATGGTTTTATATCGACAATGACATTAAAATATGGGCCAAATTTCATTCCTTTTTTCTTAGATTATTTTTCCTTTCTTTTTTGGGGGTGGGGTGGGGCTTCTACATTTAATGCTATCTGTCTATATTCATTTAGTTTAATTGTTCTTCACGTAAATATTGCTTTCCCTTGTTTAAATTATAAGGTTTATCATTTTATGAAAGATTAATACTTGATCTCGTGAGAATTCACTTTTAATATTGTTCCTCATAGAAACAATTCCAAACATGTCAAATACTTCTATTTTTGTGGCTTTCAACCCGAAAACTTTGATTCTTCTTTCAAGAAATGATTAGGAGTAAACTCTTCGATAAGATTTTTAGCTTTCTTCGGATGTGTGTATATCAAGCCCTTTTGTGAGTTCCAAAGTTTGTCGTTCAATGTTTACGTCATAAAGCTTTTTGGCTCACTATTTTAGAGTGAGAACTTTCCAAATGCACGATTGGTTAGAATGGATGGAAGTCAAAATTTTGTTTTTCAGCGTGATTCGAGCTGTATTTGTTTAGTTTTATTCAATTATTTTTCGTGTAAATTACACTTTCATTTGTTTGTGTAGTAAGGCTTTATCATTTTTGGAAATTAACGTTTGATTTCGTGAGAATACACTTTCAATCTTGTTCTTCATTGAACTATATCCCAAAGTTGTCAAAAGATTTCCATTTTTGCGGATTTCAACCCTCCAACATTGATTCTTGTTTCAAGAAATTGTTGGGTCAAAGTTCATCGATATATGATTTCAACTTTCTTCATATATACTTGTAGATCAAGTTTTGCTATCAGTTTCAAGGTTAATCACGGGATGATCACATAAAAACTTTTTGGCTTACTCTTTTATAGTGAGGACTTACAATGCATGAGCAAGCTTGGTTGTTTGGATGGAAGTCGAAATTTTAATTTTTCAGTCTAGTTCGAGCACTACTTTACTTTTATCAAATTGTTTTTGAGCAAGTTATGTTTTCTTCTGTTTGACTATATGGGGATTTATCACTGTACCAACAATTAACCATTGATTTCGTTGAGTTTCACTTTCAACCTTGTTCTTCATTACCTTGTTCTTCATTCAACTATTTCAATCATGTCGACTATTTCCTTTTTTTCTGGCGTTCAACCCGAAAACCTTGATACTTGAAAACCAAGAAATTATTGCGTTAAATATGATTTCGGCTTTCTTCGGGTATGAAATGAAATGAAGTGGATTTCAACCCAAAAACACTTTCTTTTTTCGTTTGAGGAAAATAAATTTCAATTTAAATTCTAAGTCCATATTAGAATTTAAAACTCTATTTTCCCCTATAATTCCGTTTCCTTCCGAAAAATAACGCGTACGCATTCTAATCTTAAAAATATTAACTATCCAAAAAATCAATTTTCGCCGTCTGGACCAATCGTTGAACAACATTAAATTCCATCCGACTTAATTTAAAGGAATTATATTTTAAAGAAAACATGCAAGGTTGCTCGTAAACTTTCATTATATTAAAATTGTTTAAGACATATGGAACTAGTATTGGGCTTTCATTTCTTATGCGTGGTAAGCACTAGGCTCATATGGGCTAGGCCCATGGTGTTATATCGACAATGACTTTAAAATATGGGCCAAATTTCATTCTTTTTTTCTTAGATTATTTTTCCTGCTTTTTTTTGGGGAGTCGGGTGGGGCTTCTACATTTAATGCTATATGTCTATATTCATTTAGTTTAATTGTTCTTCACGTAAATATTGCTTTCCCTTGTTTAAATTATAAGGGTTTATCATTTTATGAAAGATTAATACTTGATCTCGAGAGAATTCACTTTTAATATTGTTCCTCATAGAAACAAATCCAAACATGTCAAATACTTCTATTTTTGTGGCTTTCAACCCGAAAACTTTGATTCTTCTTTCAAGAAATGATTAGGAGTAAACTCTTCGATAAGATTTTTAGCTTTCTTCGGATATGTGTATATCAAGCCCTTTTGTGAGTTCCAAAGTTCGTCGTTCAATGTTTACGTCATAAAGCTTTTTGGCTCACTATTTTAGAGTGAGAACTTTCCAAATGCACGATTGGTTAGAATGGATGGAAGTCAAAATTTTGTTTTTCAGCGTGATTCGAGCTTTATTTGTTTAGTTTTATTCAATTATTTTTCGTGTAAATTACACTTTCATTTGTTTGTGTAGTAAGGCTTTATCATTTTTGGAAATTAACGTTTGATTTCGTGAGAATACACTTTCAATCTTGTTCTTCATTGAACTATATCCCAAAGTTGTCAAAAGATTTCCATTTTTGCGGATTTCAACCCTCCAACATTGATTCTTGTTTCAAGAAATTGTTGGGTCAAAGTTCATCGATATATGATTTCAACTTTCTTCATATATACTTGTAGATCAAGTTTTGCTATCAGTTTCAAGGTTAATCACGGGATGATCACATAAAAACTTTTTGGCTTACTCTTTTATAGTGAGGACTTACAATGCATGAGCAAGCTTGGTTGTTTGGATGGAAGTCGAAATTTTAATTTTTCAGTCTAGTTCGAGCACTACTTTACTTTTATCAAATTGTTTTTGAGCAAGTTATGTTTTCTTCTGTTTGACTATATGGGGATTTATCACTGTACCAACAATTAACCATTGATTTCGTTGAGTTTCACTTTCAACCTTGTTCTTCATTACCTTGTTCTTCATTGAACTATTTCAATCATGTCGACTATTTCCTTTTTTCTGGCGTTCAACCCGAAAACCTTGATACTTGAAAACCAAGAAATTATTGCGTTAAATATGATTTCGGCTTTCTTCGGGTATGAAATGAAATGAAGTGGATTTCAACCCAAAAACACTTTCTTTTTTTCGTTTGAGGAAAATGAATTTCAATTTAAATTCTAAGGGAACAACATAAATCCCCAATTAGAATTTAAAACTCTATTTTTCCCTATAATTCCGTTTCCTTCCCAAAAAATAACGCGTACGCATTCTAATCTTAAAAATATCTGGACTAGTCGTTGAACAACATCAAATTCCATCCGACTTAATGTAAAGGAATTATATTTGAAAGAAAACATGCAAGGTTGCTTGTAAACTTTCATAATATTAAAATTGTTTAAGACATATGGAACTAGTATTGGGCTTTCATTTCTTATGCGTGGTAAGCACTAGGCTCATATGGGCTAGGCCCATGGTGTTATATCGACAATGACTTTAAAATATGGGCCAAATTTCATTCTTTTTTTCTTAGATTATTTTTCCTGCTTTTTTTGGGGAGTCGGGTGGGGCTTCTACATTTAATGCTATATGTCTATATTCATTTAGTTTAATTGTTCTTCACGTAAATATTGCTTTCCCTAGTTTAAATTATAAGGGTTTATCATTTTATGAAAGATTAATACTTGATCTCGAGAGAATTCACTTTTAATATTGTTCCTCATAGAAACAAATCCAAACATGTCAAATACTTCTATTTTTGTGGCTTTCAACCCGAAAACTTTGATTCTTCTTTCAAGAAATGATTAGGAGTAAACTCTTCGATAAGATTTTTAGCTTTCTTCGGATGTGTGTATATCAAGCCCTTTTGTGAGTTCCAAAGTTCGTCGTTCAATGTTTACGTCATAAAGCTTTTTGGCTCACTATTTTAGAGTGAGAACTTTCCAAATGCACGATTGGTTAGAATGGATGGAAGTCAAAATTTTGTTTTTCAGCGTGATTCGAGCTTTATTTGTTTAGTTTTATTCAATTATTTTTCGTGTAAATTACACTTTCATTTGTTTGTGTAGTAAGGCTTTATCATTTTTGGAAATTAACGTTTGATTTCGTGAGAATACACTTTCAATCTTGTTCTTCATTGAACTATATCCCAAAGTTGTCAAAAGATTTCCATTTTTGCGGATTTCAACCCTCCAACATTGATTCTTGTTTCAAGAAATTGTTGGGTCAAAGTTCATCGATATATGATTTCAACTTTCTTCATATATACTTGTAGATCAAGTTTTGCTATCAGTTTCAAGGTTAATCACGGGATGATCACATAAAAACTTTTTGGCTTACTCTTTTATAGTGAGGACTTACAATGCATGAGCAAGCTTGGTTGTTTGGATGGAAGTCGAAATTTTAATTTTTCAGTCTAGTTCGAGCACTACTTTACTTTTATCAAATTGTTTTTGAGCAAGTTATGTTTTCTTCTGTTTGACTATATGGGGATTTATCACTGTACCAACAATTAACCATTGATTTCGTTGAGTTTCACTTTCAACCTTGTTCTTCATTACCTTGTTCTTCATTGAACTATTTCAATCATGTCGACTATTTCCTTTTTTCTGGCGTTCAACCCGAAAACCTTGATACTTGAAAACCAAGAAATTATTGCGTTAAATATGATTTCGGCTTTCTTCGGGTATGAAATGAAATGAAGTGGATTTCAACCCAAAAACACTTTCTTTTTTCGTTTGAGGAAAATGAATTTCAATTTAAATTCTAAGGGAACAACATAAATCCCCAATTAGAATTTAAAACTCTATTTTTCCCTATAATTCCGTTTCCTTCCCAAAAAATAACGCGTACGCATTCTAATCTTAAAAATATCTGGACTAGTCGTTGAACAACATCAAATTCCATCCGACTTAATGTAAAGGAATTATATTTGAAAGAAAACATGCAAGGTTGCTTGTAAACTTTCATAATATTAAAATTGTTTAAGACATATGGAACTAGTATTGGGCTTTCATTTCTTATGCGTGGTAAGCACTAGGCTCATATGGGCTAGGCCCATGGTGTTATATCGACAATGACTTTAAAATATGGGCCAAATTTCATTCTTTTTTTCTTAGATTATTTTTCCTGCTTTTTTTTGGGGAGTCGGGTGGGGCTTCTACATTTAATGCTATATGTCTATATTCATTTAGTTTAATTGTTCTTCACGTAAATATTGCTTTCCCTTGTTTAAATTATAAGGGTTTATCATTTTATGAAAGATTAATACTTGATCTCGTGAGAATTCACTTTTAATATTGTTCCTCATAGAAACAATTCCAAACATGTCAAATACTTCTATTTTTGTGGCTTTCAACCCGAAAACTTTGATTCTTCTTTCAAGAAATGATTAGGTGTAAAGTCTTCGATAAGATTTTTAGCTTTCTTCGGATATGTGTATATCAAGCCCTTTTTGGATCAGTATTTTAGAGTGAGAACTTTCCAAGTGCACGAATGGTTAGAATGGATGGAAGTCAAAATTTGGTTTTTCAGCGTGATTCGAGCTTTATTTGTTTTTTATTTTTCTTGTAAATTACACTTTCATTTGTTTGTGTAATAAGGCTTTATCATTTTTGGAAATTAACGTTTGATTTCGTGAGAATACACTTTCAATCTTGTTCTTCATTGAACTATATCCCAAAGTTGTCAAAAGATTTCCATTTTTGCGGATTTCAACCCTCCAACATTGATTCTTGTTTCAAGAAATCATTGGGTCAAAATTCATCAACATAATTTCAACTTTCTTCATATACATGCAGTTTCAAGGTTAATCACATAAAAACTTTTTGGCTTACTCTTTTATAGTGAGGACCTACCATGCATGCGCAAGCTTGGTTGTTTGGATGGAAGTCGAAATTTTATTTTTTTCAGTCTAGTCCTGGCACTACTTTAGTTTTATCAAATTGTTTTTTGAGCAAGTTATGTTTTCTTTTGTTTGACCGTACGAGGATTTATCACTGTACCAACAATTAACCATTGATTTCGTTGAGTTTCACTTTCAACCTTGTTCTTCATTCAACTATTTCAATCATGTCGACTATTTCCTTTTTTCTGGCGTTCAACCCGAAAACCTTGATACTTGAAAACCAAGAAATTATTGCGTTAAATATGATTTCGGCTTTCTTCGGGTATGAAATGAAATGAAGTGGATTTCAACCCAAAAACACTTTCTTTTTTCGTTTGAGGAAAATGAATTTCAATTTAAATTCTAAGGGAACAACATAAATCCCCAATTAGAATTTAAAACTCTATTTTTCCCTATAATTCCGTTTCCTTCCCAAAAAATAACGCGTACGCATTCTAATCTTAAAAATATTAACTATCCAAAAAATCAATTTTCGCCGTCTGGACTAGTCGTTGAACAACATCAAATTCCATCCGACTTAATGTAAAGGAATTATATTTGAAAGAAAACATGCAAGGTTGCTTGTAAACTTTCATAATATTAAAATCGTTTAAGACATATGGAACTAGTATTGGGCTTTCATTTCTTATGCGTGGTAAGCACTAGGCTCATATGGGCTAGGCCCATGGTGTTATATCGACGATGACTTTAAAATATGGGCCAAATTTCGTTCTTTTTTTCTTAGATTATTTTTCCTGCTTTTTTTGGGGAGTCGGGTGGGGCTTCTACATTTAATGCTATATGTCTATATTCATTTAGTTTAATTGTTCTTCACGTAAATATTGCTTTCCCTTGTTTAAATTATAAGGGTTTATCATTTTATGAAAGATTAATACTTGATCTCGAGAGAATTCACTTTTAATATTGTTCCTCATAGAAACAAATCCAAACATGTCAAATACTTCTATTTTTGTGGCTTTCAACCCGAAAACTTTGATTCTTCTTTCAAGAAATGATTAGGAGTAAACTCTTCGATAAGATTTTTAGCTTTCTTCGGATGTGTGTATATCAAGCCCTTTTGTGAGTTCCAAAGTTCGTCGTTCAATGTTTACGTCATAAAGCTTTTTGGCTCACTATTTTAGAGTGAGAACTTTCCAAATGCACGATTGGTTAGAATGGATGGAAGTCAAAATTTTGTTTTTCAGCGTGATTCGAGCTTTATTTGTTTAGTTTTATTCAATTATTTTTCGTGTAAATTACACTTTCATTTGTTTGTGTAGTAAGGCTTTATCATTTTTGGAAATTAACGTTTGATTTCGTGAGAATACACTTTCAATCTTGTTCTTCATTGAACTATATCCCAAAGTTGTCAAAAGATTTCCATTTTTGCGGATTTCAACCCTCCAACATTGATTCTTGTTTCAAGAAATTGTTGGGTCAAAGTTCATCGATATATGATTTCAACTTTCTTCATATATACTTGTAGATCAAGTTTTGCTATCAGTTTCAAGGTTAATCACGGGATGATCACATAAAAACTTTTTGGCTTACTCTTTTATAGTGAGGACTTACAATGCATGAGCAAGCTTGGTTGTTTGGATGGAAGTCGAAATTTTAATTTTTCAGTCTAGTTCGAGCACTACTTTACTTTTATCAAATTGTTTTTGAGCAAGTTATGTTTTCTTCTGTTTGACTATATGGGGATTTATCACTGTACCAACAATTAACCATTGATTTCGTTGAGTTTCACTTTCAACCTTGTTCTTCATTACCTTGTTCTTCATTCAACTATTTCAATCATGTCGACTATTTCCTTTTTTCTGGCGTTCAACCCGAAAACCTTGATACTTGAAAACCAAGAAATTATTGCGTTAAATATGATTTCGGCTTTCTCCGGGTATGAAATGAAATGAAGTGGATTTCAACCCAAAAACACTTTCTTTTTTCGTTTGAGGAAAATGAATTTCAATTTAAATTCTAAGGGAACAACATAAATCCCCAATTAGAATTTAAAACTCTATTTTTCCCTATAATTCCGTTTCCTTCCCAAAAAATAACGCGTACGCATTCTAATCTTAAAAATATTAACTATCCAAAAAATCAATTTTCGCCGTCTGGACTAGTCGTTGAACAACATCAAATTCCATCCGACTTAATGTAAAGGAATTATATTTGAAAGAAAACATGCAAGGTTGCTTGTAAACTTTCATAATATTAAAATTGTTTAAGACATATGGAACTAGTATTGGGCTTTCATTTCTTATGCGTGGTAAGCACTAGGCTCATATGGGCTAGGCCCATGGTGTTATATCGACAATGACTTTAAAATATGGGCCAAATTTCGTTCTTTTTTTCTTAGATTATTTTTCCTGCTTTTTTTGGGGAGTCGTGTGGGGCTTCTACATTTAATGCTATATGTCTATATTCATTTAGTTTAATTGTTCTTCACGTAAATATTGCTTTCCCTTGTTTAAATTATAAGGGTTTATCATTTTATGAAAGATTAATACTTGATCTCGAGAGAATTCACTTTTAATATTGTTCCTCATAGAAACAAATCCAAACATGTCAAATACTTCTATTTTTGTGGCTTTCAACCCGAAAACTTTGATTCTTCTTTCAAGAAATGATTAGGAGTAAACTCTTCGATAAGATTTTTAGCTTTCTTCGGATGTGTGTATATCAAGCCCTTTTGTGAGTTCCAAAGTTCGTCGTTCAATGTTTACGTCATAAAGCTTTTTGGCTCACTATTTTAGAGTGAGAACTTTCCAAATGCACGATTGGTTAGAATGGATGGAAGTCAAAATTTTGTTTTTCAGCGTGATTCGAGCTTTATTTGTTTAGTTTTATTCAATTATTTTTCGTGTAAATTACACTTTCATTTGTTTGTGTAGTAAGGCTTTATCATTTTTGGAAATTAACGTTTGATTTCGTGAGAATACACTTTCAATCTTGTTCTTCATTGAACTATATCCCAAAGTTGTCAAAAGATTTCCATTTTTGCGGATTTCAACCCTCCAACATTGATTCTTGTTTCAAGAAATTGTTGGGTCAAAGTTCATCGATATATGATTTCAACTTTCTTCATATATACTTGTAGATCAAGTTTTGCTATCAGTTTCAAGGTTAATCACGGGATGATCACATAAAAACTTTTTGGCTTACTCTTTTATAGTGAGGACTTACAATGCATGAGCAAGCTTGGTTGTTTGGATGGAAGTCGAAATTTTAATTTTTCAGTCTAGTTCGAGCACTACTTTACTTTTATCAAATTGTTTTTGAGCAAGTTATGTTTTCTTCTGTTTGACTATATGGGGATTTATCACTGTACCAACAATTAACCATTGATTTCGTTGAGTTTCACTTTCAACCTTGTTCTTCATTGAACTATTTCAATCATGTCGACTATTTCCTTTTTTCTGGCGTTCAACCCGAAAACCTTGATACTTGAAAACCAAGAAATTATTGCGTTAAATATGATTTCGGCTTTCTTCGGGTATGAAATGAAATGAAGTGGATTTCAACCCAAAAACACTTTCTTTTTTTCGTTTGAGGAAAATGAATTTCAATTTAAATTCTAAGGGAACAACATAAATCCCCAATTAGAATTTAAAACTCTATTTTTCCCTATAATTCCGTTTCCTTCCCAAAAAATAACGCGTACGCATTCTAATCTTAAAAATATTAACTATCCAAAAAATCAATTTTCGCCGTCTGGACTAGTCGTTGAACAACATCAAATTCCATCCGACTTAATGTAAAGGAATTATATTTGAAAGAAAACATGCAAGGTTGCTTGTAAACTTTCATAATATTAAAATCGTTTAAGACATATGGAACTAGTATTGGGCTTTCATTTCTTATGCGTGGTAAGCACTAGGCTCATATGGGCTAGGCCCATGGTGTTATATCGACAATGACTTTAAAATATGGGCCAAATTTCGTTCTTTTTTTCTTAGATTATTTTTCCTGCTTTTTTTGGGGAGTCGGGTGGGGCTTCTACATTTAATGCTATATGTCTATATTCATTTAGTTTAATTGTTCTTCACGTAAATATTGCTTTCCCTTGTTTAAATTATAAGGGTTTATCATTTTATGAAAGATTAATACTTGATCTCGAGAGAATTCACTTTCAATCTTGTTCCTTATATAACAAATCCAAACATGTCAAATACTTCTAATTTTAGGCTTTGAACACCCAAACTTTGAATTCTTCTATTCAAGAAATGATTTAGGAGTAAACTCTTCGATAAGATAATTAGCTTTCTTCGATATGTTTAGTCTTTCAAGCCCTTTGTGATTCCAAGATCGACGTTCAGATTTTACAGTCATAAACTTTTTTGCTCCACTATTTTAGAGTGAGAACTATTCCAAATGCACGATTGTGTTTAGAATGGATGGAAGTCAAAATTTTGTTTTTCAGCGTGATTCGAGCTTTATTTGTTTAGTTTTATTCATTTATTTTTCTTGTAAATTACACTTTCTTTTGTTTGTGTAATAAGGCCTTATCATTTTAGGAAATTAACGTTTGATTTTGTGAGAATACACTTTCAATCTTGTTCTTCATTGAACTATTCCAAAATTGTCAAAAGATTTCCATTTTCGCAGCTTTCAACCCTCAAACATTGATTCTTGTTTCCGTAAATCATTCGGTCAAAGTTCATCGATACGATTTCAACTTTCTTTAGATCCGTATATCAAGTTTTGCTGTCAGTTTTAAGGTTAATCATTGGATGATCACATTAAAAACTTTTTGGCTTACTCTTTTATAGTGAGGACTTACCATGCATGCGCAAGCTTGGTTATTTGGATGGAAGTCGAAATTTTATTTTTTCAGTCTTATCAAATTGTTTTTGTGCAAGTTATGTTTTC
The DNA here is from genome assembly GCA_019097785.1 of Fraxinus excelsior. NCBI lineage: Eukaryota > Viridiplantae > Streptophyta > Magnoliopsida > Lamiales > Oleaceae > Fraxinus > Fraxinus excelsior. Next base: position 17,507,795 of record CM032639.1, on the reverse strand, counting down.
TTTTGTTTGACTGTATGAGGATTTATCATTGTACCAAAAATTAACCATTGATTTCGTTGAGTTTCACTTTCAACCTTGTTCTTCATTGAACTATTTCAATCATGTCAACGATTTCCATTTTTCTGGCGTTCAACCCGAAAACCTTGATACTTGAATAAAGAGATTATTATTGGGTTAAATGTGGTTTCAACTTTCTTCGGGTATGAAATGAAATGAAATGAAATGGATTTCAACCCAAAAGCACTTTCTTTTTCATTTGAGGAAAATGAAATGAAGTGGGTTTTCAACTTCAATTCTAAGTCTTGGTCCTTTAACTTTATTAAATTTTTAATATGTAAGGGAACAACATAAATCCCCGATTAAATTTAAAACTCTATTTTTCCCTATAATTCGGTTTTCCTTCGAAAAATAACGCGGTACGCATTCTAATCTAAAAAATATTAACTACCAAAAAATCAATATTCCCGTCTGGTCCAAAACGTTGAAAAAACATTAAATTCCATCCGACATAGAGTTTTTTAAAGAAATTTATCCATTATTTTAAATAGGGAAACACGCTTAGGTGTTGGGCGTCATGGGGTTAAAATTTCGGTTATATTAAAAAATTATTTTAAGACAATCGAATAGTGTTGCATACGGCTTTCATTTCTTATGCGTGCTGAGCAATAGGCTCGTATGGGCTAGGCTCGTGGTGTTATGATTCTTGTTTCAAGAAATCAATGGGTCAAATTTCATCGCTATGATTTCAAGTTTCTTCATATATACATGTATATCAAGTTTTGCTGTCAGTTTCAAGGTTAATCACTGGATGATCATATAAAAACTTGTTGGCTAACTCATTTATAGTGATGACTTACCATGCATGCGCAAGCTTGGTTGTTTGGATGGAAGTCGAAATTTTGTTTCTCCGTCCAGTTCGAGCACTACTTTAGTTTTATCAAATTGTTTTTGAGAATGTTATGTTTTCTTTTGTTTGACTGTATGAGGATTTATCATTGTACCGGCAATTAACCTTTGATTTCGTTGAGTTTCACTTTCAACCTTGTTCTTCATTGAACTATTGATCATGTCAACGATTTCCTTTTTTCTGGCCTTCAACCCGAAAACCGTGATACTTGAAAACCAAGAAATTATTGGGTTAAATATGATTTCAGCTTTCTTCGGGTATGAAATGGTACGAAGTGGATATTGCCCAAAACACTTTCTTTTTCATTTGAGGAAAATGAAACGATGTGGGTTTTCAATTTAAATTCTAAGTATTGGTCATTTAACTTTATTAAATTTCTAAAAAGTAAGGGAACTGCATAAATCCCCGATTAGAATTTAAAACTCTATTTTTCCCTATAATTCCGTTTCCTTCCGAAAAATACTGGTACGCATTCTATCTAAAAAAAAATATTAAACTATCCACAAAATCAAATTTTCCCGTCTGGGTCCAAATCGCCTCGAAAAAACATTAAATTCAATCGCACATAATTTAAAAGAATTATTTTTAAAGGAAACAAGCATGGTTCTGCTTGTAAATTCCGGTTATATTTAAATTGTTTTAAACATATCGAACTAGTGTTGCAACGCTTTTACTTCTTATGCGTGCTGAGCAATAGGCTCGTATGGGCTAACTAGCTGTTAGGTGTTATGATTCTTGTTTCAAGAAATCATTGGGTCAAATTTCATCGATTTGATTTCAACTTTCTTCATACACATGTATATCTTTTGCTGTCAGTTTCAAGGTTAATCACTGGATGATATAAAAAATTTTGGCTTACAACATTATAGTGAGGACTTACCATGCTTGCGCAAGCTTGGTTATTTGGATGGAAGTCGAAATTTTATTTTTTCGGTCTAGTTCGAGCACTACTTTAGTTTTATCAAATTGTTTTTGAGCAAGTTATATTTTCTTTTGTTTTACTGTATGAGGATTTATCATTGTACCGGCAATTAACCATTGATTTCGTTGAATTTCACTTTCAACCTTGTTTTTCATTGAACAATTGATCATGTCAACGATTTCCTTTTTTCTGGCCTTCAACCCGAAAACCTTGATACTTGAAAACTAAGAAATTATTGGGTTTTATGGTTTCTGCTTTCTTCGGGTATGAAATGGAATGAAGTGGATATATCAACCCAAAACACTTTCTTTTTCATTTGAGGAAAATGAAATGATGTGGGTTTTCAATTTAAATTCTAAGTATTGGTCCTTTAACTTTATTAAATTTTTAAAAAGTAAGGGAACAACATAAATCCTCAATTAGAATTTAAAACTCTATTTTTCCCTATAATTCCGTTTCCTTCCGAAAATAACGCGTACGCATTCTATTCTTAAAAATATTAACTATCCAAAAAATCCATTTTCGCCGTCTGGTCCAATCGTTGAAAAACATTAAATTCCATCGAAAATAATTTAAAAGAATTTTATAATTTTAAAGGAAACCAAGCAAGGTTGCTTGTAAAATTTCGTTATATTTAAAATTGTTTTAAGACACATCGAACTAGTGTTGGGGCTTTCCATTTCTTATGCGTTGCTGAGCAAATAGGCTCGTATGGGCTAGGCTCGTGGTGTTGTGCTTCTTGTTTAGAGAAATCAATGGGTCTAATTTCATCGATATGATTTCAAGTTTCTTCATATACATGTATATCAAGTTTTAATGTCAGTTTCAAGGTTAATCACTGGATGATCATAAAAAAACTTTTTGGCTTACTCTTTTAAAGTGAGGACTTACCATGCATGCACAAGCATGGTTGTTTGGATGGAAGTCGAAATTTTATTTTTTCGGTCCAGTTCGAGCACTACTTTAGTTTTATCAAATTGTTTTTGAGGAAGTTATTCTTTCTTTTGTTTGACTGTATGAGGATTTATCATTGTACCGGCAATTAACCATTGATTTCGTTGAGTTTCACTTTCAACCTTGTTCTTCATTGAACTATTTCAATCATGTCGACGATTTCCTTTTTTCTGGCGTTCAACCCGAAAACTTTGATACTTGAAAACCAAGAAATTATTGGGTGAAATATGATTTCGGATTTCTTCGGGTACGAAATGAAATGAAGTGGATTTCAACCAAAAAAACACTTTCTTTTTTCGTTTGAGGAAAATGAATTTCAATTTGAATTCTAAGTCTTGGTCCTTTCACTTTATTAAGTTTTAAAAAAAAATAAGGGAACAACATAAATCCCCAATTAGAATTTAAAACTCTATTTTTCCCTATAATTCCGTTTCCTTCCGAAAAATAACGCGTACGCATTCTAATCTTAAAAATATTAACTATCCAAAAAATCAATTTTCGCCGTCTGGTCCAATCGTTGAAAAACATTAAATTCCATCCGACATAATTTAAAAGAATTATATTTTAAAGAAAACATGCATGGTTGTTTGTAAAATTTCTTTATATTAAAATTGTTTTAAGACATATCGAACTAGTGTTGGGCTTTCATTTCTTATGCCTGCTGAGCAATAGGCTCGTATGGGCTAGGCTCGTGGTGTTATGTTCTTGATTCAAGAAATATCAATGGGTCAAATTTCATCGCTGATGATTTTCAAGTTTCTTCATATACACTGTATATCAAGTTTTTGCTGGTCAGTTTTCAAGGTTAATCACTGGATGATCATTATAAAAACATGTTGGCCTAACCATTTATAGTGATGACTTACCATGCGTGCGCAGCTTGTTGTTTGGTTGAAGTCGAAATTTTGTTTCTCGGTCCAGTTCGAGCAACTACTTTAGTTTTATCAAATCGGTTTTTGAGAATTGTTATGGTTTTCTTTTGTTTGACTGTAGTGGATTTTCATTTGTACGGCACTTAACCTTTCCCCCCATTTGGATTTCGTTGAGTTTCACTTTCAACCTTGTTCTTCATTGAACCATTGATCATGTCAACGATTTCCTTTTTGCTGGCCTTCAACCCGAAAACCGTGATACATGAAAACCAAGAAATTATTGGGTTAAATATGATTTCAGCTTTCTTCGGGTATGAAATGGTATGAAGTGGATATTGCCCAAAACACTTTCTTTTTCATTTGAGGAAAATGAAACGATGTGGGTTTTCAATTTAAATTCTAAGTATTGGTCCTTTAACTTTTTTAAATTTTTAAAAAGTAAGGGAACAACATAAATCCCCGATTAGAATTTAAAACTCTATTTTTCCCTATAATTCCGTTTCCTTCCGAAAAATAACTCGTACGCATTCTAATCTAAAAAATATTAACTATCCAAAAAATCAATTTTCCCGTCTGGTCCAATCGTTGAAAAACATTAAATTCCATCCGACATAATTTAAAAGAATTATATTTTAAAGGAAACAAGCATGGTTGCTTGTAAAATTTCGTTATATTAAAATTGTTTTAAGACATATCGAACTAGTGTTGCAACGGCTTTCACTTCTTATGCGTGCTGAGCAATAGGCTCGTATGGGCTAGGCTCGTGGTGTTATGATTCTTGTTTCAAGAAATCAATGGGTCAAATTTCATCGATATGATTTCAAGTTTCTTCATATATACATGTATATCAAGTTTTGCTGTCAGTTTCAAGGTTAATCACTGGATGATAATATAAAAACCTCTTGGCTTACTCTTTTATAGTGAGGACTTACCATGCATGCGCAAGCTTATTTGTTTGGATGGAAGTCGAAATTTTATTTTTCGGTCCAGTTCGAGCACTGATTTAGTTTTATCAAATTGTTTTTGAGAATGTTATGTTTTCTTTTGTTTGACTGTATGAGGATTTATCATTGTACCGGCGATTAACCTTTGATTTCGTTGAGTTTCACTTTCAACCTTGTTCTTCATTGAACTATTGATCATGTCAACGATTTCCTTTTTTCTGGCCTTCAACCCGAAAACCGTGATACTTGAAAACCAAGAAATTATTGGGTTAAATATGATTTCAGCTTTCTTCGGGTATGAAATGGTATGAAGTGGATATTGCCCAAAACACTTTCTTTTTCATTTGAGGAAAATGAAACGATGTGGGTTTTCAATTTAAATTCTAAGTATTGGTCCTTTAACTTTATTAAATTTTTAAAAAGTAAGGGAACAACATAAATCCCCGATTAGAATTTAAAACTCTATTTTTCCCTATAATTCCGTTTCCTTCCGAAAAATAACGCGTACGCATTCTAATCTAAAAAATATTAACTATCCAAAAAATCAATTTTCCCGTCTGGTCCAATCGTTGAAAAACATTAAACTCCATCCGACATAATTTAAAAGAATTATATTTTAATGGAAACAAGCACGGTTGCTTGTAAAATTTCGTTATATTAAAATTGTTTTAAGACACATCGAACTAGTGTTGGGCTTTCATTTCTTATGCGTGCTGAGCAATAAGCTCGTATGGGCTAGGCTTGTGGTGTTATGATTCTTGTTTCAAGAAATCAATGGGTCAAATTTCATCGCTATGATTTCAAGTTTCTTCATATATACATGTATATCAAGTTTTGCTGTCAGTTTCAAGGTTAATCACTGGATGATCATATAAAAACTTGTTGGCTAACTCATTTATAGTGATGACTTACCATGCATGCGCAAGCTTGGTTGTTTGGATGGAAGTCGAAATTTTGTTTTTCGGTCCAGTTCGAGCACTACTTTAGTTTTAACAAATTGTTTTTGAGAATGTTATGTTTTCTTTTGTTTGACTGTATGAGGATTTATCATTGTACCGGCAATTAACCTTTGATTTCGTTGAGTTTCACTTTCAACCTTGTTCTTCATTGAACTATTGATCATGTCAACGATTTCCTTTTTTCTGGCCTTCAACCCGAAAACAGTGATACTTGAAAACCAAGTAATTATTGGGTTAAATATGATTTCAGCTTTCTTCGGGTATGAAATGGTATGAAGTGGATATTGCCCAGAACACTTTCGTTTTCATTTGAGGAAAATGAAACGATGTGGGTTTTCAATTTAAATTCTAAGTATTGGTCCTTTAACTTTTTTAAATTTTTTAAAAGTAAGGGAACAACATAAATCCCCGATTAGAATTTAAAACTCTATTTTTCCCTACAATTCCGTTTCCTTCCGAAAAATAACGCGTACGCATTCTAATCTAAAAAATATTAACTATCCAAAAAATCAATTTTCCCGTCTGGTCCAATCGTTGAAAAACCTTAAATTCCATCCTACATAATTTAAAAGAATTATATTTTAAAGGAAACAAGCATGGTTGCTTGTAAAATTTCGTTATAAGTGTTGCAACGGCTTTCATTTCTTATGCGTGCTGAGCAATAGGCTCGTATGGGCTAGGCTCGTGGTGTTATTATTCTTGTTTCGAGAAATCAATGGGTCAAATTTCATCGATATGATTTCAAGTTTCTTCATATATACATGTATATCAAGTTTTGCTGTCAGTTTCAAGGTTAATCACTGGATGATCATATAAAAACTTGTTGGCTAACTAATTTATAGTGATGACTTACCATGCATGCGCAAGCTTGGTTGTTTGGATGGAAGTCGAAATTTTGTTTTTCGGTCCAGTTCGAGCACTACTTTAGTTTTAACAAATTGTTTTTGAGAATGTTATGTTTTCTTTTGTTTGACTGTATGAGGATTTATCATTGTACCGGCAATTAACCTTTGATTTCGTTGAGTTTCACTTTCAACCTTGTTCTTCATTGAACTATTGATCATGTCAACGATTTCCTTTTTTCTGTCCTTCAACCCGAAAACCATGATACTTGAAAACCAAGAAATTATTGGGTTAAATATGATTTCAGCTTTCTTCGGGTTTGAAATGGTACGAAGTGGATATTGCCCAAAACACTTTCTTTTTCATTTGAGGAAAATGAAACGATGTGGGTTTTCAATTTAAATTCTAAGTATTGGTCATTTAACTTTATTAAATTTCTAAAAAGTAAGGGAACTGCATAAATCCCCGATTAGAATTTAAAACTCTATTTTTCCCTATAATTCCGTTTCCTTCCGAAAAATAACGCGTACGCATTCTAATCTAAAAAATATTAACTATCCAAAAAATCAATTTTCCCGTCTGGTCCAATCGTTGAAAAACATTAAATTCCATCCGAAATAATTTAAAAGAATTATATTTTAATGGAAACAAGCATGGTTGCTTGTAAAATTTCGTTATATTAAAATTGTTTTAAGACACATCGAACTAGTGTTGGGCTTTCATTTCTTATGCGTGCTGAGCAATAGGCTCGTATGGGCTAGGCTCGTGGTGTTGTGCTTCTTGTTTCAAGAAATCAATGGGTCAAATTTCATCGATATGATTTCAAGTTTTTATATATACATGTATATCAAGTTTTGCTGTCAGTTTCAAGGTTAATCACTGGATGATCATATAAAAACTTGTTGGCTTACTCTTTTATAATGATGACTTATCATGCATGCGCAAACTTGGTTGTTTGGATGGAAGTCGAAATTTTATTTTTTCGGTCCAGTTCGAGCACTACTTTAGTTTGATCAAATTGTTTTTGAGAATGTTATGTTTTCTTTTGTTTGACTGTATGAGGATTTATCATTGTACCGGCGATTAACCTTTGATTTCATTGAGTTTCACTTTCAACCTTGTTCTTCATTGAACTATTGATCATGTCAACGATTTCCTTTTTTCTGGCCTTCAACCCGAAAACCATGATACTTGAAAACCAAGAAATTATTGGGTTAAATATGATTTCAGCTTTCTTCGGGTATGAAATGGTACGAAGTGGATATTGCCCAAAACACTTTCTTTTTCATTTGAGGAAAATGAAACGATGTGGGTTTTCAATTTAAATTCTAAGTATTGGTCCTTTAACTTTATTAAATTTTTAAAAAGTAAGGGAACAACATAAATCCCCGATTAGAATTTAAAACTCTATTTTTCCCTATAATTCCGTTTCCTTCCGAAAAATAACGCGTACGCATTCTAATCTAAAAAATATTAACTATCCAAAAAATCAATTTTCCCGTCTGGTCCAATCGTTGAAAAACATTAAACTCCATCCGACATAATTTAAAAGAATTATATTTTAATGGAACCAAGCACGGTTGCTTGTAAAATTTCGTTATATTAAAATTGTTTTAAGACACATCGAACTAGTGTTGGGCTTTCATTTCTTATGCGTGCTGAGCAATAAGCTCGTATGGGCTAGGCTTGTGGTGTTATGATTCTTGTTTCAAGAAATCAATGGGTCAAATTTCATCGATATGATTTCAAGTTTCTTCATATATACATGTATATCAAGTTTTGCTGTCAGTTTCAAGGTTAATCACTGGATGATCATATAAAAACTTGTTGGCTAACTCATTTATAGTGATGACTTACCATGCATGCGCAAGCTTGGTTGTTTGGATGGAAGTCGAAATTTTGTTTTTCGGTCCAGTTCGAGCACTACTTTAGTTTTAACAAATTGTTTTTGAGAATGTTATGTTTTCTTTTGTTTGACTGTATGAGGATTTATCATTGTACCGGCAATTAACCTTTGATTTCGTTGAGTTTCACTTTCAACCTTGTTCTTCATTGAACTATTGATCATGTCAACGATTTCCTTTTTTCTGGCCTTCAACCCGAAAACAGTGATACTTGAAAACCAAGTAATTATTGGGTTAAATATGATTTCAGCTTTCTTCGGGTATGAAATGGTATGAAGTGGATATTGCCCAGAACACTTTCGTTTTCATTTGAGGAAAATGAAACGATGTGGGTTTTCAATTTAAATTCTAAGTATTGGTCCTTTAACTTTTTTAAATTTTTTAAAAGTAAGGGAACAACATAAATCCCCGATTAGAATTTAAAACTCTATTTTTCCCTACAATTCCGTTTCCTTCCGAAAAATAACGCGTACGCATTCTAATCTAAAAAATATTAACTATCCAAAAAATCAATTTTCCCGTCTGGTCCAATCGTTGAAAAACCTTAAATTCCATCCTACATAATTTAAAAGAATTATATTTTAAAGGAAACAAGCATGGTTGCTTGTAAAATTTCGTTATAAGTGTTGCAACGGCTTTCATTTCTTATGCGTGCTGAGCAATAGGCTCGTATGGGCTAGGCTCGTGGTGTTATTATTCTTGTTTCGAGAAATCAATGGGTCAAATTTCATCGATATGATTTCAAGTTTCTTCATATATACATGTATATCAAGTTTTGCTGTCAGTTTCAAGGTTAATCACTGGATGATCATATAAAAACTTGTTGGCTAACTAATTTATAGTGATGACTTACCATGCATGCGCAAGCTTGGTTGTTTGGATGGAAGTCGAAATTTTGTTTTTCGGTCCAGTTCGAGCACTACTTTAGTTTTATCAAATTGTTTTTGAGAATGTTATGTTTTCTTTTGTTTGACTGTATGAGGATTTATCATTGTACCGGCAATTAACCTTTGATTTCGTTGAGTTTCACTTTCAACCTTGTTCTTCATTGAACTATTGATCATGTCAACGATTTCCTTTTTTCTGTCCTTCAACCCGAAAACCATGATACTTGAAAACCAAGAAATTATTGGGTTAAATATGATTTCAGCTTTCTTCGGGTATGAAATGGTATGAAGAGGATATTGCCCAAAACACTTTCTTTTTCATTTGAGGAAAACGAAACGATGTGGGTTTTCAATTTAAATTCTAAGTATTGGTCCTTTAACTTTTTCAAATTTTTAAAAAGTAAGGGAACAACATAAATCCCCGATTAGAATTTAAAACTCTATTTTTCCCTATAATTCTGTTTCCTTCCGAAAAATAACGCGTACACATTCTAATCAAAAAAATATTAACTATCCAAAAAATCAATTTTCCCGTCTGGTCCAATCGTTGAAAAACATTAAATTCCATCCGACATAATTTAAAAGAATTATATTTTAAAGGAAACAAGCATGGTTGCTTGTAAAATTTCGTTATATTAAAATTGTTTTAAGACACATCGAACTAGTGTTGGGCTTTCATTTCTTATGCGTGCTGAGCAATAGGCTCGTATGGGCTAGGCTCGTGGTGTTGTGCTTCTTGTTTCAAGAAATCAATGGGTCAAATTTCATCGATATGATTTCAAGTTTTTATATATACATGTATATCAAGTTTTGCTGTCAGTTTCAAGGTTAATCACTGGATGATCATATAAAAACTTGTTGGCTTACTCTTTTATAATGATGACTTATCATGCATGCGCAAACTTGGTTGTTTGGATGGAAGTCGAAATTTTATTTTTTCGGTCCAGTTCGAGCACTACTTTAGTTTTGTCAAATTGTTTTTGAGAATGTTATGTTTTCTTTTGTTTGACTGTATGAGGATTTATCATTGTACCGTCGATTAACCTTTGATTTCGTTGAGTTTCACGTTCGACCTTGTTCTTCATTGAACTATTGATCATGTCAACGATTTCCTTTTTTCTGGCCTTCAACCCGAAAACCATGATACTTGAAAACCAAGAAATTATTGGGTTAAATATGATTTCGGCTTTCTTCGGGTATGAAATGAAATGAATTGGATTTCAATCCAAAAACACTTTCTTTTTTCGTTTGAGGAAAATGAATTTCAATTTAAATTCTAAGTCTTGGTCCTTTCACTTTATTAAGTTTTAAAAAAAATAAGGGAACAACATAAATCCCCAATTAGAATTTAAAACTCTATTTTTCCCTATAATTCCGTTTCCTTCCGAAAAATAACGCGTACGCATTCTAATCTAAAAAATATTAACTATCCAAAAAATCAATTTTCCCGTCTGGTCCAATCGTTGAAAAACCTTAAATTCCATCCGACATAATTTAAAAGAATTATATTTTAAAGGAAACAAGCATGGTTGCTTGTAAAATTTCGTTATAAGTGTTGCAACGGCTTTCATTTCTTATGCGTGCTGACCAATAGGCTCGTATGGGCTAGGCTCGTGGTGTTATTATTCTTGTTTCGAGAAATCAATGGGTCAAATTTCATCGATATGATTTCAAGTTTCTTCATGTGTATATCAAGTTTTGCTGTCAGTTTCAAGGTTAATCACTGGATGATCATATAAAAACTTGTTGGCTAACTCATTTATAGTGATGACTTACCATGCATGCGCAAGCTTGGTTGTTTGGATGGAAGTCGAAATTTTGTTTTTCGGTCCAGTTCGAGCACTACTTTAGTTTTAACAAATTGTTTTTGAGAATGTTATGTTTTCTTTTGTTTGACTGTATGAGGATTTATCATTGTACCGGCAATTAACCTTTGATTTCGTTGAGTTTCACTTTCAACCTTGTTCTTCATTGAACTATTGATCATGTCAACGATTTCCTTTTTTCTGTCCTTCAACCCGAAAACCATGATACTTGAAAACCAAGAAATTATTGGGTTAAATATGATTTCAGCTTTCTTCGGGTATGAAATGGTACGAAGTGGATATTGCCCAAAACACTTTCTTTTTCATTTGAGGAAAATGAAACGATGTGGGTTTTCAATTTAAATTCTAAGTATTGGTCCTTTAACTTTATTAAATTTCTAAAAAGTAAGGGAACTGCATAAATCCCCGATTAGAATTTAAAACTCTATTTTTCCCTATAATTCCGTTTCCTTCCGAAAAATAACGCGTACACATTCTAATCTAAAAAATATTAACTATCCAAAAAATCAATTTTCCCGTCTGGTCCAATCGTTGAAAAACATTAAATTCCATCCGAAATAATTTAAAAGAATTATATTTTAAAGGAAACAAGCATGGTTGCTTGTAAAATTTCGTTATATTAAAATTGTTTTAAGACACATCGAACTAGTGTTGGGCTTTCATTTCTTATGCGTGCTGAGCAATAGGCTCGTATGGGCTAGGCTCGTGCTGTTGTGCTTCTTGTTTCAAGAAATCAATGGGTCAAATTTCATCGATATGATTTCAAGTTTCTTCATATATACATGTATATCAAGTTTTGCTGTCTGTTTCAAGGTTAATCACTGGATGATCATATAAAAACTTGTTGGCTTACTCTTTTATAATGATGACTTACCATGCATGCGCAAACTTGGTTGTTTGGATGGAAGTCGAAATTTTATTTTTTCGGTCCAGTTCGAGCACTACTTTAGTTTTATCAAATTGTTTTTGAGAATGTTATGTTTTCTTTTGTTTGACTATATGAGGATTTATCATTGTACCGTCGATTAACCTTTGATTTCGTTGTGTTTCACGTTCGACCTTGTTCTTCATTGAACTATTGATCATGTCAACGATTTCCTTTTTTCTGGCCTTCAACCCGAAAACCATGATACTTGAAAACCAAGAAATTATTGGGTTAAATATGATTTCAGCTTTTTTCGGGTATGAAATGGTATGAAGTGGATATTGCCCAAAACACTTTCTATTTCATTTGAGGAAAATGAAACGATGTGGGTTTTCAATTTAAATTCTAAGTATTGGTCCTTTAACTTTTTTAAATTTTTAAAAAGTAAGGGAACAACATAAATCCCCAATTAGAATTTCAAACTCTATTTTTCCCTATAATTCCGTTTCCTTCCGAAAAATAACGCGTACGCATTCTAATCTAAAAAATATTAACTATCCAAAAAATCAATTTTCCCGTCTGGTCCAATCGTTGAAAAACATTAAATTCCATCCGACATAATTTAAAAGAATTATATTTTAATGGAAACAAGCATGGTTGCTTGTAAAATTTCGTTATATTAAAATTGTTTTAAGACACATCGAACTTGTGTTGGGCTTTCATTTCTTATGCGTGCTGAGCAATAAGCTCGTATGGGCTAGGCTCGTGGTGTTATGATTCTTGTTTCAAGAAATGGGTCAAATTTCATCGATATGATTTCAAGTTTCTTCATATATACATGTATATCAAGTTTTGCTGTCAGTTTCAAGGTTAATCACTAGATGATCATATAAAAACTTGTTGGCTAACTCTTTTATAGTGATGACTTACCATGCATGCGCAAGCTTGGTTGCTTGGATGGAAGTCGAAATTTTATTTTTCGGTCCAGTTCGAGCACTACTTTAGTTTTAACAAATTGTTTTTGAGAATGTTATGTTTTCTTTTGTTTGACTGTATGAGGATTTATCATTGTACCGGCAATTAACCTTTGATTTCGTTGAGTTTCACTTTCAACCTTGTTCTTCATTGAACTATTGATCATGTCAACGATTTCCTTTTTTCTGGCCTTCAACCCGAAAACCATGATACTTGAAAACCAAGAAATTATTGGGTTAAATATGATTTCAGCTTTCTTCGGGTATGAAATGAAATGAAGTGGATATCAACCCAAAACACTTTCTTTTTCATTTGAGGAAAATGAAATGAAGTGGGTTTTCAATTTAAATTCTAAGTATTGGTCCTTTAACTTTATTAAATTTTTAAAAAATAAGGGAACAACATAAATCCCCAATTAGAATTTAAAACTCTATTTTTCCCTATAATTCTGTTTCCTTCCGAAAAATAACGCGTACGCATTCTAATCTAAAAAATATTAACTATCCAAAAAATCAAATTTCGCCGTCTGGTCCAATCGTTGAAAAACATTAAATTCCATCCGACATAATTTAAAAGAATTATATTTTAAAGGAAACAAGCATGGTTGCTTGTAAAATTTCGTTATATTAAAATTGTTTTAAGACATATCGAACTAGTGTTGCAACGGCTTTCATTTCCTATGCGTGCTGAGCAATTGGCTCGTATGGGCTAGGCTCGTGGTGTTATGATTCTTGTTTCAAGAAATCAATGGGTCAAATTTCATCGATATGATTTCAAGTTTCTTCATATACATGTACATCAAGTTTTGCTGTCAGTTTCAAGGTTAATCACTGGATGATCATATAAAAACTTGTTGGCTTACTCTTTTATAGTGATGACTTACCATGCATGCGCAAGCTTGGTTGTTTGGATGGAAGTCGAAATTTTATTTTTTCGGTCCAGTTCGAGCACTACTTTAGTTTGATCAAATTGTTTTTGAGAATGTTATGTTTTCTTTTGTTTGACTGTATGAGGATTTATCATTGTACCGTCGATTAACCTTTGATTTCGTTGAGTTTCACTTTCAACCTTGTTATTCATTGAACTATTGATCATGTCAACGATTTCCTTTTTTCTGGCCTTCAACCCGAAAACCATGATACTTGAAAACCAAGAAATTATTGGGTTAAATATGATTTCAGCTTTCTTCGGGTATGAAATGGTATGAAGTGGATATTGCCCAAAACACTTTCTATTTCATTTGAGGAAAATGAAACGATGTGGGTTTTCAATTTAAATTCTAAGTATTGGTCCTTTAACTTTTTTAAATTTTTAAAAAGTAAGGGAACAACATAAATCCCCAATTAGAATTTCAAACTCTATTTTTCCCTATAATTCCGTTTCCTTCCGAAAAATAACGCGTACGCATTCTAATCTAAAAAATATTAACTATCCAAAAAATCAATTTTCCCGTCTGGTCCAATCGTTGAAAAACATTAAATTCCATCCGAAATAATTTAAAAGAATTATATTTTAATGGAAACAAGCATGGTTGCTTGTAAAATTTCGTTATATTAAAATTGTTTTAAGACACATCGAACTTGTGTTGGGCTTTCATTTCTTATGCGTGCTGAGCAATAAGCTCGTATGGGCTAGGCTCGTGGTGTTATGATTCTTGTTTCAAGAAATGGGTCAAATTTCATCGATATGATTTCAAGTTTCTTCATATAAACATGTAATATCAAGTTTTGCTGTCAGTTTCAAGGTTAATCACTAGATGAACATATAAAAACTTTGTTGGCTAATCTCCTTTTATATGATGACTTACATCATGTCCCAAGCTTGGTTGGCTTGGATGGAAGTCGAAATTTATTTTTTCGGTCCAGTTTGAGCACTAACTTTAGTTTTGTCAAATTGTTTTTGAGAATGTTTATGTTTTTCTTTTGTTGACTGATGAGGATTTTATCATTTTGTACCGTCGATTAACCTTTGGATTTCGTGAGTTTTCCAAAAATTCACGTCGACCTTTTTCTTCATTGAACTATTGATCATGTCAACTATTTCCTTTTTTTCTGGCCTTCAACCCGAAAACAGTGATACTTGAAAACCAAGAAATTATTGGGTTAAATATAATTTCAGCTTTCTTCGGGTATGAAATGGTACGAAGTGGATATTGCCCAAAACACTTTCTTTTTCATTTGAGGAAAATGAAACGATGTGGGTTTTCAATTTAAATTCTAAGTATTGGTCCTTTAACTTTTTTAAATTTTTAAAAAGTAAGGGAACAACATAAATCCCCAATTAGAATTTAAAACTCTATTTTTCCCTATAATTCCGTTTCCTTCCGAAAAATAACGCGTACGCGCATTGTAATCTTAAAAATATTAACTATCCAAAAAATCAATTTTCGCCGTCGGGACCAATCGTTGAACAACATTAAATCCCATCCGACTTAATTTAATGGAATTATATTTTAAAGATGTTGGAGGGTTGAAATCCGCAAAAATGGAAATCTTTTGACAACTTTGGGATATAGTTCAATGAAGAACAAGATTGAAAGTGTATTCTCACGAAATCAAACGTTAATTTCCAAAAATGATAAAGCCTTACTACACAAACAAATGAAAGTGTAATTTACACGAAAAATAATTGAATAAAACTAAACAAATGAAGCTCGAATCACGCTGAAAAACAAAATTTTGACTTCCATCCATTCTAACCAATCGTGCATTTGGAAAGTTCTCACTCTAAAATAGTGAGCCAAAAAGCTTTATGACGTTTACATTGAACGACGAACTTTGGAACTCACAAAAGGGCTTGATATACACATATCCGAAGAAAGCTAAAAATCTTATCGAAGAGTTTACTCCTAATCATTTCTTGAAAGAAGAATCAAAGTTTTCGGGTTGAAAGCCACAAAAATAGAAGTATTTGACATGTTTGGATTTGTTTCTATGAGGAACAATATTAAAAGTGAATTCTCTCGAGATCAAGTATTAATCTTTCATAAAATGATAAACCCTTATAATTTAAACAAGGGAAAGCAATATTTACGTGAAGAACAATTAAACTAAATGAATATAGACATATAGCATTAAATGTAGAAGCCCCACCCGACTCCCCAAAAAAAGCAGGAAAAATAATCTAAGAAAAAAAGAATGAAATTTGGCCCATATTTTAAAGTCATTGTCGATATAACACCATGGGCCTAGCCCATATGAGCCTAGTGCTTACCACGCATAAGAAATGAAAGCCCAATACTAGTTCCATATGTCTTAAACAATTTTAATATTATGAAAGTTTACAAGCAACCTTGCATGTTTTCTTTCAAATATAATTCCTTTACATTAAGTCGGATGGAATTTGATGTTGTTCAACGACTAGTCCAGATATTTTTAAGATTAGAATGCGTACGCGTTATTTTTTGGGAAGGAAACGGAATTATAGGGAAAAATAGAGTTTTAAATTCTAATTGGGGATTTATGTTGTTCCCTTATTTTTTTTAAAACTTAATAAAGTGAAAGGACCAAGACTTAGAATTCAAATTGAAATTCATTTTCCTCAAACGAAAAAAGAAAGTGTTTTTTTGGTTGAAATCCACTTCATTTCATTTCATACCCGAAGAAATCCGAAATCATATTTAACCCAATAATTTCTTGGTTTTCAAGTATCAAGGTTTTCGGGTTGAACGCCAGAAAAAAGGAAATCGTCGACATGATTGAAATAGTTCAATGAAGAACAAGGTTGAAAGTGAAACTCAACGAAATCAATGGTTAATTGTCGGTACAGTGATAAATCCCCATACAGTCAAACAAAAGAAAACATAACTTGCTCAAAAACAATTTGATAATACTAAAGTAGTGCTCGAACTAGACTCGAAAATTAAAATTTCGACTTCCATCCAAACAACCAAGCTCGCTCATGCATGGTAAGTCCTCACTATAAAAGCGTAAGCCAAAAAGTTTTTATGTGATCATCCCGTGATTAACCTTGAAACTGATAGCAAAACTTGATCTACAAGTATATATGAAGAAAGTTGAAATCATATATCGATGAACTTTGACCCAACAATTTCTTGAAACAAGAATCAATGTTGGAGGGTTGAAATCCGCAAAAATGGAAATCTTTTGACAACTTTGGGATATAGTTCAATGAAGAACAAGATTGAAAGTGTATTCTCACGAAATCAAACGTTAATTTCCAAAAATGATAAAGCCTTACTACACAAACAAATGAAAGTGTAATTTACACGAAAAATAATTGAATAAAACTAAACAAATAAAGCTCGAATCACGCTGAAAAACAAAATTTTGACTTCCATCCATTCTAACCAATCGTGCATTTGGAAAGTTCTCACTCTAAAATAGTGAGCCAAAAAGCTTTATGACGTAAACATTGAACGACGAACTTTGGAACTCACAAAAGGGCTTGATATACACACATCCGAAGAAAGCTAAAAATCTTATCGAAGAGTTTACTCCTAATCATTTCTTGAAAGAAGAATCAAAGTTTTCGGGTTGAAAGCCACAAAAATAGAAGTATTTGACATGTTTGGAATTGTTTCTATGAGGAACAATATTAAACGTGAAGAAAGTTGAAATCTTATCGATGAACTTTGACCCAATGATTTACAGAAACAAGAATCAATGTTTGAGGGTTAAAAGCTGCGAAAATGGAAATCTTTTGACAATTTTGGAATAGTTCAATGAAGAACAAGATTGAAAGTGTATTCTCACAAAATCAAACGTTAATTTCCAAAAATGATAAGGCCTTATTACACAAACAAAAGAAAGTGTAATTCACAAGAAAAATAATTGAATAAAACTAAACAGATAAAGCTCAAATCACGCTGAAAAACAAAATTTTGACTTCCATCCGAATAACCATGCGTGCACTTGGAAAGTTCTCACTCTAAAATAGTGAGCCAAAAAGCTTTATGACGTAAACATTGAACGATGAACTTTGGAACTCACAAAAGGGCTTGTTATACATATCCGAAGAAAGCCAAAATCTTATCGAAGAGTTTTCACCTAATCATTTCTTGAAACAAGAATCAATCTTTTAGGGTTGAACGCCACAAAAATAGAAGTATTTGACATGTTTGGAATTGTTTCTATGAAGAAAAAGATTGAAAGTGAATTCTCACGAGATCAATTATTAATTTTAATAAAATGATGAAGCCTTATAATTTAAACAAGAGAAAACAATATTAACATGAAGAAAAATTTTACTAAACGAATAGAGAGAGAATTAAATGTAGCGCCACCCAAAAAAAAAGAAAAAAAAAAAAGAAACTAAGCAAAAAAAATGAAATTAGGCCCATATTTTAACGTCCGTATCTATCTAACACCACGAGCCTATTGCTCAGCACGAATATGAAATGAAAGCCCAACACTAGTTCGATATATCTTAAAAACAATTTTAATATCATGAAATTTTAGAAGCAACCATGCATGTTTTCTTTAAAATATAATTCTTTTAAATTAAGTCGGATTGAATTTAATGTTTTTCAACGATTGGTCAGACGGCGAAAATTGATTTTTTGGATAGTAAATATTTTTCAGATTAGAATGCGTACGCATTATTTTTCGGAAGAAAATTAGAGTTTAAAATTCTAATTGGGGAAATTCCCTTATTTTTTAAATTTAATAAAGTTAAAGGACCAAGACTTAGAATTGAAGTTGAAAACCCACCTCGTTTCATTTTCCTCAAATGAAAAACAAAGTGCTTTTGGGTTGAAATCCATTTCATTTCATTTCATACCCGAAGAAAGCTGAAACCATATTTAACCCAATAACAATTTCTTGATTCAAGTATCAAGGTTTTCGGGTTGAACGCCAGAAAAAAGGAAATCGTTGACATGATTGAAATAGTTCAATGAAGAACAAGGTTGAAAGTGAAACTCAACGAAATCAATGGTTAATTGTTGGTACAATGATAAATCCTCATACAGTCAAACAAAAGAAAACATAACTTGCACAAAAACAATTTGATAAAACTAAAGTAGTGCTCGAACTAGACTCAAAAAATAAAATTTCGACTTCCATCCAAATAATCAAGCTTGTGCATGCATGGTAAGTCCTCACTATAAAAGAGTAAGCCAAAAAGTTTTTATGTGATCATCCATTGATTAACCTTGAAACTGACAGCAAAACTTGATATACGTATCTGAAGAAAGTTGAAATCATATCGATGAACTTTGACCCAATGATTTACGGAAACAAGAATCAATGTTTGAGGGTTGAAAGCTGCGAAAATGGAAATCTTTTGACAATTCTGGAATAGTTCAATGAAGAACAAGATTGAAAGTGTATTCTCACAAAATCAAACGTTAATTTCCAAAAATGATAAGGCCTTATTACACAAACAAAAGAAAGTGTAATTCACAAGAAAAATAATTGAATAAAACTAAACAGATAAAGCTCAAATCATGCTGAAAAACAAAATTTTGACTTCCATCCGAATAACCATGCGTGCACTTGGAAAGTTCTCACTCTAAAATAGTGAGCCAAAAAGCTTTATGACGTAAACATTGAACGATGAACTTTGGAACTCACAAAAGGGCTTGTTATACATATCCGAAGAAAGCCAAAATCTTATCGAAGAGTTTTCACCTAATCATTTCTTGAAACAAGAATCAATGTTTTAGGGTTGAACGCCACAAAAATAGAAGTATTTGACATGTTTGGAATTGTTTCAATGAAGAACAAGATTGAAAGTGAATTCTCACGAGATCAATTATTAATTTTAATAAAATGATGAAGCCTTATAATTTGAACAAGAGAAAACAATATTAACATGAAGAAAAATTTTACTAAACGAATAGAGAGAGAATTAAATGTAGAAGTCACCCAAAAAAAAAAAAAAAAAAAAAAAAGAAACTAAGTAAAAAAATGAAATTAGGCCCATATTTTAATGTTCGTATCTATCTAACACCACGAGCCTATTGCTCAACACGAATAAGAAATGAAAGCCCAACACTAGTTCGATATGTCTTAAAAACAATTTTAATATCATGAAATCTTAGAAGCAACCATGCGTGTTTTCTTTAAAATATAATTCTTTTAAATTAAGTCGGACTGAATTTAATGTTTTTCAACGATTGGACCAGACGGCGAAAATTGATTTTTTGGATAGTAAATATTTTTAAGATTAGAATGCGTACAAGTTATTTTTCGGAAGGAAACGGAATTATAGGGAAAGATAGAGTTTTAAATTCTAATTGGGGATTTATGTTGTTCCCTTATTTTTTAAATTTAATAAAGTTAAAGGACCAAGACTTAGAATTGAAGTTGAAAACCCACTTCATTTCATTTTCCTCAAATGAAAAAGAAAGTACTTTTGGGTTGAAATCCATTTCATTTCATTTCATACCCGAAGAAAGTTGAAACCACATTTAACCCAATAATAATTTCTTTATTCAAGTATCAAGGTTTTCGGGTTGAACGCCAGAAAAATGGAAATCGTTGACATGATTGAAATATTTCAATGAAGAACAAGGTTGAAAGTGAAACTCAACAAAATCAATGGTTAATTTTTGGTACAATGATAAATCCTCATACAGTCAAACAAAAGAAAACATAACTTGCACAAAAACAATTTGATAAAACTAAAGTAGTGCTCGAACTAGACTCAAAAAATAAAATTTCGACTTCCATCCAAATAATCAAGCTTGCATGCATGGTAAGTCCTCACTATAAAAGAGTAAGACAAAAAGTTTTTATGTGATCATCCATTGATTAACCTTGAAACTGACAGCAAAACTTGATATACGTATCTGAAGAAAGTTGAAATCATATCGATGAACTTTGACCCAATGATTTACCGAAACAAGAATCAATGTTTGAGGGTTGAAAGCTGCGAAAATGGAAATCTTTTGACAATTCTAGAATAGTTCAATGAAGAACAAGATTGAAAGTGTATTCTCACAAAATCAAACGTTAATTTCCAAAAATGATAAGGCCTTATTACACAAACAAAAGAAAGTGTAATTTACAAGGAAAATAATTGAATAAAACTAAAGAAATAAAGCTCGAATCACGCTGAAAAACAAAATTTTGACTTCCATCCAAATAACCATGCGTGCACTTGGAAAGTTCTCACTCTAAAATAGTGAGCCAAAAGCTTTATGACGTAAACATTGAACGATGAACTTTGGAACTCACAAAAGGGCTTGTTGTACATATCCGAAGAAAGCCGAAATATTATCGAAGAGTTTTCACCTAATCATTTCTTGAAACAAGAATCAATGTTTTAGGGTTGAACGCCACAAAAATAGAAGTATTTGACATGTTTGGAATTGTTTCTATGAAGAACAAGATTGAAAGTGAATTCTCACGAGATCAATTATTAATTTTAATAAAATGATGAAGCCTTATAATTTAAACAAGAGAAAACAATATTAACTTGAAGAAAATTTTTACTAAACGAATAGAGAGAGAATTAAATGTAGAAGCCACCCAAAAAAAAAAACAAAAGAAAAAAAGTGTATTCTCACAAAATCAAACGTTAATTTCCAAAAATGATAAGGCCTTATTACACAAACAAAAGAAAGTGTAATTTACAAAACAAAAAATAATTGAATAAAACTAAACAAATAAAGCTCGAATCACGCTGAAAAACAAAATTTTGACTTCCATCCGAATAACCATACGTGCAATTGGAAAGTTCTCACTCTAAAATAGTGAGCCAAAAAGCTTTATGACGTAAACATTGAACGAAGAACTTTGGAACTCACAAAAGGGCTTGATATACATATCCGAAGAAAGCTAAAATCTTATCAAAGAGTTTTCACCTAATCATTTCTTATAACAAGAATAATGTTTTAGGGTTGAACGCCACAAAAATAGAAGTATTTGACATGTTCGGAATTGTTTCTATGAAGAACATGATTGAAAGTGAATTCTCACGAGATCAATTATTAATTTTAATAAAATGATGAAGCCTTATAATTTAAACAAGAGAAAAAAATACTAACGTGAAGAAAAATTTAACTAAAACGAATAGAGAAAGAATAAAATGTAGAAGCCTCCCAAAAAAAAAAAAAAAAGAAACTAAGAAAAAAATGAAATTTGTCCCATATTTTAATGTCGTTATCTATTTAACACCACGAGCCTAGTGCTCGGCTCGCATAAGAAATGAAAGCCCAATACTAGTTCGATATGTCTTAAACAATTTTAATATCATGAAAGTTTACAAGCAACCATGCATGTTTTCTTTAAAATATAATTCTTTTAAATTAAGTCGGATTGAATTTAATGTTTTTCAATGATTGGACCAGACGGCGAAAATTGATTTTCTGGATAGTAAATATTTTTAGGATTAGAATGCGTAAGCGTTATTTTTCGGAAGGAAACGGAATTAAAGGGAAAATTAGAGTTTTAAATTCTAATTGGGGATTTATGTTGTTCCCTTATTTTTTAAATTTAATAAAGTTAAAGGACCAAGACTTAGAATTGAAATAGAATACACTTTCAATCTTGATCTTCATTGAACTATCCCAAAATTGTCAAAGATTTCCATTTTTGGGGCTTTCACATTGATTCTTGTTTCAAGAAATTATTGGGTCAAAGTTCAAAGATATGATTTCAGCTTTCTTTGGATACATACCCAAAAATGAAGTGGATTTTTAATTTAAATTCTATGTCTTGGTCCTTTAACTTTATTAAATTCAAAAAATAAGGGAACAACATAAATCCCCAATTAGAATTTAAAACTCTATTTTGCCAGTAATTCCCACTTCCATCCGAAAAATAACGCGTACGCAAATCTAATCTTAAAAATATTTACTATTCATAAAATAAATTTTCGCTGTCTGGTCCAATCGTTGAAAAACATGAAATTCCATCATACTTTATTTAAAAGAATTCTATTTTAATGAAAACATGCATGGTTGCTTGTAAACTTTCATGATATTAAAATTGTTTAAGACATATTGAACTAGTATTAGGCTTTCATTTCTTATGCACGTCGAGCACTAGGCTCATATGGGCTACGCTCGTGGTGTTAGATAGAAAATGATGTTAAAATATGGGCCTAATTTCATTTTTTTTCTTAGTTTCTTTTTTTTTTTTTTTTTTTGCTTCTACATTTAATTCTTTCTCTATTCGTTTAGTTAAATTTTTCTTCACGTTAATATTGTTTTCTCCTGTTTAAATTGATCTCGTGAGAATCACTTTCAATCTTGTTCTTTTGTGGCATTCAACCCTACGTTGATTTGGACTCAAGAAAATTAATAAGTTCTTCGATATGATTTCAGCTTTCCACTGTGAGTTCCAAGGTTCATCCTTCAAAAATCACATTATAAAACTTTGATTCAATATTTTAGAGTGAGCACATACCAAGTGCATGTATTGTTATTTGGATGGAAGTCAGAATTTTGTTTTTTCAATTTGATTTGAGTTTCTATTCGATTAGTTTTATCTAGTTGTTCTTCACGTATATTATGTTTATTTTTTTATTTTTTTTTTGTTATGTCTAGTATATAAAACTTTATCGATGGTACCAGCAAATAATGGATTTCGTGAAGATTCACTCTAAATTTTGTTCTTCATTGAACTATATCAAACTTGTCAAAGATTTCCAATTTTGTTGCGTTCATCCCTACACTGATTTTGATTAAAGAAATTATTGGGTTAAAGTTCTTCGATATGATTTCAGCTCTCTTCTAGTACGTACATCAAGTCTTATTGTGAGTTCCAAGGGTCATCCTTCAAAGGTTACAAAATAAAAAATTCCGGCTTACTCTTTTTGAGTGCGGACTTACAACACGGATGCATCTTTACTCGGATGGAAATTGGAATTTTGTTTTTCGGTTTCATTCGTGATCTATTTGTTTAGTTTTATCTATTTGTTTTTCGTGTAATTTTTGTTTGCTTTTGTTCGTACTGTAATGATTTATCATTGTATGAAAAATTGACCCTACGTTGATTTTGATTCAAGAAATCATTGAGTCAAAGTTATTTGATATGATTTCAACTTTCTTCGGGTACGTATATCGAGTCTTATTGTGAGTTCCAAGGGTCACAACACAAAACTTTTTGTCTTACTCTTTTTATGTGCGGACTTACAACGCGCACGTATCTTATTTGGATGGAAGTCAGAATTTTGTTTTTGAATTTGATTTGAGATGTATAAGTTTAGTTTTATCTAGTTGATCTTCGTGTGAATTATGTTTTCTTGTGTTATGTCTACTATACAAGGCTTTATCATTATACCAACAATTAAGGATTGATTTCATGAAGATTCACTTTCAATCTTGTTCTTCATTGAACTATCCTAAACTTCTCAAAGATTTCCATTTTCGTGGCGCTCAATGCCGCATTGACTTTGATTCAAGAGATTACTGGGTCAAAGTTCTTCGATATGATTTCAACTTTCATTCACATCATAAAACTTTTTGGCTTACTATTTTAGAGTGAGGACTTACGCACACATGGTTATTCCGAAGGAACTCAGAATTTTGTTTTTCTGTTTGATTTGAGCTCTATTCGTTTAGTTTTATCTATTGTTTTTCCCATAAATTATGTTTCCTTTGTTTGTCTATATAATGCTTTATCATTGTACCAACAAATTAACCATTGATATTGATAGGATTTACTTTCAATCATGTCCTTCGTTAGAGCATCCCAAACTTCTTTAAGATTTCTGTTTCTGCGGCATTCAACCTTAAAACATAGATTCTTGATTCAAGAAATCATTGGGTCAAAATTCTTCGATATGATTTTAGCTTTCTTCGGGTATGTATATGAAGTCCTATTTGAGTTCCAAGGTTCACATCATAAAACTTTTTGGCTTACTCTTTTATAGTGAGGACTTACTGTGGGCTCAAATTGTTATTCGGATGGATGTCGAAATATTATTTTTCTGTTTGATTCGAACTCTATTTTGTTACAATTTTATCTACTTATTTTTCGCAAAAATTATGTTTTCTTTTGTTTGTATTGTAAGACTAAATCGTTGTACAAATAATTAACCATAGATTTCATGAGGATTCGCTTTCAGTCTTGTTCTTCGTTAAACTATCCCAAACATGTTTAGATTTCCATTTTTGAGGCGTTCAATCATAAAATCTCGATTCTTCATTCAAGAAATGATTGGGCCAAAGTTCTTGGATTTGATTTCAACTTTGCTCTGTTACGTATATCAAGTCTTGCTGTGAGTTCCAAGGTTCATCTTTCAAAGATCACATCATAAAACTTTTTGTATTACTCTTTTAGAGTGAAGAAGTACCCTGTACGCATGGTTTATCAAATGGAAGTCGGAATTTTGTCTTTCAATTTGATTCGAGCTCAATTTGTACAATTTTATCTAATTATTTTTTACGTAAATTATATTTTCTTTTGTTTGTCTATATAAGGCTTTATCATTGTAACAAAAATTAACCATTGATGTTTTGAGGATTCATTTTTAATCTTGTTCTTAATCTCGAGCTCATCGCACAAATCCCTGATTTTCTTGTTATCAAATTGTTTGCCATTATCTGAAACCAGGGAGTGTGGTATGCCAAACCATCATATAATGTTCTTCTAGAGAAACTTGGATTTGTTCACCTCGGTGATTTTAGACAACGACTCTGCCTCGATCCATTTTGTAACATAATCAATTGCGACAATGGCAAAGCAAGCACTCCCCCTTCCTTTTGCCAAGGGGCCAATGAAATCAACCCCCCATTTGGAAAATGGCCAAGGGCTAGACACTATTGTAAGCTCTTATGAGGGCTGTCTCTGTACGTTGGAGAATCGCTGACATTTATCGCACTGTCGTACGAATCTATTAAGTCCATTTTCAGGGCGGGCCAGTAGTATCCTTGTCTGAGCACTTTGTGTGCCAGTGCTGGCCCTCCAAAGTGGTTTTCGTAAACCCCTTCACGAATTTCCCTTAGGATATAATTCGTATCTTCACCTCCCGTGCATCTAAGAAGGGGGGACAAAAAACCTCGCTTGTATAGAACATCATCTTGCAAGATGAAGTGAGCAGCTCTTCTCCGAAGCTATCGAGCTTTGGTGTCATTGTCTGGCAAGGTTTGCTCTTTTAGAAAAGCAATGGATAGGTTGCATCCATGGTGGGGTGATTTCTATCCACATCGTTTCCTCTCTTTTTCTTATTGAAGGTTCGACGAGGTGTTTTATAGGAACCACCTTAAGGAGCTCTGAATCCTTACTGCTGGCCAGTTTTGACAGAGCATCAGCATGGGAGTTCTCCTGGCGGGGTACCTGTACCAGTTCGAACTTATCGAAGTTAGGAAGGAAATCCATGACTAGTTTTAGGTATGTCGCCATGTGATTGTCTCTAGACACAGTTTCCATTAACCTGGTTCGCCACCAACTGTGAGTCATTGTTGATGGCCAACCTCTTCACTTGCAGCTCCTTTAGCTAGACGGAGGTCGGTAAGGAGCGCTTCATACTCAGCTACGTTGTTGGGCACTTTGAATCCAAGTCTTAATGCACAATTGAGTTTGTGTCCCTCCGAACTTTCCAGGACCATCCATGTTCCTGAACTGACCTACCCAGAAGAGTTGTCCATAAAGAGGCTCCAGGTAGGAGGCTCAACTGGTTCCATATTCACTTCAACTTCAGGGGCCTTGGCAAATTCAGCAACAAAGTGGGCCAGTGCCTGACCCTTGACTACGACCCTGGGTGTATATGTTATGTCGAACTCACTGAGCTACTACCCGTTTCAGCAGCCTTCCCGAAGAGTCTGGTTCTGAAGGATTTACCTCAGGGAAAATTTTGTCATTACACGAATGCTGTGGGGGGCCTGGAAATACAACCTCAATTTTCGAGATGCATATAGGGGGCAAGGCTTTCCTTACGTAGTAAATGGGCAATTACTGCATTCTTTCTTCTCTTATTAGGACCGAGCTGATTATATCTTCGGCCACTGCTAGGCGAAGAAACAGAGTTGATTGGCGAACATCTTGTTGACCAATCTTTGGTGGGGCATTCTTCAGGCCAAATGGCATTACCTTGTAGCAATACAATCATCTATTTGGGTTGTCCTCATCGCCTGGGTACATGGAAATCTGATTGTAACCCGAATAAGCATCCACGAAACTTAGCAACTCATGTCCAGCAGTCGAATCTACAATTTGGTCTTTTCGGGGAAGTGGAAGATTGTCCTTAAGGCAAGCCTGATTGAGATTAGAGAAGTCAATGCAAACTCTCCACTTGCCGTTGTGCTTCTTTACTAACACGGGATTGGATATCCACTTCAGATAGGTGGCCTCCCTGATGAAGCCATTGTTGATCAACTTTTCCACTTCTTCTTTTACAGCCTCGTACCTTTTCGCGTTCAATGCCCTTCTCTTCTACCTATGTGGAGCACGGCTCAGGTCAATTTGCAAGTGATGGTAACTATACCTTTGGGTCTATTCATGTCATGTCTTCGTGATTCCATGCGAAAATGTTTAAGTTTTTGCGGAGGAAGCCTTTCAATTGTCCCTTCATCTCTTTTCCTTAGTCTTTTCTGACCTGCAAGACTTTAGAAACGTCTTGGGAGTCCACTGGAAAACTCTCCAATTCTTCCATTGAAGCAGTTTGATTTCAATTCAATTATTCGAGGGTCTAGTTCATCTAGGGCTACCTTTTCATCAAGGTCACCCTAGAGCCCATCTGATCACCCTGGACAGTGGCTATTCCTCGTTCAGTGGGGAATTTCATATATAGGTGGTGGATGAAAGTGACTGTTTGCAGCTCCTTCAGGGCTAGTCTTCCTAACACTCCATATGCGGACTGAGTGTCAACCACTAAGAACTCCATAAAATGGTGTGCTACTAGAGGTGGGTTTTCCATTTCAATAGCTAGGGCGATATTCCCTCTTGGGACAATGCTATCTCTGGTGAATCCGTACAAATGGGAAGTCATGGGAGTGAGCTCGTGGTCTACTACCATCCTATCATAAGCTAAACCAAACAGGATATTGACCAAACTCCCATTGTCTATTAGCATGCGTTTTAATCCGTTTCGAGCTACCATGACCCTTACGACCATTGTATTGCAGTGGGGATAGTGCAAACCCACCGTATCTTCCTGAGTGAATGTAATATACTCCATAGGCCTTGCCCTCTGAGGTTGGCTTACTATATAGCCAGCCATAGGTAGGTCCTTGGCCTTCCTGATATAGTTCCTCTACACATTTCTCGACTCTTCTCCTACGTGTGGTGCCCCAATAGGTTGGCGTTCGTTGAAGGCGGCCAGGACCGTCCTAGGCCGTTGTCCGCTTCTAGGTCTCTCCCTATCTTCGTTCCTTTTATTCTAAGGTAAGTGTCGTCTCGTCTCACCCCTTCTTGGTGAGCTCTGCCTCGATATTTCATTCTTATAGCAGTTCTCCCTAGTATTGTGAAGATTGCTCCTAGACCTATTTGCTTCTTGGCATTCACTCATATCGTGGGTCTGAAATCTATAATCCTGAGGTCCATTTCTTGGTCTTCCACCTTTTCCTCTATTTCTAGAGGTAGAGGGTTGCCTTGTATTTCTTGCCGAATTATTGACACTAGGTCCAACATTTTCATAAGCTAGTGTTGGCACAGCTTGAAACGTGGTTATAGCCAGCGCCTGTCCAAAAGTAGGAACAACCGCGTGCTCGGCCTAAGTCCATTACTGGGTCCTCTATCAATCTGTCTCTAAGGCGCCCCTTGTGCCGCCATGTTCCGATGGTCAGTCATTTCTTCATTAACAATTTCAATTTTCATCATTTTCACCATTTCATCGTAGGTAGAAGGGTTTTTACTACGGATACCTTTCAATAATAATGTGTTCATATTCCGTCCTCCTTTTAGAGTTGTGAGGGCTTCCTTGTCCGTACTTGTTCGCAATAAGTTATTTCATCAGTAAAACGAGCTAGGTAACTTTTTTTGGTATTCCCCGCTATTTGCCTCATATCTTGGAGGCACTGGATGAGCGCCTATCCCTCCTTCCTTTGCAAGTATTGGTTTAAAAAAGCCTTCTTGAGTTCTGGCTAGCTCATGATGTTGAGACGCCAACCTTCTATACGACACTTCACCCGTGCCACTAACTGTTAAGTGGAAAGCTCTGCACTTCGAAGCGGGCGTAGTGTCCCGAAGACTCATTTGTGTTTGGTACTTGTAGAGGTGTTTTTCTTAGTCGTCTTTCCCCTCATACTTGGGAATTTTGGGGAGAACGAAGTTCTATGGAATGGGAAAACTACAGAGCTCCCTAGAGAATGGGAGATTGTCATCATCATCATCAAATTCGTAAGACCAACATGGCCTATCAGAATCGTCCTCGTCTACTAAAGGGCGAGACTGTTGTAAGGCAATTCCACTTTGATTTTCCCAATCCACCAAGTTCCACCTTTCTCACCTATTCCTAGGCGGTGAGGCCTGAACTTGACTTTGTAAGCGTCCTTGTGGGCAAACCATTTGATGCGTGGACTAATCCCTATTTCTAGGTGTCCGTCCGATTCGATCAAAAATGCATGTAGAGGTTCTGAGGCCGCTCTTCATAATCTAGAGGAAAATTATCTTGTTCATCAGGGACATCGTCAGCCTGGGCGACAGTGTAGTTGGACGTGTCCATTCCCACTTTCCTTTCAATCGAAGCCTCTCTTTGTGGACTAAGATGAGTTCTTAGGCTCGACTCCGCTTCGGCTTGTCAGTCGTGGGTCGATTCTAGAGGATTATGATTGGCCGAAAACCTCCTTGATTTTGCACTTGCATGAGGAGTTGCATGGCCGCATTTTGAGCCGCAATGTTCCTCATGTTAATAACCATGTGAGCCACTTAAACCATCAGTTGCGCGGCAGTTCTTCCGCCCCTATGATACCAATGCGTGAGATTATTCTGGATGATCTCTTCTTCGAAGACCTCCCTTACTCTTCTTGGATTCACCTCTTTGTTTCTGGAACTCATGGGTTCGAAGTGGTATGTCATCTTCCAAATAAAGTTGATTTTAGTTCACAGCTATTTATCCTTTCTTCGAGAACAAATCTGTTGACCTTGAATCTGTTATAGTAAGCTTTCCATAGACGTCGCCAATATATTGACTTCGAAAAATGGTTCTAACACGTAGCCAACAAAACGAGCCTTCACATGTTCTCTTTTTTGCACACAGTAGTACACTGTTAGTTACTCGTGGCCTTTTTCGATGGGGTGGAAGCGATCGTGAGTACTCCAACGGTCAAGTCAGTATTTTCAGTCAACCGAAAAGTGTTGCCCGACGGTGTAGTGGTCACCGGGATGTGGTTGAGAATGTATGAATATAGTGAAAGGGTTTTTAAAGTTAAAAGAATAGAATGCCTAGATTAGAATGGGAACCCCCACTCCATTACAGTGTGGGATATTTATACTAGAGAAGGGAAGAAGAGAACCGTATGATGGTGGGACACATGGCTTCAGATCCTGGACAGATCATCCTCTCATAGACATCAATCTGTTAACCTGTAGGTTGGCGGGCATTAAATGATGTCTGACATGGCAGCTGAGTCAACCATTCACGACCCGCCATTTGTCCCATCGATTCAGGCAAGGACTTGACTTTGGAAAGATCTCCTTACAAAAAATCTTGGTAGAGGTGTGGCAAGGTGGGTTTGCGAGGCGTTATGGATGCAGAGTGTTGGTCTTTGCATTCGTTGTAAATCACGGATGAGTTCGGCTCTACTGTCAGATGAGAGTAGGTGTTCTAGTTCGGGATGATGGAATCAGTTTGTCCGTGCAAATTCGAGTTATTCTGCCACGTGGCATGCACAAGATCAATTTGTCCAACATGTGGCATTGTGAGGTCGAGGGCCTTTGAAGGCCCGTAACAGGTGCCTCAAGATGCCTTTGTTTGTTTGAGCTCAAAAAGCATCCAAAAATGTCTTGTGATAAGTTCTACAGCTTGGTCGCTGGCTATGGTGACTCCTTTTCATGCACAAAAGAAATCCAAATATGTCTTGTGATAAAGTTCTACTTGATTTCTGGCTTTGGTTACTCCTTTTGATGCAACTAGTATTATCCATTAGGATTTATTTCGAGCATATTTTGTCTTGCTTTAAACTACTAATTTTTGGAACATACTTCTTTAGTTCTTACTTTCTCTCGTCAATGAGTCTTGATTTTACAAACACAGTTTTTAAAAGCAACTTTCAAGCTAAACTCTCCTATTTAACCTCTGCATTCGGTACACTGCTTCTCCTACCAAACAAATTCAATGGAATCCATAGGAGACATGTTTGATTATGCGCTTAATCTAGAACAAACACATTACGAAGAAGGCTATGCAAATTGGTTAGTCTCGGTATAGAAGGACAACAGGTGGGTCTGAGAACCAGGTTGGGAGTGGGGAAGAAATTAGGTATTTACGGAGGTTGCATTGACATCTTGAACTCCGGTAATCCGGGTTGACCCAAATCACTTCTTGACTCGGGCCCAAAAAATCATAAGCCAAATGGATGAATTGCTCAAGAAGTACACGATATCTAAACCTGGAAACGGGTTTGTATCTGAAGTTCCGCATTAAGGCTCAAGTTTAGAGCTATTTGTGCACATTAGATCAGAGTATAATAATGGGTACACTAAAGCCTTTGGTGGTAAAAATATCGAATTTTGAAATTTTCGGATGTGAGTTCTGTGTAGTTTGAAGTTTTGTCTTGAGAGAAAATAATCTAATTTTGGTATAATTGGATGTTACAAAAAAATTGATATATGCTAATTTAATTCAATGTAGGAGTTTATTGATTTTTTCATGGGCCTTCTTATTGTAGAAAGGAAGGGGTATTTTTTTGGATGCTCTAAGTTTCTTTGAACCGGTTTGGTCGCTTGTTGTTGTTGAAACTATATGTACAAACGAGCCATTAATCGTGTAATCTCATAAGAACTTGCTCAAATTATATTTCGTAGATCCATGAATTAAAATTATCATTAAACGTATAATATTTTAACAGTAAGAGAGCTACATGTTTGATTAGACTTAAAAGTAATTAAAATTTTCTCTATGTTTGTTTTCACATATTTTGTATTCATACTTATAAGTAAACAAATTACTTATTCTGAGTATTTTTTATGAAGTGGGGGTTCATTAAAAATTTTATAAATTCAGCCCACCCCAACATCTTCACAATTTGAACCTTAATACGTTAAGAAACATCAGATTGCGGTCCAATACATAATTCAATATAACCAACGTAGGCACAATCTAATTCAACAATTTTTACATCATCCAAAATAGCAATGACACGTGCCCACTTTGGCCTTCATGCGTTTTTTAAAACATGAACTCCTATACAATTGCACAGGCTTAATGCCTCTATTGACATAATAGAGTATTTGAAATGAAGGGACTGTTTTGAAAGGGAAAATATGCTATATTTTCCAACTTGCATTGCAACAATGTGGTACACTTAAATTAGTTCTCACACTTTATCATCGTTGAACAACCACCTTGTCTCCTTAGGAGACGTCATTCCTACAATTCTTCACGTAATGATCATTGTCTGCTGGTCGTTGCAGTACAAACATAAAACTTAAATGATTAATGTTTTGGGTTCAAACAAAAAGCCACACACTTTAAGAACTTTAAAAATGAGCAAACATTTGCTAGTGGCTTGATAACATGGAGAGAACGCTAGCTTGGTAACATGGAGAGATCACTGATGCAAATTGAATTAACAGTCATAGCAGGTGACCATGAGCATATTGAATATGTGTAAGGACAGCCGACGGTGGACAAGATTTCAAAAACAACCAGTTGGAAAAAAAATTCAAAATAAAATGAAGTGAATGACAATTGTAACAAACAAATTTAATATGTTTCAAATCCCTAATTAAGAAACTATATTGTTAAGAAAAACTTTGTGCACATTAAATATAGGGACTATCTTTATTTTTAACAAGAAAGAATGACGGGTAAATAAGGATGTGTATTCACTGCAGGGGCTTGAACCATCTGACAATCAAGAATAAGCAGCCTCTTCCATGGATAGAAGACATATTCGATCATCTGAAAGGTACGAAGGTATTTTCAAAAATCGATTATGTGATTGGGTTATCAGCAACTCATATAAAGTAATGCGACATCTCTAAGAGTGCATTTAGAACTTGGTATGGGCAACTTAAAGCTTCTTTGAATTGAGGAAGTCCATTGCATGCTCTTAGCTTTAGGCTTATATATGGAATTTTTGGGAGGCATTAAAGGTTAATGATCTTTACAGAAGAAGCATATTAGAGGACCTTTATCGAGGATAGGAATATGTGTTATTTGCGCTTAAGAAATTATCAATGAAGCTCATTCAATATGAAAAACTAGAGATTTTGACAAGTTTTGTTCTATATCAAGTGGACAAATGATAGACTAAACGTGATTTTATTAAAAACAATGGTAGTGTTTAAAAATTTTATGCGGTTTGATGTACAAAGGAATCTAATCAAAGTACCAGCAGACCCTTAGCATTACGATTATTTCTATTAGGCTAAAAATTGATAAAAAGTCTTAGAGGTGGTTTGTGACTTTTAGAGATTAAGAATGGAGGTTTTATGAGTCTAAGATTAAAGTACTTCCTCACATCATTTCAACTATACAAGGTCGATGTTGTGAATAATTGGCCGATACTTGCTAATGTTGGAGATGTGAGGAACTTTCTAGGTTTAGCCGGCTACTATCAGCAATTCATATAAGGTTTCTCTAAAATTTGAGGGGCCCTTGGCACATTTGACTCAAAAGAGATTTCAGGTCGTGTGGTCTGCAAAGTGTAAGAAAAGCTTTCAAGAGTTAGAGACTAAACTAGTTTCTACGCTAGTGTTGGATATATACTAGAAAGTTCAGATGTATTTGTGATTTATAGTAATGCATTCAAGTTTGGATAGGGGTGTGTTGATGGAAAATGGGAAGTTGATAGCTTATGCATTGAGGCAGTTGAAACAATATGAACAAAACCATAGAATGCACGATTTGGAACTTGTTGTATAGTTCATGCTCTTAAAATTTGGCATCACTACTTGTATGGGAGCAAGCACGAAATTTACACCGACTCAAAAGGAATTAAATATGAGAAAAAGACAATGGCTGGAACTAGTGAAGGACTACGACTACATTAGCCATTACCGTCCTGGCAAGGCTAATATAGTTGCTGATGCTCTAAGTAGGAAGAACGTGGGTCAAATATCAGTTTTGAGAATAAAACAAAAGCAGTTAATTAAGGATTTTTGAAAATCTGAAAATTGAGGTGCTAATGCCACCGACTCAAACAACAGCGAAGTTGGGCAGCATTAACACTAAAGCCTACACTGGACAAGTTAATAGAGGCCCAGAAAGATGACACATTCTTGAAGAAAAATGAGGGCTACGGTCGGAACACGGAAATGGAAAGATTTTGAGATAATCAAGGATAAGGCGTTAATGTATAGAGGTCGACTCTGTGTACCTAAAGATGAAGGACTTTGGAATGAGATTATAATAGAAGCTCACTCTGCCCTTTATACAGCATACCCACGCAGGACCAAAATGTATTGAGATCTACATACTTCATTTTGGTAGAGGAATGTGAAAGGAAGAATAGCTCGTTTTGTACTGAATTGTCTTGTTTGTCAGCAGATTAAAGCTTAGCATCAGAGACCATCACAAATTCACTCAAGGTAAGAAGGAATTTGATTTAATGCTTGATGATAAAAAAAAAAAATGTGTTTGTGACAAGAGGGGAATTGGATATAAACCTTTCTTAAAACAAAAACCTTTCAAAAATTTAATTGTCAAATCATCAAATTCTTCTCTTTCAATCACTAAATGCAGCTTTTGCAATAAAAATGGACATATTGATTTTAATTGTCTAACCAAAAAGGGGTTGCACATTTTAAAGGACAAACTAGTAAATTCAAGAGTCCTTTAAAACTAATTACCAAAACCTAAACTTATATGGATACCAAAGATCAAAGTATAGTGGATGCTCAAAGCATATAACCAAAGATACGACGTTACTATCAAATTTCAAAAAGAATAATAGATGTCATGCCACATTTGGGATAATGCAAAAGGTAAAATCTTTGAAATTGGAAACATTGGTAATCAGTCAAGTAGATAAGCACAGACATAATTTATTTAGTATTAGTTAATTATGCCATAAAAGCTATCATATTAAATTATATTCTTCCAAATACTAAGGAAGCTAAATCGAAAGAATTGATGTTTATAGGAAGTTGAAGTAAAAATGTTTTATCAAAGGATTTCCAAATTTAAAATTTGAGAAAGAAAAGATTTGTGATACTTGTCAATTTAGGAAACAAGTAAAAAATTCTTTTAACCTAAATTACACTCTTCAACTACAAAACTTCTACAACTTCTCCACATGAATCT
Source organism: Fraxinus excelsior (assembly GCA_019097785.1). Taxonomy (NCBI): domain Eukaryota; kingdom Viridiplantae; phylum Streptophyta; class Magnoliopsida; order Lamiales; family Oleaceae; genus Fraxinus; species Fraxinus excelsior. The sequence goes on along the minus strand of CM032639.1, from coordinate 17,472,674 downwards.
TTTTGTACCATCTATGTAATGCCTCGAGTTCTAGGGATTCGTGACATTACTAAGATCTTAAATTTGCAAAATTCTACCTAGACTGTTCATAAATATGTGAAATACTAATGCTCACAATTACAACAGTTGAATTTTTAATCTCTTGATATAAAATATTTGATAGAAACTAGAAGTCTTAACAGAATAACAACTTATGTAACTACTAACTCTAATACAATTTGACAACAAACATAGCTTAAACCTGAAGTATAATTTGTTGCAAAATAAATTTTCATAAGTAAAACATAATTAACATAGGCTCCAACTAAGTGAGCACACTTACAAGACCAACTTTTAGCACATAAATTAGAGAAGACTTGTACCAACACAAATTTCTTTCTTACAAGAATTTGGGAAAAACTATTGCTTTTAAAATATGAAATTTTTCGATCGCTACAACCCTCTCCCTTAAAATAATTTCGCCCACGAAATTTGGCTTACAGGGTCATAAATCTCTGTCCTTTTCCTTAATATCTTCTTCACTATCCCAAGTTACCTCTTCTATCATATGATTACCCCCACTAGATACCTTACTAATGGCATTACTATATTTCTCACCGAGTGGACTTTCCTTTCTAATATCTCGGTTCATGATTCCTCGTACATTAGATCTCTCTATAAATCAACCGAATGACCCTTGATCACATGACTCAGGTCATGACAATATTTTCTCAACATAGAGATGTGAAATATGTCCTGCACAGTCGATAATTCTAGTGGCCATTGCGATATGCCACATTTCCAACTCTTTATAGAATCTCAAATGAACCGATAAATCTCGATCTCAACTTTCCTTTTTTTCTGAATCATAGTATACCCTTGGGTGTCACCTTTAGAAAAACTTTATCGCATACCACAAACGCTAATTCTTTCCTTCTTTTGGCGATGTAACTTTTCTGATGGTATTGAGTTCTCTTAATTCTCATTTTGATCTTTTCAATAGCCTCAACTATTTTCCTTTCACAACACCGCCAACCATAGCCTTATACGACGCCATCCTAATAGTAGCTTGAAAATTGTTATTACATGCAAATTCTACTAACGGAGAGCAAATTTCCCAATTTCCAGGGCAATCTAATATACAAGCTCTCAACGTATCCTCTGAAATTTGGATGGCTTGTTTTGATTGCACATCAGTCTAGGTACTAGTAATACTAAAAGATCATTGTTCATAAACTCTTCCAAAACCTCGATGTAATTTTTAAATCTTTGTCGGATAAAATCGATACTTGTTAATCATGTAGTTTGACTATCTCTCTAACATATACATGTAAATTGATTAATAATAAAATTCATTTTGACCAGAAGAAAGTGAATGGACTTTGTCAATTGATCCCCTATCACCCTTCACTAACCTAGGGAACCACCTACCAAGCCCATTGCTATTTTCTCCCACCTCCATTCTAGTATATCTATTGGATTCAATAGCTTTGATGTTCTCTTATGCTAAGCTTTAACCTGCCGACAAACAAGACAATTCGATACAAAACGAGCTATACTTCCTTTCATATTCCTCTACCAAAATGAGTTACGTAGATCTCAATACATTTTGGTCCTGCCCAGTATGCTGCATAAAGGGCAGAGTGAGCTTCTATCATAATCTTATTCCAAAGTCCTTCGTCTTTAGGTACACAGAGTCGACCTCTATACATTAATGTGTTATCCTTGATTATCTCAAAATCTTTCCATTTCTATGTTACGATCGTAGCCCTCATTTTCTCCAAGAATGGGTCATCTTTCTGGGCCTCTATTATCTTGTCCCTAAGTGTAGGCTTTTTTGTTAATGCTGCCCAACTTCTTTGTTGTTTGAGCCGGTCGCATTAGCGCCTCAATTTTCAGATTTTCAAAATCCTTTATTAACTACTTTTGTTTTATTCTCAAAACTGATAACTGGCGTCTTTTTCCTACTTAGAGCATTAACAACTATATTAGCCATGCCAGGACGATAATGGATAATGTAGTCGTAGTCCTTCACTAGCTCTAGCCATCGTCTTTTTCTCATATTTAATTCCTTTTGAGTCGATGTAAATTTCATGCTTGCTCCTGTACAAGTAGTGATGCCAAATTTTAAGAGCATGAACTATACTACAAGTTCCAAATCGTGCATTGAATGGTTTTGTTTATATTGTTTCAACTTCCTCGATGCATAAGCTATCAGCTTCCCATTTTCCATCAGCACACTTCCATCCAAACTTGAATGCATTACTATAAATCACAAATCCATTTAAACTTTCCAGTATATATCCAACATTAGAGTAGAAACTAGTTTATCCTTTAACTCCTAAAAGCTTTTCTCAAAATTTTCAGACCACACGAACTAAACTCTCTTCTGAGTCAAATGTGCCAAAGGCCCCCTCAAATTTTAGAGAAACCTTATATGAATTACTGATAGTAGCCGGCTAAACCTAGAAAGTTCCTCACATCTCCAACATTAGCAAATATTGGCCAATTATTCACAACATCGACCTTGCTTGGGTCCACTTCAATTTCATGGATAGTCAATACAAGACATATGAATCCGACTATCCAGCCAAAATTCGTACTTTTTAGAACGTTGCAAAGTCTCTAACACTATCGTCAAATATCTTCGTGCTACTAAGCATTCGTAGAATATACAAGTATATCATCGATAAACACATTGACAAACCAATCTAGAGGCTGTTGAAATACTCGGTTCATCAAGTCCATAAAACACTGCATGGGCATTTGTTAAGCTGAAGGGCATAACTATAAACTCATAGTGCCCGTAGCGAGTTCTAGACACCATCGTTGGAATATCTTTATGTTTAATCTTCAACTAAAGATAGCTTGACCTCAAGTCAGTCTTTAAAAATACCACAGATTCCTTCAACTGATAAAATGAATCTTCAATCATCGGGAGTGGATACTTATTTCTAATCATCAATTATTCAACTCTTTATAATTTATATGCATCCTTAATGACCTATCCTTTTTTAACAAACAGTACCTAGCTCGCCATGGGGATACATTTGGCCTTATAAAAACCTTACTACACAATTCCAGCAACTGTATCTTCAACTCTTGAAGCTCCTTAGGAGCTATTATAATGTTCTCTGAACATGGGCGCAGCTCTGGGGGATCAAGTCAGTTGTAAACGTATTCCTACCCTCGATAAAGGTCCTCTAATATTCTTCTTCTGTAAAGATCAGTAACCTTTAATTCCTCCCAAAAATTCCATATATAAGCCTAAAGCTAAGAGCATGCTATAGACTTCCTCAATTTAAAGAAGATTTAAGTTGCCCATATCAAGTTCTAAATGCACTCTTAGAGATATCACATTACTTTATATGGGTTGGTGATAACCCAATCACATAATCGATTTTCGAAATACCGAACCTTTCAAATGATCGAATATGTCTTCTATCCATGGAAGAGGCTGGTTATTCTAGATTGTCAGATGGTTCAGGCCCTATAGTGAATACACATCCTTATTTACCCATCATTCTTTCTTGTTAAAAATAAAGATAGTCCCTATATTTAATGTGCACGAAGTTTTTCTTAACAATATAGTTTCAAAATTACTTCTAAGAACTCTTAATACCCTAAACGATCATTCTAAATTATAAAATTTAGTGGGCAAACTCATAATATATTACCCTAAAATATATTAAAATTTTGTGGATTAAATCATCGAATAAGGCCTTTAAATAAATTCCTTAGGTGAACAAAACGGTTTCACTGGCACTCCTCTTTTACTAAAACACACAACTAACTCCACGGTCATCTAATCGAAGTGATTACAAATCTCAGAGGTAGAATGTTCATCAAACTATCCATCCAAATTGGTTTCATCCTAAAACTCCAAACATACATCCCAGGATTATTGTTCAAAGTCATACCTATGTACTGGAATTCGTTAGATAACTACATTGCTTTACTTTACGAACAATAATCACATCATTTGACCTCAAATAAATCAACTTTGAGTCTCCAAAATCTCTGAAGTATATTCATATTCATCACTTCCACCATCACGCCGTATCTGCTAAATTAACAAAATAAAATCTTCAATGACCTAGCTCAACATTAACTCTTCTAATATATTAGTTCCAACGAAAGGTCATCTCATAAAATTTCCATACTTAACGTCTGGATGGTGGGTCTCATTTAGTCTCAATATCGCCGTAGAAATTGGTTGACCTTGCTTCTAGGAAGGTCTCTACTAAATGCTAATTAGAGTGTACATTTGATGTCTAATACACATCAAATCTATTATATAGGTTGTATGGATATTCCCTATATTCTAGTTAGGGTCTGCAATGAAGTGTTCATAGATTCATCTCGTTGATACCAGAATGCCTATATATCTTTGGTATGGTTCCATGTCTGCAATATCATTTTTGAAAATTCAGAGGGTTTATTGATATTTTTTTCTTAATCATAAATTTGGTGTGTGACCTAAAATCTTAATAATGTTGGTCTCACATAAACATTTCAAGGTACAAAAATCCACACTACGTGCCCAAACACATACTTTTAACATAACATGAAATTTCTCAAGACTTATATCAAATACAATAATAACTTCGAAACATAATCGATATAGTATTTGAAATGTAAAAGAAATTCATCCATATTTTTATTTTATCTCACGGTTGACGGGGCGCAAGATCAAAAAAGTGATAACTCATAATTTAGTATAAATTTTGATTCTACATAAAAGTTTTGAAAATTTGAAACAAAAATATTTAAACGTAAGTCTGCAAAAAAGTAAAACTGCACTTTGATACCAAACTGTAACACCCTAAGCTCTAGAGACTCTTGACATTACTAAGATTTTAAATTTGCAAAATTCTACCTAGATTGTTCATAAAAATGTGAAAATTAACTTGGACTAGAAGCATTAAGGCTACCGAGAATCCATTACAAAACTAAAGAAATTTCTTTCGGAAAATTTGGATTTTCAACCAGTATAGTCTTCTAAAAATATTCGTTCGGCAACTAAATGAGATCCTAAATTTAAAAAATGTATCTGGATCTATTTGTGCTAGGGTACATTCTGATAGCCCTCAGAAAAATGTCCATAACTTGAGTTTTACAAAATCAAAATTCATGATTCCAAATTTGAGAAATAGATAACTCATATAGTCACCTTCTCCAGCTAGTTTTGTTCTCAAATGAACTAAATAACCATAATAAAAATATCTTGTCCACCATGAAACAATTTTCATCAAACAATTCATTCAGAATTTTAATGCATATCGATGATGAGGCAACATAATTTGGTGCACTACTACGCCACCAACTTCACATGTATGGTGCACTATTGTGCCACCAACTCATATTTAAACCCCATACAAGAGACACATATAACATATAATCACATCTATACATGCTAAAATATAGCATGAATTGAAAAAAAAAAAAAGGGTTTGTGCCTATCTCCTTTGAAATATGTCTTAGGGTTTGAGCATCGTGTGTGTGGACTTCAAAAGAAACAATTCTAGAAATTTTCTGCAATGCCTTTATTTTCCTTTCCTCTCTTCTTCTCAAATATATTTCTTCCCCCCTTTTCTTTCACTTATAGTCGTAGCACATGATTGTGTTTGGTTATGATGGAGTCCTAAATGGCTGAAATTCTTTCATGATTTAAATGAATTTCAATTCAACTAGGAGTCCTAGAATTTGGAATTAAATCAATCACTAACCTCCCTAAATTTCTGGTAGTTAGGACTCTATCATGTTTGAGGTCTCTTGAAAATGTGATTAAGGATTATCAAAAATAAGATAAGCTAAAATTTCTAACTACTTCGTCTTGATCCTTATATCCAAATGGATTTTTTTCATAAGGCCTTTATCCACGAAGTGATTTGAACTTCAATTACAGCCCAATGTTGGAATACTAATGCTCAAAACTACAATAATTGAATATTTAATCTCTTGATATCAAATATGTGATAGAAACTAGAAGTTTTAACTGAATAACGACTTATATCTTATCAATTTGATGATTAAATACAGCTTATACCTTAGGTATAATTTGTCGTAAAATAAATTTTCATTAGTAAAACATAATTAACGTAGGCTAGACTAAGTGAGCATACTAATTACATTACCAACTTAAAGCACATAAGTTGGAGAAAACTTGTTTGTACCAACACAGATTTCTTCCTTACAAGAATTTGAGAAAAAGAAAAACAATCCCTTTTAAAATATGAAATTTTTCAATCACTACAATCTAGAACCACTAGCTTAGGTGGTAAACATTATACTTTTGTCAATGTTGACAACTTTTCTAGATATACTTGGGTTAGCTTTTTGAACCTAAAGTATGAAGCCTTGAATGATTTTAAACATTTTTTGAAAAAGGTTCAAAACGAAAAGATACAATTACAATTATTAGAAGTGATCATTGTGGAGAATTTAACAATATCACATTTGATAATTTTTGTAATGAAAATTGATATGAACATAATTTTTCAGTTTCTAGAACTCCTCAACAAAATATTGTAGTAGAAATCAAGAATTGTACATTGCAAGAAATGGCTTGAACTATGCTTAATGAAAATAGCCTACCAAAATATTTTTATGCCAAAACCGTTAACACCACTTGGTACATTATTAATGGAGTTCTTGTTAGTCGAAAGAAAACAAAAACTCCCTATGAGCTTTGGAGAAATAGAGTTCCAAACATAGGTTATTTCAATGTTTTTTGTTGCAAATGTTTCGTTTTGAACACAAAAGAAATTTTTGGAAAAATTGATTCAAATCCAATATTGGAATCTTCTAGGATATTCATTGACAAGCAAAGCTTAAGAGTCTTTAACAGAAGGACTCTAGTCGTTGAAGAGTCAATACATATTACCTTTGATGAATCTAATTCTTGATCAAGAGAAAAGTATTGCTCACGATATTGGATTGGAAATTCAATTCAACCAAATGAATATCTAAGGTCAAGACAAGGATTTTCCTAAAATTTTTGGAGACCATCACGAGGAAGAAGCAAATAATCAACAAGATGGGGTAAAACCTACCGAAAGTGATTCATACCTAAGGGATTGAGATTTGTTTCTTCTCACCCAAATGAACTTATTATTGGTGTTCTATCTAAAAGTATTTCTACTATAGCTTTTGCTAGAAATCAATTCAATAGTTGTGCATTATGTTTCACAAATTGAACCAATAAATTTTGAAGAAGTTTATTTGGTGAATTTTGGATTCTAGTTATGTAAGAAGAACTAAATCAATTTGAAAAAGATCGTGTTTGGGATTTAGTCGCTAGACCAAATGATCAAACCGTCATTGGTAAAAAAAAATGGATTTTTAAAAATAAACGTGATGAGGAGATAATTGTGCGTAACAAGATTAGATAGTGGCTCAATGTTACAATCACAAAAATATATTGATTTTCAGGAAACTTTTGCACAGTTGTCATGTTAGAATCAATTCACATGCTTCTTGCATTTACTTGCCATAAAGAATTCACTCTCTATCAAATGGATGTGAAGAGTGCATTTCTAAATTGCTTTATACAACAAGAAATCTTTGTAGAGCAACCCTCGATGTTAAAGCTCACAAGTATTCGGATCATGTCTTTAAATTTAAAAAATATCTTTATAATTTAACAAGCTCCTAAAGCTTGGCATGAAAGATTCAACAAATTTCTACTTTCAAATGGCATTTCAATGGGTAAAACAGATACTACCTTTTTTTTTTTTTTTTGTCAAAACTCTAAAGAATTATATGATTGTTGTTCAAATTTATATTGACGATATCATATTTAGTACAGCTAATATTTGTCTTTATGAAGAATTTTCAAAATGCATGAGTGGGAATTTGAAATGAGCATGATGATAGAACTTAAATTCTTCCATGGACTTCAAATTAAGCTAACTAATGATGGAATATTCATTAGGCAAAACAAATATTAGACATGCTCAAAATGTTCGAAATAGAGGAATTATAGCTGATGAACACTCTGATGAGCTCATCCATAAAATTAGACAAAGATAATCAAGGCATCCAAAAAGAGAATATTGTATTAGAATCTGTGAATACAGAAAATCAATTGGCCGACATTCTCACTAAACCTCTAATACTTTATCAAGTTTCATATATTCAAAGAGGCTTGAGAATTATGGATGTATTTGAAAATATGGCTAAATTGAATTTATACTAACTTGTATGATTGATTCTATGCCCATCATTTGTTGAAATTTATACAAATTTTACCCAAATAATTAGAACCTCCCTACTCGTACATGCGGTGGGCGACAAACAACCTGACCGACCCCTCACAATGGAGGGCCCACCTTTTTTTTTTTTTAATTTTTTATTCATGTGGGGCCATCCATCATGTGAGAGTTTGTTAACTTTTTTGTCAAATAATTTTGTACAACAAGCTTTATTCAAATAATTAAGCTTATGTCATTTTTCATTACTCATGCTTTGACCAGTATTTTATTATAAATGTGATGATTATCCTTTTGCTTAAAGTTGCATATATTTGGCATCTTGTACTTAATTGAGGGAGAATATTATTATTTCATATGGTTGATTTAAAGTTTTGAGCTTATATGAATACTCTTGCCCTCATATGTACTATCTTTTTGCTCATACCAAAAGGCGATAATTGAGTAAGCAAGATTTGAAAAGTCAATGAAAAGGGGGAAGGTGAGTGAGATTATATGATTTGAATGATTAAATGATATACTTTGAATCATCAGTACTTGATATGGTTTAAATGGATGACAATTAATTTGTAAAAGACGGGGGAATAAATATGGACTAGGCGTTAAATTTGAGACTTTTATTCCTTATCAATTGTTGATATAAAGGCAAATGATCTTTTTTTTTTTTTTTTTGGTCATAATCAAATTGAGGAATCGTTGACCTATGGTTGATTATAACCTTAACTTTTTTATTATAACAAACAAATTAATCATGTTTTCTAACAATTGAATTTGAATGATAGTCTTCAAAGAATTCAATAATAAAATTGATCGATCATTGTCAAAAGATCAATATCAAGATGATCAAATTGAACTCACTATTAAAGTCAAGATTGAAATCATCAAGTTATCCAAACATTCAAGACGAGCTTTAACCTACAAATGTCAAAGAAAGATTAAAATCAAGAGTTTAAGAGACAAATGTCAAATAAATATCAATATGAGAGCCAAGAGCCAAGTTTCAAATAAACGTCTAAAACTAGGATTTCTTATATCAAATGTAAATTACTAAAAAAAAATATTGTGCACCAAAAGCTATTTTGATTATCACTTGCACAAAATATTTTAATTAAAAGTGAAATTGATTTTCAAAATTATGTTTGAACTTATATCGTATTTTTAAAACATCATTTTCCTTGAAAATTAGTTAAAAATACCTTCAAAAAGTTTACATTTATCAAAATATTCGATTTGGATCAAATGGGGTCAAAAATGGGAAAATCGATCGAAATGATCGGAAGTCCAGTCTGAGCATGCGAACGTCTGGATGCTTGTTCGATTGGTCGTCTGGATTCCCAGAAAGTTTTGTAAATAGTGAAAGGTGCACGTTCGGCTCGTCCATGTGGACCAAAGACGGACGTCTGGTTGGTTGTCCGGTTCGATAGAGTATTTTGCTTTTTGAGCTTTGTAATTACCCTCATTCTTTCCATTCTTTAAGTTTCAAGAGCATTTAATGAGATATATTTTGAGAGAATTCTTTGAAGCTACATTGCACTAATTTCATTTATTTTTCATATAAAAAATATTGATTGATTCAAACTATTTTCATCAATTTTATCCAAGTTTTTTATCTTTCTTTTTGTACTTAACTTATTTCTATCATTTATAAAATGAAGATATATTTTGAAGAAAGATTTTTAACTTACGTTGCATCTATTTCTTCTACTTCTCTATATCAAAACTTTATCAAGAGAGGAGTTCATTGTAAAATTATTTTGTTATACTTGTGGATCATATTGAGGTCCCCATAAAATTCAATAGCGGATTATATTGAGGTTCTGTAAAGTTCAATATTGTGTAAGGATCAATGCTCTTTGTTTGTATGTCACCGAAAGCCTTGTAAACGGTTGGATTATCCCTTAAGTCAATCAATATAATGAAAATGTCTTATTCATGTAGAGAGTTCGATAACAGAGGTCATAGATCGTTACTTTGAATGGAAACTTCACAATTATATCGTTTGCATCCTCTTTTCTAAAGAGTTTAAAAAACAAATTCACCCCCTCTTGGTTAGTTCTTCTTGGGCTATCACCTAAAGTGTTTCGTCAATATTTGGTCGATGTAGAAGTATATGTATCATGTTCAAGTGTTTAGTCAATATTTGAAAGTGATATGAATTAGATTGGCCATACCACTAAGAAGATAAACATAATTAGAGTTAAAATATCATTAAATTTTAGCCACATGAAAAAGATTCATTCAAAACCAACATACCGAATTCCTCATGTCCTTATTTAAATAATGAAAGAGTACTCTTTGAACACAATCTTTAACTAGCATGTAATGAAAAAAGTGAACAAATAAAAATCACTAAAAAATGAGACTTTTTTTTTTCAACAAATTAATGTAACATGTATTTAAATACAAGCATTTATTTGGTACACATTAAAATTCTCATTCTTCTACTCATTTTCAATCACACATTCTTTAATAAAATAATATTTTATTATCACATCAATAACTGTTAAGGAATGAAAAATCAGTCAAGGCACAAAGTCAGGGATATCCTTCAATCATCTCAATTAACTAGTACCTATTAATTTGTTTTCCATTTATCTAGGAATGTGAATAGGCAATGACAATATATATGCTTTATTTTAGGACTAAATTGATTCATGTATGATGTATATATATATATTTTACTTTTTTTCAATGGAAATAATAGAGAATTACTTTTCTTTTCATGGTATCAGAGCATCAATGATTCTGAACCTTGTTTCCTTTCCCTTCCCAAACACAGCAGCCAACAACATGGCAGAAAAAGATAACCAATGAATCCAAAACTCAGCCAAGCCTAAGGCCAACGAATACGACAATCCGAATGATCCTTTTTACCTTCATCACTCTGATCAACCCGGGGTCGTACTTGTCACTAACTTCTGAATGAAGAAAACTACAGTACCTGGAGTCGTGCGATGCTTATGGCCCTCAGCATCAAAAATAAAGAAGGCTTCGTCACCATGATTATTCAACAGCCACCAACAACGTCCGCCCAGAACTCCAACGATGGAGGCGTTGCAACAATCTTGTAAAGGCATGGCTTTTTAATTCAATCTCACAAGAGATTGGAGCAAGTATAATATACAATGAAAGTGCTCATGAAATCTGGGTTGATTTAAAAGAACGGTTTTCACGCACTAATAGTGTTTACCTTTTCCATGTCGAAAAGGCTATTCATGACTGCAAACAGGAAAACATGAGCATTGGTGCTTATTATACCAAATTGTAGGGCCTCTAGGAAGAACGTGATGCATTGTGTTCTATCCCAACCTCTACATGTGGGACTGTGAAGGAAGTTTTGCAATTTCAGCAAAGCCAAAAAACCATTAAATTCCTCATGGGGCTGAATGACGTGTATGCCGCCGTTCGTGGACAAATATTGCTTATGGATCCACTTCCTACAAGTTAACAAATCACACTCTCTCATCCTTCAAGATGAAAAACAGCGAGGAATGTCAAAGGACAGCACATTGTAGCCTGAAGCCATAGCATTTGCTGTAAGAAACAACATACGAAGCTTTAAGAGAACTAACGCACCTAAAAATTCTCATTTGAAATGTGGAAAATGTAACAAAGTTGGGCACACCTCAGAGACATGCCGATCACACCTTAAATGTGATTATTGCAGTGCGCAAGGACACACCATTGACTATTGTCGGAAGCTGCAAAGGATTAATTCTGCAGGTGGTAAGTTTGATCAGCAAGAGCGCAAGAATAATTTTTCCAAAGCTAATCATGTGGATGCCAATATAACAACACCTCCCACACACCCTTCACTCTCATGGCAGAGCAGTACCAGAATCTCATGGCGATGCTTGATAAAAATAAATCCAAATACGTTGCTAATCATGTTGGTAGTACATCTACTATGAGTGATCTCTCAAGTATAACCTTCTGTGCTCCCATTATTAGCAAAGAAATTCATTTGATACATAGTTTGCTCTGTTGATTTATTGACCACCAAATCTTGTGTTATTGATCGAACTGTGCATCTTCCCAATTGAGAACTAGCGGTTGTCACACACATAGGCAGCATTCATGTGGCTGATTTTACATTGCATGATGTGCTATGTATTCCTTCTTTTAAATTAAATCTGATCTCCATTAGCAAACTTGTTTGCAATTCTCACCTTCTTGCCACCTAAGAATACTTGTATGCTACAGGACCAATGATCGGGGAAGATGATTGGGATGGGAATTGAACGAGGAGGACTTTACTACCTTGATATTCCCAAGAAAACCAGATGCAACTCAGCTATCGCAACAACCTCCCCAAGACTTTGGCATAAACGCCTTGGTCACCTTTCAAATAAGAGTCTGCGTTTACTTTCCCATTTAGATACAAACATAAAGTTTTGTGATGTTTCTAATTGTTTGATTTGCCCATTAGCCAAACAAACTCGTTCTAAATTTCCATTAAGTTGAATTCATACTCGTGCACCTTTTGAATTAATTCATGTTGATATTTGGGGAGGATACCATGTTCCTCCAATCAATGGGGCATAATATTTTCTTTCTATTGTGGATGATTACACTCAATGTACATGGGTTTATTTGATGCACTATAAATCTGAAGCTTTTAAATAATTAACCTCATTCATCAATTTAATTGAGACACAGTTTTCCTTGAAAGTCAAAATTCTTCAGAGTGATAATGGCTCTGAATTTACAATGAAAATTTTTTATTTAGATAAAGGGATTATTCACCAAACAAGTTGTGTCTCTACTCCACAGCAAAATGGAGTGGTGGAGCAAAAACATTGCCATCTCCTCAATGTAGCCCGAGCTTTGCTATTTCAAGCCAATCTTCCCAAGAAATTCTGGGGAGATGCCATTTTAGCTGCTATATATCTCATCAATCGAACACCTACACTTCTCATCTAAAAGGAAAAACACCCTTTGAGATGCTTTTTCACAAACAGCCCACGTACGACCATTTACGAGTTTTTGGATGCTTGTGTTTTGCCTCGACACACCATTATCATCCCCTCAAAGTTTGATGCAAGAGGCACACGGGTGTCTCTTCTTAGGCTATGCATATGGTCAAAAGGGATATCGACTTTATGATCTCTCAACTGGTAAATTTTTTGTCTCGCTTGATGTTTTGTTTCATGAGAATGTTTTTCCCTTTTTCATCTTCCACAACACATTCTTTTCCAACTTTTCCTAGTACCCAACCTCCAACATATGATGATGACAACCCCACACCATCCTCTTTTCCACACTTCAATGCTAAACTAATTCCATCAGAACCTATCTCTCAAGAAGCTTCTCATTCAAACTATTTTCCTGAAACTATCCCTTCTGACGTTCCTTCGATTGATGTTCCTTCCACAACCCAACACTCTCCAACTTCATCCCATGAACCATAGATTTCTTCCTCACGATCGACACAAACAACAACATCACCTAACTATCTTCGAGAGTATCATGTTGGCATTTCTCTTCCTTCAAGGAACATTCTGTCATCCAACTCGGCGATGGTTACAATAAAAGGTATTCCTTATCCCTTATCTGATGTCCTTTCCTATGATAAGTTATCACTCAAACATCATGCTGTCACCACTTCTCTTTCATCCGAAAAGGAACCAACATCTTTTGAACAGGCAGTTCGTGATCCCAAATGGTGCCTTGCTATGCAACAAGAACTTGCTGCACTCAAGGCTAATGGAACATGGTCCCGTCAGACACTTCCTCCAGGGAAGAAACTGGTTGGGTGCAAATGGGTATACAAGATCAAATTCAAACCCGATGGTAATGTCGAATGTTATAAGGCCAGGTTGGTAGCCAAAGGCTACAATCAAATAGAAGGATTAGATTATAGGGAGACTTTCGCTCCAGTTGCAATACTTGTGACAGTTCGCCTACTCCTTGTTGTGGCCTCAACCCAACATTGGCACCTTCATCAACTTGACGTCAACAATGCCTTCTTACATGGAAATCTTGATGAAGATGTATACATGACTTTACCTCCTGGTTTCGGACGAAAGGGAAAGACAAGAGTTTGTAAACTTCACAAATCATTGTATGGTCTCAAACTAGCATCTCGTCAATGGTTTATCAAACTCTCCACTGTCCTCAAAAGAGCCAACTTCAAACAATCAAAGGCCGACTATTCCTTGTTCGTCCTATCCCAAGATGGTAAATTCACTGCTGTCCTCATTTATGTAGATGACCTCATCCTAGCAAGAAACGATATACAAGACATTGAAGATACCAAGTCATTTTTAAGTGATCAATTTAAATTGAAGGACCTTGGGCAATTGAAATATTTCTAGGAATAGAAGTTGCACGATCCAACAAAGGCATTGGTCTTTCACAGCGAAAGTATGCTCTCGAAACTCTTGAAGATATTAGTTATCTAGGGGCAAAAACAGTATCTTTTCCCATGGAGTAGAGCTTATCTCTTAGTAAGTTTGATGGCGACTATATTAATGATCCTTCTTCATATCGAAGGCTTGTTGGACGACTAATTTACTTGACTATCACACGACCTGATTTGGCATATGTAGTTCATGTTCTAAGCCAATTTATGGACAAACCACGAATTCCACACCTAGAGGCAGCTTATCGTGTATTAAGTTATTTGAAGAAAACACCTGGTCAAGGAATTTTTCTTCTAATAGATAGTTCAATCCAATTAAATGCCTTTTGTAATGCAGATTGGGCTAGATATCGTGATACTCAGCAATCTGTTACCGAGTTATGCGTATTTCTTGGAAATTCATTGATTTCCTGGAAAATCAAGAAGCAAACTACGATATCACGATCTAGCGCAGAAGTTGAATACCGATCCATGGCTGCAACTTGTTGTGAGATTACCTGGTTAAAGTACATCCTACAAGATTTGGGCATCCAACACTCACATCCTGCCAATTTATATTGCGACAATCTAGCAGCACTACATATTGCTTCAAACCCAGTTTTTAACGAGCGAACAAAACATATAGAAATTGATTGTCATCTTATACGGGAGAAGGTTCAAGAAGAAATGGTCAAAATGACTCATATATCTACATCACACCAGCCAGCTAACATCTTTACAAAGCCATTGAGTTCTTCACATTTTCAGACTTTACTTGGCAAGTTAGGAATTATTAACATATATTCCAAACTTGAGGGGGAGTGTTAAGGAATGAAAAATCAATCAAGGCACAAAGTCAGAGATATCTTTCAATCATCTCAGTTAACTACCGGTACCTGTTAATTTGTTTTCCATTTATATAGGAGTGTGAATAGGCGATGACAATATATATATACACTTTATTTTAGGACTAAATTGATTCTTATATGATGTATATATATTTTACTCTTTTTCAATGGAAATAATAGAAAATTATTTTTTTGTTCTAACTTTTTTTTTTTTTTTTCAACCACGCATGAATATATTATTTCAAAATAATGGGGGTGAAACACAAATTAAACTTGTAAAACATCCATCAACGTTGAGAAAGGTCCACATTGACATTGGTGGCTAAAGTACAATTGTATTTTTGTGGCTACTAATAACCGACTGACTCTAAGAGACGTGATTCGTAGGTTTTTAGCAGTGTCAAAATATGAAGAAAATAGCAAAAAACTGATGAAATGGAAGTGCGCTCTGTTCCCTGCAGCATTGCAATCTCACCCTTTTTTTTAAATACAGTTGAGAATGTAAATTGTCACAGTTTTCACTACTTCCCATTTATTACTGCTTCTAAACCAACTTTGAATCTCGCACTTTCTTCGTCTAATTCGTCAAGAGTGAATTGCTATTATAATGGGGGGAATTATGGAAATGATGAACCTCTCACCACTTCTTTGGCCTATGAATTGCTCGGTGTTGCCCCGGATTGCTCATCTGCACAACTCAAGGTTGCATTTCGAGCCAAAGTAAGTAATTCTTCCCTTCTGTTTTGATTCACTAATTTGACCTTCTTGAATACGTTCTCATAAATATTTTATTAGTAGTGTTTTTCAATTTGGGGTCGTATGAATTCTTCTCGATGTGCGTGTTTTTTACTATTGATTCTAGGGTTCCAAGATAATTCACCTTTTTGAGCTTTTTGGGCGATATTGAGTCTTGGTTCCATCTTAAAATGTCTAGCCAAAGTCGATTCATAATTGTTTTCTGATGTGAACAATTTTACTTCACTTTTTATGTTAACTCATTGTTATTTTCAATTATTTTCGTGGTTACAGGTTAAACGGTTTCATCCAGATGTGATGAAAGGTGGGGAAAATTCAGATATAATGATTCGTCGTGTAATTCAAGCCTATGAGGTACTAATTTTTACAAATCCTTTCTCAATAAACTATTAATTTGTCGCGGGTAGAAATTGATTATAATTGTTAAACCAGGAATTTATCTATTTGTATTTATTTCTTTACACTCTCCTCGATACCCAGATTCATTCTTTTCGACAATAGGACTGCTCTGGACTTTAAATGGCTTAATGACGATTTTATGTTGAATCACTTTGTCTAGAAAGACTTGAATGCTGAAAGGGAAGGAATATATTTTGTTTATATTTATGACTTGTACAATTATATTAAGATGAACTTATCCAAGTTTAATACTCTGAACTGTAAGACCAATTCTGTAGAATGCTGAGAGGAGACGGGAAATCCTGGTTTGATATTTATCCAGAATGTAATAAAAAAAATTGACTGCTTATACAAGAATGTATAATTACCATCCACAGTTGCTGAACTTACTTGGAACTCGTGTTGGCATAAAGGACGCTTGTGTATTAAGTGTAGTGGATATCAGGATACGATTGTTCACAAGATGCTATTACAATTGAAACTTCGTGATTTTTTGGTGTCAGACTTAAAATCGAAGCTTTCTATGTACCAAATTGTTTATAAAATCTTTTATATATTTATTTTTTCAAGTTTGTATTGTCTCAAAGGCTCTTTATTCTATCACCCTTCTCTGTACTCGTATCAAATCTTCAAGGAAATTTCCCAACTTATGTTGTTGGTACTTCTATTTCTTTTTCATGTTTCTCCGTGTTGGCTAAAAATTTGTTATTGAATTCTAAACATATATCCTTTGACACGAGGACACTGACTAATATAAAGATTTGTTGAACATGAGCAGATTCTATCCAACTACAGCAAATCAGAAATTATTGAAAGGTAAACAAAACAAACTATTATAGGTAATTCATGTAAAGATGCTCCCCTTTTTGGGTCGAAGTGTTCCTTGTTGAACATTTCTTTTTTCTCAATAACTATTTTATGTTGGCAATTTCACAATAACCAGTGGGAGTTTAAAGCCTCAATTGCTATTTAAAACCTGCATGTTCCAAAATATATATGCTTTTAGATCTGTGATGTTTATCTCCCCATTCAATGTCAAGCCAGTTTATGAATTCTTCTGAATGACATAAAAGCCTCCGCAGCTCGAAACATACAGATTTCCACCATTAAGGCTGTTTGTGCCAATTCATTTTTCAGCAATTCCTTCGAGAAATGATTTTTATGTAACTAGTGTTTGGTGTGTAGGGAATGTCTGGATCCATTTGATCAACCAGAATGTGAAGCATTTGATATTTTTGTAAATGAGGTTCTTTGTATGGGCAAAGGTACCGATTCTTTAATAATTAATTCTAATTTCTGACATCATGGTATATAGAAATTTGAATTAGGATTCTTGTTTCGCCTTTGACTTAAATTCATGATCAAAGCAGTATGAGAATTCCTTTTAGCTGTCCGCTTTCCCATTAGAAACTTCACCTACAAAGCAGAGAAAGGTCTAAAGAGAAAGATGAATCCCTTCTCGAGGCAGTTGACTTAAGATGAAAGCGTTCAATGCAACACGTTCCTCCACTGTGCATCACTGCCGGGGGCGCCGTTACAGAGCAAGGGAGAGGATAAGTCACATGCGTATGAAGGGAAATGAGGGGAGAGAGCTTCAAGATGGGAGTGTCTTGAGCCAGCTTAAAATTGCTGAGAAGGAAACTGCAGAAACGTATTCTGTAACAAGTTGAATTCATTTCCATCCACTTCAAATCACTCAAATGGCTATTGAGTCAAAAATGATAACAATTTGATGAATAAAATAATTCTTCCCCTTTCTAAGTCAAAACTTGCGTACTCTTACCTTAGCATTTATTAAAGTATTGTCAAGGTTGCTGAGTCATTCGGATCAAACGGCTTTGTTTTAATTCTGCCGTTACTCCAAGTATACCAAATATACATCCTTTCATTATGTTTAAGATAATCTTCATATTGTAGAATTCATTATCTCCAGAAACACATCATTTGTTTTTTCTAATGAAGTAAAAAATTAATTAAAATAGATATCACTTGTATAATTTTTTTCTGTTGGATAGTGTATATATTGCTAACAGGTGACTACGTAGCAAATTCAAATGCTTCTGTAAATTAAAATAATGCTCTTTATCTCTGTCTTTGCCCTGAAATGAGCGAAAGCAAAAAAAAATTAATGGTTAGGGCATTTTGAAGTGTTCTTGTCGATAGTTTTGGTATGTCTTGGGGCATGGCCTCTTCAAAATAAGGGTAAAAAAGAAGAGAGAATTTTAAGCTCGTTCAACCTACTTTATTCTATAGATATCATCTCGACTCTACGAACAAGTAATTATTATATTAACATAAGCAGTGAACACTTTGGACTAGATTTTGGCCCAAGGCTATTTGCAATGCAGTTGGATATACCAAGAGTACGAGTATATTCTGGTGGTGATATTAGAAAACGGACCCACACCACATGCAATGTAAAATGATATTTCAAAAGGTGTTAATACCCTTGTGCAACAAAATCATTTTGGCCTGAATCTCGTGAACTCGCGATGTCTCCATTCTTATTAGTAAATCAAGAAGAATATATATATAATTTTCTAACCAGGAAAACTGTAATGTAAATATGAAAGGTGTTTTACTGATGGGTAAGGATCGTCATATGCACAAATCCTCTACTTGTTTTTTTAATATTTTTATTATGCATTGAAAATAACAGATTATTTATTCTTGATTAGCCCTCGTCTTCATATATGCAGGCTGTCCATATTCATGTGTGAAGAGAGCTCCTGACGCTTTCACATTTTCTTCATCAACTGGAACTGCACGTGCAACTTCTCAAGGTTGACTCTTCCCTCTTTGTTATTTCTTGTTTAGTGAAGACGCATTATAATCTAAATAATATACTTGAAGAATGGGGAATTGGTTCCAAGAACATGAGACTAAACTTGTTTTATGCGCTCTATTTTATATTGTTATTAATAATTCCATTCTTCATTTATGAAGGGCGTGGTGATGACTATCAAGTGCAGATTGCAACTGGTCAGTGTCCAAGAAATTGTATTCATTATGTTACACCATCCCAGAGAATTATTCTGGAAGAGCTTCTTGACAGGTATAGTATAAGTACTCATTAACATCTCTCCTCTCTTTTATTTCTAACACTAGAAACCCATTCTTGTTTTTGCTTTTTATCTCTAATCTCTTATACCTCTGTAATCTTTGTAGCATCATGGACAAGCCATATGATACTTCAGCCGAGGCTGACTCGCTTTATTCTCTCATTGTGAAAGCAAAATACGGGAATAATCGGTATCAAAAGCCTTGAAAGCAGTCCAAGTTCTCGACTGAGCATGTTGATTTGGTTTTAAATGTCCCATCGATCTCTATTTACTTTCGAAGAAATGAATGCCTATTATTCTCAGTTGACAATGCATATGATCTACAGCCTGAAATGGTGGGAACATACAGCTCCATGGTATTGCAGAGGGCACAAGTACAAGGGAAAGGTTTTGCCAAGTCTTTTGATCAATTATATGGAGCATTATATCAAACCTAGGCTTGCTTTTATTTTATATTTTGTAACAATTGTTAATTATATTTTTATTTATTACTTTTCACATGAGATATTCGCCATTTTGGTTACTTGATGAATCACACCAAGGTAACAAATTTGCTGCCTGTATTTGATTATTGTTTTCTGTCTCTGGTTTTTCAAAAAGAATTTTCACCAATGAGAAAAGGATGAAGAAGAATTCTACATATGAATAGGAAGACATAGTATGTTCTAACATTTTCAGTGTATCAAGATGCAAAAACATATTTCAAATAGGTGCAAGTTGTATGAAAAACACCTTTGCATTGCGTTTGCCAAACCTGTCTCGTGTTTGGCCTGCTTGATAATTTTTTATAGTTGCGCTTTGGATGAACTTGGAATCTGAAGAGTGTCTTTAGAAATCAGAGTAATTCTTGGGGGCTCAATGGAAGACTCGTATGCTAGTTTTGACTTTAGTTGAATCTTGGTTGGCTTATCGGCCTTCGGAAACGTGTCCTTGCCTTGGCTTTCAGAGTTGGAATCTGAAGAGTGTCTTTAGAAATCAGAGTAATTCTTGGGGGCTCAATGGAAGACTCGTATGCTAGTTTTGACTTTAGTTGAATCTTGGTTGGCTTATCGGCCTTCGGAAACGTGTCCTTGCCTTGGCTTTCAGAGGCTTGGAGTTGTTAAGTGAATCAGAATTCTCAACTGTTTTGGGTTGAAAGTTGTGGCCGTAGGAGTGATCCCGATTGGTGGTTCTGTTGGCTCGTTATGGGTGAAGTTATTGTTCGGGTCAGCTGAACCACAATGCCAAACCCCAATAGTGACAAATTTGTACTAAAAGAAAATTCTGTGAATAAATGGTTAGAAATTGTCATAAAAAATTGATTTTTATTGATCTTTCAAGTTTGATCAAATATTTGAATGGGTCTCGCTACTCGAATTTGATGAGAAATGGAACGAACATATTCTACACGTCAAGTAGATGAGTTTTGTATATTTGGAAGTCGAAAACTATTTCCAGATAAATGAGAAGTTAGTGACGGAGTAAAATTGAAAATCATGAATTTTGAGTTAGAAAAGGAAATTCATTTTATTATACCGTCGCTCAAATGAATACTTTGTTTTTAACTAGTCAGTCACTGCTCTCAGCGCTCGAGCGACAAGCTTGGTGGACAGCAAGTGACCAACGAACCTATGCACTTTTCGAAAATGGGTTAAATTTTGGGTTGTATCTTTTAATGTGCAACTCCCCAACCTCTATAAACTCGACCAATATGCGATGGTTTCATTCACTCTAATTTTATGCAATCATAACATATCATATGACTTCATATTCTTGCCAAAATTCTGCACAAGGTCTTTGATATTTTCATACAAAAAGGAGTACAAAACTGCATTCTATTTGTCGTTTCTTATGATTTGAAGTGTTGCCATCACAAGAAGTTGATCGTTGTATCTTAGAAGATGATTGCCAATTCCACCGTCGCCATCTGTGCAAGAAAAATTCCTCTTAAGAACAAATAGTTCAACTCTTGTCTCGATCTTCTTGCATTCGATTCTTTTATTAACAAATTTGTTCAAAGGTTTGTTTTTTCGCGTTCAATCTTTATTTCAACTATGGGCAAGGTCGATAAGGTTTGTGGTGAGAGTATATTTTGTTTATTACAATGAAGAACTTTATTAACATTATTTATCAAAGCTATGTCATGCAAATGGGCTAAGGAATTTGTTAATATTCCACCGAAATATCTTTAGGTTGTAAATGGATCTTCAAAAAGGAGTTAAATCTGACAGATCAATTAACAAAAAGAAGGTCTTGATTTCTTCGGCACATATTCACCTGTTAAAGGGATCACATCTATTCGAATATTGCTTACAATCGCGACATTACATGATTTTGAAATACATTAAATGAATTTTAAGACCACCTTTCTAAATGATGAATTGGAAGAAAAAATATATATGGACCAACTTGAAGAGTTTGTAGCTTCCAGAAATGAGAAAAGGTGTGCAAACTTGTTAAAATCATTGTATGAATTAAAATAAGCGCATACCTGACAAATTATATTGTCAAAATGGCTTCAAAATGAATGAATGTGACAAATATGTCTACATCAAAAGCATACCTAACGAATATGTGATTGTCAATATGTTGATGATATGCTAATTGTGGGTGAGAACTAAAGGTTATTACTGAAAGTTACTAGTTCAACCTTAAAATCACATAATAGTGAATAACACAGAATTAAATTTATCGATTGAAAGCAACAAGTCATGTTTTAATTGTTCTAGATGTTTAGTCAATCAAGTCAAATTATCTGATATTGAATTGCCGCAATAAATAATTAAAACAGTAAATAACACAAGATTTATGACGGAGAAAACCCTCAACTGGGTAAAGATTTTGGGACCAAACCAGTAGTTTCCACTATAGACAATAAGAACTTATAGTAGGATCCAGTCTAGAATACCCATTAGACTCACTGATCTAATTCCTACAATTTTCAAGACCCGTTGGAACGTGTTTCACTTACACATGCTCCCGATCTTCTAGAATTTGTCTATCTCCTATGAAACACCAAGAACTCTCGTTCTTGTACTCTTCTCGTCCTTCTGGTCCAACATCCCTCAAACTTCAACAACCTCTAAAGGCTATTGAAAAAGTAAATTTCTGATGATATCTAGGAAGTAGGTGATTTGGATTATAAGAATTTCGATATTTTTCCCAAACTCGTGGTTGATTGATCTCAAGAATCAAAAGATTAATCTAAAGATTTGGATGTGTTATTGGATTTTGGAATGATGATGGTATGAAAATGTAAAATAATGATCGACGACACTTTTAGATGTTCTCATAGGGAAGTGTGTATATATAGGGAAAAGTGTTTGAGATGAAAAGGGATTGAAAAACCAAGTGTTTGAAGCAAAATAAATTTCTAAACGTCGATCGTCACTCGAGTGCCAATCCGTGACAGGCGAGCAGCAGCTGAACAGTCATTAGTATTTTTATCATAACTTTATCTCCTGATGTCCGATTGAGGTTGATTCAACATCTATTGGAAAACTAACTCAAATGACTATAATTGTTCTAGAAATAGCCTTGTCCAAATTTCAATATTTTCTATATGAAAAATGTGTTGCAAGTTGCAATTGAGAATTCAGAGCATAACTTGTACGGCTCTTTTGACACTTTTTACACTTCTAATGTTATTCCCTTAATCATATGTGGTTTTTTTGGACATATTGGACTCCTTCAAAGATTATACTATCCTCCAAAAGACTTCTTAGTTTTTAAAACTCTTTTGTAACATTCCTATTCTTTTACAATAATCATTTTGTTTGAAAAATCGCCAATACAACAAAAACCTAACAATCTCTCCCTTCTCCCTTTGTCATCATGTGACAAAACTATACAATACAAGTCAAGGATGTAAAAACTCAAACTGAATGTTTATCTCTTGCATTTCTTAAAACTTGTTTTCTGAAATCAATAACTAAAATACCAAGTGTAAAAATATGTGATACAGTAATATTGAAACGAACTATCATTTGCTAGCTATATTGAGAAACAATATTAATTTTAATCAAAACATCAACTAAAATATTAATATCACAAAACATCAAAACTCAAAAATGTTAAGCGTTAAAAAAACACATCTCCCAATCCAAAAAATCTTCCCCTTACTATACAATAAACTAAAAAAAATTAAAATGCATATCATCATCTTTTCCCCTTTTTGTCACAAATGACAAATGTAATAACAATATATAATAACTCAAAGATTTAGTTGATATGCGCAAAATCATAATCAATTATCAGTAAACTTTCCCACATACTCAGTTCAAGTCTAAATAGAGTACATTGTACAAGTGACGCATGCGTGTTAAGTGCCACTAATTCCTTGTGATCAAAACTCCAAACCTTATATTTGTGAGAAATGACGTGTTAAATATCATTGTTAAATAAGTTTATTCATCTACTAATGAAAAGTCAAACCAATAATGCATATTAATACCTATAAATGAACTCATTTTTCATGTATATTATTATTTTCTCCCCTTTACTTTGAACATATATACATTTTCACAAAATTTATATTTTTTTCTTTTTAAGCTCATCAATTTTCTTTTCAGTACTTCACATCTTGTGTGCATACTCTTCTTTATTAAACCACTAAGATGACCCATGCAACGAGCTTTGGACCATTACCTCCAAGTCAGTTGATCATAGGGCATCATGTTATGAGAAATCCCTCGAGCTTAATTACTCGAGTCAAATAGCTTTCGAAGAAGAGTATACCTGCAAACATTTTTATTTTATTTAAGGGGATGTAGTCAAGCTAAGATCTATTAAATTAAGGTCAATCCATTGTTCAAGGTTACCTTACTAACAAATGACGGTTATCCCAAATCTTACACACGAGATCAAGACTTACTCACAAGATCATAATGTGTGCAGTGCAGAATAATACATGAAAAAAACTTATACTAAGTACTCCAAATCAACATAAAAATCAGAGTAATGAAAAATATGCTACAACGCATTAATTAAACTCATACTTGGTCACAACACACATATTCAAGTAAATAATATATTATGCTGCAGTAAAGATTTTCTCACTATTTTTTTTATTTCTCGATTTTTTTTTTCTATTAAAAAGATAACCTACTAAATAAGTAAAATCAAACAAAAAAGAGATGCGTGCAATAATTAATGAATGAATTAAAAGCACAAGCATGCATCAAAAGTACCTAATCAATTAGGTATACAAAGGCTCGTACCTTTAAGAGCACCACGATCAATTTCTAATTTTTTTTTCAAATCACTCTTTTTCACCCAAACCTGAATAGTAGAAGACTTATCCCGAGTCAACTTTATTATAAACTTGGTCAATTGACTCACTTGATTAATAAGAAAGTCAATTCGGTCATCAAAACCCTGATTTCTAACTCTATTCAGATTTTGATTTATATTTCTATTCAGGAATTTATGACACCAATGCCTTATATGTCCTAACTCACCACAATCGAAGTATGTGGGAATAAATTTAAGAACAATCATAGATTTCAAATTTTGAACCTTAAGTGGAGGAAACTTATGTTGTATCAGTGTTTCGATCATCAGATGCCTACATTCTTAGTCGTGTTCCTATTCAATAGTTTGCGACACTTAGGTCTTATATGTTCTATCTTACCGCAATGGTGACACGTGGAGATGAACCTAGGAGCAACTCTAGGTTTCAAGTTTTGTACCTTAGGCTTTGAGGCAGGTACAAACTTATTAGAAGATGAATTAGTATGAGAATTTGTTTAATTATTGTCAAAATCTCTTTTATTCCCAAATGGTTTGTTCAGACCAATCATATTATCAATTTTCTTAGATCTGCTAGAAAGTATTTGAATTTGGGCATTTGGTTTTTTTAGATCACTCGTAAGAGATTTAACCTTAACATCTAAAGACTCTTTCTCAACCCTTAATTCATTCAAACCTCTAGTCGACTCCTCAAGTCTGGCTATAAGGCTCTCTTTTTCTAATTCAAGTGCATAAACCTTTTTAAGCACAACTTTATTCACCTTCTTAATCTTAAGACTCTCCTCAAATAACTGTTTATAAGCCTCCCGAGTTTCCATATCATGCTGATATCCTAAATCAGAAACTGATTGACTCATTCTAGATAGAATTTTGGGTCAAAGATCGCTATTAGGCTCTTATACCACTAGTTCAACAACCTAATCACCTAATAGGTGAATAATGAAGAATTAAATTTATCAATTAAAAGTAACAATTCACTTTTTTTATTGTTTTAGATGTTTAGTCAACCAAGTCAAATTATCCCATGTTGATTTGCCGCAATAAATTAAAACAATAAATAAAATAAGATTTGATGACGGAGAAAACCTTCAATTGGGTAAAAACTTCGAGATCAAGCCACCAGTTTCCACTATAGATAATAAGAACTTACAGTATGATCTAGTCTAGAAAACTCACTAGACTCGCTAATCTAATTCCTACAATTTTCAAGACTCACTGGAACATGCTTCACTCACACCTGCTCCCAATGTTTTTGGAATTGTCTCTCATATGGAACACCAAGAATGTTTCGTTCTTGTACTCTTCCCGTCCTTTTGGTCCAACCTCTCTCAAACTTCAACATCGTCTATTGAAAAAGTACATTTTTTATGATATTTAGGAAGTGGGTGTTCTGCATTATAAGAATTTCGATATTTTTCCCAAACTCATAGTTGATTGATCTCAAGAATCAACAAGTTAATCTAAAGATTTGGATGTGTTCTTGAATTTTGGAATGATGTTATGAAGATGTAAAATAACGATCAACCACACTTTTGGGTGTTCATAGGGTATAAGATATATATATATATATAGGGAAAAGTGTTTGGGATGAAAATGGATTGAAAAATCGAGTGTTTGAAGTAAGACAGATTTCTAAACGTCGATCGTCGCTCCTGCGCTAAGACGGCGAGCAACAGCTGAGCAGTTGTTAATATTTTTATCTTAACTTTCTCTCCTAATCTACGATTGAGGTGGATTCAAAATGTATTGGAAAACCAACTCAAATGGCTATAATTTTTCTCAAAATAGCCTTGTCCAAATTTCAATATTTTCTATGTGAAAAAGCGTTGAAAGTTACGATTGGGAATTTGATATAACTTGTGCGGCTCTTTGACATTCTTTAAACTTCTAATTGCATTCCGTTGATCATATGATCTTCTTGAATATCTTAGACTCCTTCAAGGACTATACTACCCTTCAAAAGACTCTTTGACTTTTACAACTCTTTTGTAACAATCCTATTCTTTTACAATAATTCTTTTGTCTAAAGAATTGACAATACAACTAAAAACTTGACAATTACTACAACCAAGAAAGTGTTGATAAAACATTTTGATATGAAAGATATGGGAGATGCTAATGTCGTACTAGGTATTAAGATCTCTAACACATTTGAAGGGACATCATTATCACAATATCATTATATTGAGACTATACTTAAAAAATTTAAAGCATATGACATTAGTCCTATCAAAACACTAATAGAACTAAGTCTACACTTTAGCCAAAAATACTAGTGAACCCGTATCTCAATTGGAATACTCATGCATCATAGGTAGTTAATGTATATTACGCGTCCAAATATCGCATATGCAATCAATAAATTAAGTAGATTTTACAAGTAATTCGTGAAATGATCATTTGAAGACATTAATGAAGGTTCTTAAATATTTAATACACATGGTATATATTATGGATTAGACTATTCTAAATACTCTGTGGTGTTAAAAGGATTCAAAGTCTATAAGTGGTTATATTTTTATCATTGGAGGATGAACATTGTCCTAGAAATCCTCCAAGCAAACCTGTATGCTCAGTTCACGATTGAATTAGAGTTTATTACCTTATATAACTGGGAAAGAAGTGGAATGACTTCTTAATTTTTCTCGAAGATATTCAGTGCTCGGAAAGTTGGTACATGCTATTAGCATACATTGTGACAATAGAACGTATAATGGTAAATCTCAACATATTCATCAAAGACTACCATTAAACAACTGATTTTGAATTGTATAATCTCTATTAACTATGTTAAATTGAAAGAAAATATAACAAATCCTCTGACAAAAGGATTACCAAGAGATCAAGTGTACCATCTTTTACGGGGAAATGGGCTTAAAGCCTATCGACTAAAATCAACGCAGTGATAACCCAAACTTATTGACTGGAGATTCCAAAATCTTGGTCCACTGAGACAACTATGTTATAAATGATTCAGACAAGCACTTCTGCCCATTCCTAGATAAAAAAAAAATGATAGATTGCAAAGTGTATCAGGATAAGTTATACTTTTTATGATTCTTGTATCTTGGAAAAGTCAAGAGAAGCATGGTAGAATACTATAGGAGATCACCAATGTAAGTGTGAAGTGGGATCACTTCTATATAAATGTTGAAGCTTAAATTCGCTAAGAGCAGTTATGAAACCAAGAGTTGTTCAAGGGCAAAATGAGCACAGCTATGAGAACTGAATTTGTTAGGAAAGTTATAGTGTCGATATAATTGTTTTTGTTTTACACCAACAGATGAACAATTCAAGATATGATGTTCACTGATTAGCCTTGTAAATCCGATTCTATTTTGCTAAATAAGGTTCAAAACAAAAAGCCACCTCTAATGATATAGCTTATGGTCTATACTCCATTTTAGAGTCTACATTTCTTATGCATATTGGTAATTTCCATTCATGTGGTCCTTATTGGAAATAGTTATAATTTTTATCAATCTTTGAATAAATATTTGGATGGATCACGCTACTCAAATTTGACGAGAAATGGATCGAACATATTCTACTCATCGAGTAGATGAGTTGGTATACTTAGAAGTCGGAAACTATTTCCAGATGAATGAAGAATTAGTAAATAAAGTAAGGCTGAAAATTATGAATTTTGAGTAAAAGAAGGGAAATTCAATATATTGTAATGTCGCTCAAGTGGTCACTTCGCGGTTAGCAAGTGATAGAGTCACTATCCTGAGCACTCGAGCGGCAAGACTAGTGGATAACAAGTGACCAGCAAATTTGTGCAACTTTTTGAGAACATGTTACATTTTGGATAGTATTTTTTCGTGTGCAACTCCTCAACCTTTCTATATATTGGACCCCCTGTGTGAGGTTTCATTCATTTCAATTCTATGCCATCATAGCATATCATATAATATCATATTCTTGCCAAAGTTTTGCATGGAAAGCCTCGATATTTTTATGCAAAAAGGAGTGTGAAACTTCATTCGATTCGTTGTTTCTTATGATTCGAAGTGCTGTTATCACAAGGAGTTAATCATTATTATTTTTGGAGAGACGATTGTCAATCCACCATCGATCTTCTTGCATTTCCATTCCTTTGTTGATATTCAATGGTTTGTATCCATTTTTCCGAGTTCAATCTTTATTTCAACTACAAGTAAGTTTGGTAAGGTTTGTGATAAGGGTATATTTTGTTTATTACAATAAAGAAATCACTTTATCAACATTATTTACAACGTAAATGAAATTTATTTGTTTGTTCCATCTTCAATGTTACACTTTTTTTCTTTATGAGAAAATAATATTAAAACTGAAAGGGATGCAAGTGATGTATAATTGCAAAATTGATGGCGAGATCAACAAACATACGAGATGCCAAATTGAGGAGCACAATTTTGACAATCAAGCGACACTTCTCATTTTATATTGATACCTAGCTCTTGGCGTCCATCGATTTTGGGGTTTCTGAATGCTTCTTTGAGAAGTATTTTATTTGAAACTTAAGGAAATTAGGGGTCAGTTATGCCCCTTCTATGTGCTCTCTCTCTCACATGTCCGTCTCTATGTGAGAATTTTGTTTTTCTACGAGAAAACTAGGTTTTGTGTGACCTTCATTTTTCGTATTTCATGAAATTACTATAGCACTCTACTAGATATATTGTGTTGTTGTGTTTAGAGAAAGGATGTGAATTTGCTCCTCATTCTTGAAGTATTGATTTATGAGTGATAACTATATTAAAGATTTATTTGTGAAATACATTGTCTAATTCAACCTAGCCCTTATTTAATGGCCATTTTATAGAGAAATTAGGGGAAAATGATGGATTGAATATTGGATTTTTTGGAACTATGTGGTTAAAAAATAGGAAAAACTTTGAGTTTACGTTCAGAATATTTTATTGTAGAAATACGTGGCTAAAAATGAGAATGAAAAATAAAAAAAAATTAATTTAAAGAGAGTCAAAGAGGGAGGCAGACCTAGTCTTCATGGATGTGCAGTTTGTATCATCGATGTTATTTGGTTGAGAATTCGAAGTAACAAAGTTTGATCGAAATCGATCCTTGGTGTTGTATATACTCCCTGTAACAAAAATGTTCTTAGATTGCAACTTTTAATTAATAATAGTTCACAACTAGTTAATACTTTCCAACATTTTGTTATGAATGACTATCTTTTTTACTTCATAAGTGGTGGACTATCTTATGTTGGTCACCTCCCAATATATTTTTTGGTATGTTTTGCCCATACAATTTATCACCTTCTATATTAATTTATGAAAGATCTCATTTTCATTTAAAAATTAATATTCATCATTTTCATCTAATATTTATTTTTCAGAAATATTTTTAGTTTCAAAAGAACATTTTGACAATAAGTTTCATCTAATATTTATTTGCAATCTTCTTTTAGAATTTGTACATAGATATTGAATTAGAATAATTTCTTCCTCAATAAGTATATTTTTCAGAAATATAATTCAAATATTTATAATTGGACTATGGAAATTTAATAAATCAATGTGACCAATTTAAAGTTAATAGGAACAAAAATTAGGGGTCCCAATAGTTAACTAATAGAAATCATACCTAATTAGACGTTCTTATGTTTTATCTTATTGGTTATTACACCTCCTTATAATGGGAAATCATTGAAAATAGCCAAAATTGAAGGATAGCCTTTCAAAAAATTGTCTTTGACCATTCAAAGGTAATAAACTACCAAGTATAAAGAAAATAACAACTAAGTCCTAAAAGATTTATTTTAATCTCAAAGTTATAATATTTTCTCAAACTAATTTAACTATAACTGATAATAATTATAAAATGAAAAGACCTAGAACTAAAAGAGGTCCATATAAAATTAAAACAATTACAAAAAATAAGAAATGAAATTGAATTCGAAAATGAAATTGATAAGATAGGATATCAAGAACAATTGTTTGCATCTCAAGAAATATTAAAATGTTTCAAAGAAAACTTAATAGAAAATTTTGCTAGAGGAATTGTAAGATCTATAATCATAAAAGATGTGCACAATATTATAGATAAATTAGGAAAAAGAATAAAAAATTATCTTAAAATATAATATACGTTTTTGAACCAAGTATAGATATAATAACAATCTTGATATTATAGGACGATAGAGATCATGGACATTACAATTACAAAAACAGATTGATATTACAAAATAGAAGAAGAAAAATGAAGACATATATTTTTAGAACATACTCCTAAGAAACTAAAAACAATGATATTAATGATAATTAAAGAATTACCTCTAGAAGTAAAAGAACAAATTATAGATAAACTTTTATTAGGATCATTGAGAGATGAATATATATATATATGAAAAAATTATCATAGAACTTGAAAAAAAAAATTATGTTATATTGCAAAAATTATGAATAATAGTAAAATCATAATTATAAAAATAGATAATTATTATAAATTAGAAATAGAAAGATGAGATTATATATTTTTAGAACCTATACCCAATAAGTTAAAAATAATAACATTGAGAGTAATCATAAAATTACCTAGAGAAAACATAGATATTACATAGACTAATAATAGAATCAATAAAATATATATATATATATATATATATATATATATATATATATATATATATATGAGAAAATAATGGAAACTTTTGAAAATGAAGAGATCAATTTATATTATAAAGAAAAATATGAAAATCAAATACAAATTGAAGGAGTATATAAAAACATATGAATCGCCTTAAACGATTTATATATATAAAAAAAACAACAGTTTTTCAGATAACTAAACTAATGGAATTAATGGAGATAAAAGAAATCTTAGATAAAAAATTAACAAGAGTAAAAGAAATAAATCAACAAATATTGGATAAAATCTTAAAATCTGGAAAAATAACAAAAACAAAAGAAAAACAAATATTAAAATTAAAACAAGAAAGATATAAGATAAGAGCAAGTTATTACGAAAAATGGAAAAATTAACACATAATGAATTAGCAAAACAAAAGTATGAAAGGATAATAAAAGATTGTAAAGATGTTGAAGGTAGAACATATTACTTAAGTCAATCAAAGAAAAGATGACAAATCATTAAAAATGTCAATAGGTGAGTATATAAAAGAATTAAAAACGCTAACAAAATATTAATAGATGGTGTTCAAAACATAAATAATGAGATAAAAGAAGTAAGAAATGATATTAATATTCTAAAACTTGAAATAAGAAAATTATATATATATATATATATATATATATATATATATATATATATATATAAAGGAAAAGATAAGATAATAGACAAAAAAATTTATAGAAAAAGAAATGTCTAGAATAGGAAAAAAAACATTCTGAACAAGAAAATATTATTATAGAAACAGGTAGTATGGATGATAAATTTAGGAAAAAAAGATTTTACCAAAAATAATAGAAGAAGAAAAAATGAATAAAATGTAAAGAAAAAGTACTAGAAAAATTAGAGAATAAAGAAAATCGGGATAATAAAGAAAACAAAGATGAATGAAGAATTAGATTTACTTATAGAAGATTTTCATCAATTAAGTTTAGAAAATTTAGATGAAATCTTAGTAACTTGGGCAAATTCAATGATGTTATTATTTTTATATAATAAAGATGATATATGGGAAAGTACTGAAAGAAGAATAGACTTCTTAGTAGCATCTTTCGAATGAAATTTTAGGAATTGGTGGGAAGGAATAAATAATGATATAAAGATATTAATAAAAAGAAATATACAGACAGAAATAATAAAATCAGATAGAGAATGTATAAAAAGATTAGTAAACTATATTTCAGATGATTTTTTAGGAAAAGATTGGATAAAAAACTTGATGGAGAAGTAATAAAAGAAAAAGAAAATGCTAGAATAAAATTAATAAACCTAACAATATGTGATATGTGTAAAATTAAAGAATATACGTGTGAGTTTAAAGAATATTGCTATATTCAATTTTATAGTAATGAAAATCAAGATGTATATAAAGATATGTACTATAATAAGTTACCAAGTTCATGGGGAATATATTTCAGAATATAATTTGAGAAATATGTTAAAGAGAAACCTAAAGTAGGGATCTTTATGATCAAAAATAAAATTTTTATTTGAAAGACATATATGTCAACAAAGACAATTAATGAAAAAATCAGGAAAATTAATTAAAATATGTTGTGAAGATATGGAAAAACATACACAATGGAGACGTAATTGATAAGTGTATTTTATACACTTATTTGTGCCGTTAAATTAAAGCAATTGTCATTACTTTAGATGATTTGAGGCTTAATTTTATATATATTTTGTTTGCTAGGTACATCTAGATGCAAAACCATGGAATTGAAGAAAATGTGCTGAAAAATGGCTAAAGTTGACATAATCTCAAGTTTGGGGACTAAATCGCAAAGTGTTAATAGATGATTCGGACCTCATATTGATGATTGGAGAGATGTTGGAGTCAATTACATGAAATTGGAAGATGAAGGGTCAAGAAATACAAAGAAAGAATCGAAATAAATAAAGAATGCAATTCGGGGACCAAAGTGCAACAATTGAAAGATTTTATGCCTGCGCGCGCGCACAGGCTTATCTTTTATTTACCGAGAGTGAAACATTTACACGGCGCGCGGGCAAGGACATATACGGCGCGCGCGCGCACAGGCCATTTCTGGGCCTAAACGGCCCAATTTTCTGGTTTTATCCAAATTTCCATAAAAACCAATTTTAACCTACTTTCTTGGAGGAGGAACAGCGTGGAACGACCCAGAGCATATCAAATCCAATTTCTCACCAAAAGAAAGGGTTTAGCACAAGATTCAAAGGCGATAATCACAAGATATTGAAGATTCAAAATCCGGATTGAAGAAATACAAAGAGGAAATTGAGTTTTCACTTTTCATTCATTATTTTTCATTCCGGGTGATGTTTTTCCAAACCTTATTTTGTGATTTACATAACATGATGCTAGGCTTAGTTTATTTGTATTGGATGGATGATGAAACTAATTGATTTCTAGTTTTTAATTCAAGACTTGTGATTTTTAGTTTGATTCTCGCATTGTGATTCCATATACATGCT
The DNA here is from genome assembly GCA_019097785.1 of Fraxinus excelsior. Lineage (NCBI taxonomy): Eukaryota > Viridiplantae > Streptophyta > Magnoliopsida > Lamiales > Oleaceae > Fraxinus > Fraxinus excelsior. Next base: position 17,438,752 of record CM032639.1, on the reverse strand, counting down.
TTTTTATATTGTTTTAATGTTTGCGCACCATTAGGGTAATAAGTTGCTTATTTGTAGTGTTGGAAAACTCACGATAAGTAGAACACTGTATGTGTAACACGTGAAGAATAAATATTAGGAATAATATTTGTGAAGTGTGCGATCTTGTATGATAATCATATAATTTAATGCATATTCATCATATGAATGCGGACTAGGAATATGATCGCGTCTGATCAATATATGTTTATTATATCTTGGAAAAGAATAATAAATAGAAGTGGAATTATCGGTCGTCACCAATGCAAGGATTGAAGTAATTATTACAAGTTGAGAATTGAATGCTAGAGTCACTTAGTGGAATCGGAAATCCAATACTCTCTTTCACATTTAATTTAAAAAATCATAATTTTATTGTTTTCGTAGTTTTAGAATATAGTTAAATAAAATCCACCATATCTTGTTATTGTTTCAAATTTAGATATATCGATTGCACTAGAATTAAGCCGTATTCCCTGTGGGATGATAACTCACTCATCACATTTATTACTTGTACAACGATCCCGTACGCTTGCGGGATTATTTCGCAACAGTACTCCTAAAAGGAAAAATACTAAGAGAAAATACAAAAATAGAAAGTTTAAAAAATTTAGAAACTTTAGGAAAAAATACATAAAGTTAAGAAGAAGATATCATAAGAGGAGATATAATCCAGATAGACAACAGAAGAAAATCTTATAAAAAAAATGAAAGTCAATGCAGATGTTGGAATTGCAGAGAAATATGACAGATAAGCCCTGATTGTAATAAGAAAAAAGTTAAGATATTACAAAAAGAATATCTAGATATAGAAAGTGAACTGAATGAGATATCAGATATTGAACAATACTATGATCAAGAAGTATATATAAGTAAAACAGTTTCAGAAGATAATTGATCAGAATCTGAATAAAGAAATTAAAGAAATAAAAAAAGATAATATAGATAAACAAAAATATGAAGGACTAGAAGGTTATGGATTGAAAGTAACCTTTGATAATAACAAATTCAAGAAAATACGAAAATTATCTATATACTTAAAAATAGGAAAATGGGAAGCCTTAGATAGAATATGAAAAAAAGAAAGAATAGCAATAAATGAATATCATAAAATTGAAAAAGTTATAGACATAAGAACAACTCAAGGAACACATAAATTAAACATTTTAACAAAAGGAACAATTGATGAATTATTAACAAAGATTAATAAAAAAAACAAGGTGATAAAATCCAATATGTCTATTTAGTAGGAATACAAATAATGTTTAAATCCTTATTTAGAGAATGAATATATTCGCCTTTAACCGTAAGCCTACTGATGGAAGAATAATAAATTTAAAAAATAGTCATTTAGGAACTATAAAAAGAAATTTAGCATACCAAAAATTAATATTTACTTGTTACCCAAAATATTGTGTCTCAATAAAAGATAAGAACTTTAATGAAATCTTAGGATTACATTTCAAGCTACATAGAAATGATATAATGGAACCAGGAGGCAGAATTATGAGTATAGAATATAGAGTCTTATACACATTTACTAACTCCAATTATGGGAATATATACTCTAAAAAGTCATATATAGAAGTTCATAAGAAATGTAAAGATATTAGTAAAATAATATAGCCAAGTAAACAGATAAATTTAATTCCTGAGAAATATGAACTTAGTATAATAAGAGATAAACCTGAAATAAAATAAATGAAAAAAGATGATTATTCTAATAAAATCATATTTAAAGATGGAAGATTAATTAAAAGATCAAAAAGTCTTAGATTACCAATTAGAAAACAATTAGAAGGAACTAATGATACAAAAGAAATAAAACTTCATAGAAATATTGGAAATATGAAGATAGAAAGAGAATATATATCAAGACCGGATATATTAATAGATACAAGAGTAAGTGAATGTCATATAGCTTCATTAAAAAATAAAGGATTAAAAGTTTATAAGACTGAACCATATAGATATATGAATTTTGATGGACAAATACATACTACAGATCTAGAAGTCAAGGTATCAATAAAAATAGGAGAAATTAACCTTGTAGTACAATGTTATGTAGATAATAGTATGGATATACACCCTCATATATTATTAGGAATGAGTTTTCTAAATGGATTCTAATTATAGTATAAAAAGAAAATGATTATATATAACAAATAATGGCCAAACCATATTATGCGAAAAAAGATAAATGAATAACAAAATAAGTTTTTCATTATCTGTATATATCTACAAGTTACTTTAGTAGAAACAAATATAACAATTTGTGCCTTAATAGATACAGGAGGTGATATAACAATATTTAAAAACTTCTTAATAAAATCATGGAATGAAAATAATAAAATAAAGATAACAGGAGTAACATGAGAAAGTACACAAATAATTAATAGTGTTGATAAAGTCAGTATAATACTTGAAAGTAAACAAGTCATAATAAATAAAATATATAGTTATAATAAATTAGAATATGATATATTATTAAGAAATGACTTTATACAACAATTTCAATATTATAAACAAAATAATTATATGATAATGTTACAAACACCATGTGCACACTTATTAAAAATTTCGAGGGAATTTAGATCTTATAGAGTTCAGTCAGCCCAGCGTAGTGGTAGATGGGAGAAAAAACCAATCATAAATAGAGATATAAATACAAAAATCTTATACAAAAAAGTCTTAAAAGCAGAAATAAAAAAAATCACAGAGCAATTAGAAAAAACATGTGGAGAAAATTCATTATTATTTTGGAAACCATACCATCCTAAAACTAAAATAGAACTAACAGAGAATGTTATAATTAGAGTTAGACTAATGATGTATATCATACAAGATACACAAGAATTCAAAACTCAAATAAAAGAACTATTAGAACAAAAACTTATTAGATCTAATAATCAATTATAAAAATTAAACAAATATACTAAATTTGATGGATACTTTTTACCAAATAATTTCCAATAAACCTTGCAAAAGGAAAACAATATTATTCTAAATTTGATTGTAAATCGGGTTTTTTGGAAGTTAAGATGGAAGAAGATAGTATACAAATATATCAAAGAAAAATGGATAATATATTTAAAAAGTTTAATGAATTTTTAATTGTATATATTGATGATATATTAATATGTTCTAATATTAAAGAAAAGCATAGAAACCATTTGATGCAATTCATAAATGAATGCAAAAGGGAAGGAATTGTACTTTCAAAAAAGAAAGCTATAATAGAAAAACAAGAAATTGATTTTCTTGGATTATCAATAGATAAAAAAGGAATAAAAGTGCAAATTCATATATCCAAAAAGATAGAAAGTTTTCCAAATAAATTAGAATCAAAAGAACAAATACAAAAAATTCTTAGGATGTTTAAACTGTGCAGAAGGATTTATTGAATTTTTTTCAAAAAAGAGACATAAAATACAAACTTTACTTAGAAAAATAAATACTAGAGGATGAAGTGAAAAACATACAGAAATAGTTAAATCATTAAAAAAAGAATGTAAAAATTTATCAAAATTTAGATTACTAGATGAAAAGGATAATTTGATTGTTAATACTGATACTTCTGATTAGTATAGTGCAGCCATATTAAAAACATATTTAAATGAAATTTGCAGGTATTCAAGTGGAACTTTTAACCAAGCAAAAATAAATTTACTACTCATGAAAAAGAATTGTTAGCAATAATTATTAGATGAATAAAAAAGTTTTCATTATTCTTATTATCTAAAAAGTTTATTGTTGAAACTGACAATTATAATGTTACAGGATTAATTAAGAATAAACTTTCAATGGAACCTCAATATAGAAGATTGCACAGCTGACAAACATATTTATCATTTTATAATTTTGATATTATCCGTATTAAATGTAATAACAATTATCTTGCTGATTTTCTAAGTAGAAATATTGAATTTAGAAATGGATGATATCAAAAATACATTGAAAGACGTCAAACGACGAATTGAATTCCTCAAAGAGGAATCTGCAAATATCAAAGAAGCAATTGAGCAAATAGTGGGATTACTTCAGCAAAATGGAAAATTGTTGAAAGAAATCTCCATTCCTCATTCCAAATATACCAATGAATTGAGTGACAGAATTGTTGATATTACTTCACAATTCGAGTCATTAAATAACAAACAGGAAATACCAAAATTCAAATAGGTACACAAGAAGGAAGCAGCAGTGGACCCAGTAAAATCAAAAGAGATACTTCAAGACCCTGATAGGTGATTATAAAAAATAATGATGAACATACAAAGATTATCAGGATAAGAGCTGATGAAAAAGATGACACTCTTTTATCAAAAAAAGAAGAAGAATATAGATCATTTGCCAAAATAGTTTATGAACTGAAAGGAAATGATTCATATTTCATCTTTTCTGGAGATCATGTTTACCCAAGATTAATTATTACCAATGATGCATGCCTCTTTATGGTCAAATCAATAGCAGACTTTGGATTCTTAGATCTTATATATCCTGGAAGAGATCTAAAAGAAATTGAAAAATTTGATGACATTCAAATCCGAAATATCAAGATTTGCTCAGGGAAGGTTGGTATATATTAAATTTTATTCAATCAGTCCTGGATTTGATGGAAGTGTATTTTACCCTGCTGAACATATAATCACAATAGGACATGTTGGAAGAAATTTCCAAATAGAAGTTGACAGAAATAAAAAGACATTACCAAATATCAATAGATCATGGATAAAATCTCGGAGAGTTTTAGGGATGAAAGTTTTTTACAACATTGCAAAGAACTTATATGAGAAAAAATTTATGTATGTGCCAATATGAAGGATGAACACTCATGACAAACAATAGAAAAAAAAATCTGAAATTCTGAAAGAGTATATTCAAAAATTTGATATCCATCAGATTCATGGAAGTCTATCAACTATACAGGAATCATGCCAATTAAGGAAATGCCCTCACATGCTACCCAAATAAAAAGAAGACAAAGATATAAAGGAAAGAAAAAGATAGAAAAGATGTCTATCCACTATCAAAAAGATGTCAAGCATTATTGAAGAATCTTGTCAACTCCACATGAAAACAATAGAAAAAAAAGAAGATGTGAAAGAAAGGTGGACAGCTGGAAGCAATAATAGAATTGCAATTATGTAGTGGATATATTGCTGTAGTAATAGAAATCTATTAGTGGAGTTGGAGATGAGGAATGATGTAAGAGATCAATAACGAGCCTCTTGAAATTGTATAAATAGAAGCCTTTGAGCTAAGATAGAAGAAGAATGAGTTAGAAACACACTTGAGCTTTCAGACTGTGAGAAAGCCAATATATTTCTGTCTTTTGATATAATCCTTGTACCAATTTCAGAATATCAATAATATTCTATTTCTTTCATAGAAAAAGATGAGTTTCTAATTTCCATTCCCATAGATTCTTGATAGATCTGAGAAGAAACTTCTTGCTTATTTTAACAGTCAAGACATTTTTTCTTTAATCCAAGTCTAAGGATTTGTCCTTGGAAACGATACAGTGAAAGCAATAAACTCAAATAACAAAGATCACGTTAAGGCAAGAGGCCGTTGGAGGGAACAGTTTGCATATTCAGAGCCTGAAAGTCACTCGATTCTAAGAATAAAGATCCATATCAAAATTAAGGTAGAACTACTATTTCTTGTTAAATTTTGAAAGAATTCCTTTAAAATCTCAGAGAATCGCAGGGATCATAAATGTTTATGATTACTTGTGATGTTTGGATTATTATTTACCATAATGTTTATATCATTGTTTTATAATGTTATGACAATTTTCATGATAATAGTATTCAATCATGATATACGGTTAAAGGATTAGATGATTTGTTAGAAATGATATTAGAAAAAATAGAAAGTATTAGATCCCCAACTAGAAAATATAGATAAAATGTCTGAAAAATATGATAAACTCATAAAAGAATATGAACAAAAAATAGTAGATTATGTTAATTCATTAGATCAAAGAATTGATTTATATATTAAAATTCAGAATATAAAAAATACAGAACAAATCCAAAATTTACTTTAAAATAAAAGGACATGACTTTCAATAAAGAAACTCATTTCATTAAGGGTAAAATACAATTTTCCACAAAAAAACTTAAATAGACTAAGTCAACATACTAGTTTGGAAAATCTCCCCCTTATAATTGGGTAACTTTTTCCTACACATCTTCCCTTTCTGGGTCAAAAGATGCTCCTTGCATTAAGGTTGGAATTATAATTTATTTTGGTTTCCTTCTAATATTTAATAACATAATTATGCCTACTGCAAATTCTTTATTTAATTGTTTGAATATGGGCCTATTACAACATTTGATTCACACGGGTTAGTTCTCTCTTAATTGTTTTATTTTAGTGAGAATTATTCATTTCACGTTAAAAGTTTAAGGTTACTTTTCTCTAAATTGTTTAGTTATATTTCATAAATTATAACTATTAGATCAAGCGAAAGTTTAAATACATCCGATGTTGGTTAAATACTTTTATGTTTATTGAGTTTTTTACGCATTATGATCATTATAATTTTAATACATATTTTTTGTAGTTTCTTGGGTAATAATTATATTTATTAAGTTGGACAAAACTTATAGTTATTAAATTACCAAATTTTATGATCAAAATAGATGATTGGAAATTGTGTCCTCGATCCTTTTCAACAGTAGCCAATGTATGTATTGTTACTTAGTGAGTTAATTACAGAAACCAGATTCTTATGAATAAATGATTTATCAAAAGTTAATTGCCAATAAATGAGATATGCCATTTGACCTCTCTCTCTCTCTATTTTTTTTTTTTTTTTGGTCTTCAAACATTTATGCAGACCTAGAATTATAAATGGTTCAGCGATAATTATATGGAAATTGGAGTTTGATATAGCACATAGGTTTACCTTATATCCCTAAAAATCCAGAAAGTATAGTTTACTAGGGGTGTCCAAAAGCCCCGAACCGAACCGAATCGAGTGATTCTTCATAAGTTAAATACCCGAACGGGTACCTGAATCGAAAATCAATGAGTTTGGGTCGGGTCTGGGGTGTAGACTAAGAACCGAAAAATCGAATAAGAACCGAAACTAAATAATTTTTTTATTGAATTAATTAAATTATTTTATTTTTTCTAAATAAATTAACAAATTAATTAAATAAACCAAATCATTTCATAATTTTAATTTTAAAACCCATTAGCCCAAATGAATTATTGATATGGATCACCGATATTTTAATAGTAATATCTACTTTTTGATATTTGTATGCATTGAGTTAATGTTATTCGACAACTAGTTATTTATATATTTTTGAATTGAACTACGTTAATTTGTAAAAGTTACGAATGAAATGTCATTAGTTATATTTATGTAGTGTTGCTGTAAATGTTAAAAAAATTAATTATAGTACGGAACCGAACCGAACCGAACCGAATGAACCCGAACCCGAACGGTTCCATAATTATATTTAGACACCGACGATTCCATTTATTAAATACTCAAAAATCTTGGAATCGAACAGAACCGAATCGACTCATAGACAGCCTTATAGTTTACAGCAAAACAATACAAGCTTTACATTTTATTTTTTTATTTAAGTTTTCTTTAAAACTGAGAATAGAAACTAAATGCTCACCTTGGGGGCTATTTACTGAAAATTATTTGTGTACTTTCTTTGGGTACTTAAATTATGTGTCAATATTTATTTCTAGGTAATTAACATATAAATAAATAAGAAATTGAGTATGTTGAAATTCCTGAGTAAAATGGTAATGACTTAGGGTTCTTGGCACGTTGATCTCATTGGCGACTAGGAACATCTCCACTTACTATCTACAAAATTAATATGTTAAGAATTTCAGGTAAGTAAACATCCTCCTTTCTCACGCATATGTCATAAGATTAAACGTATAAATGTGTTTTCTTATTTGCATTTATGTTAACATGATATTGATTATTATACTTTATATCATTAATGTTTCTCATCACATATTTATACATATCAATGCATTCATAAGCATATATGAAATTGCAAGAAATAAAAGTTTTCAAATGTCAATGAGTCAATGAATGTTTTTAAAGATATATATCCCAAATGTTTTGTTACGAGGTACATGTCTATGCCGTGAAAGGTGTTAGTGGAAAATGGAGCATAGGGACCTGTGCACTCGACCAATATTCAATATTCAATGATAATATTAATGTTAACCACTTTGTCGTACTATCGGTAGGACTCGATCGAGTTCTAAATAACAATTGCCCACTGCCTTCTAATTGCCTAGGCAATAAAACAAGTGAGCTCACGATGTCAATTTTAAAATTTTAAATAAATGAAAGAAAGGAGGATGCAAATTGAGAAAGACTTTTATTTTAAAGTAATTCATGTGCATATCATAAGCATATATCATATTCATGACGTTTGCTTATTGATCGTTAGCTCATTCCACGTTATCCCTCATCATTTTTAGATTATGAAGACAATGATTCGAGAAGACTACTCTTGGTGCGATGGACCCAGTACTTATACATTCAAATATCGAGTCATTTTGAAAAATAAATTTGACATTTAATTTTATTATTTTTCTTTTTTCATTTAAGTGCTAAAGTTTTCTGCAAGTTATGTTCATAAATGAGGTCAATGATGTTCATTATATTAAAGAATTTTTTTTATCACTTCCGCATTTATCATTTTAAGAGAAAATGAAATGATAATATTTTCAGATCTAGGTATCTAGATTTGAGGGTGTTACACAAAACTTAGCTTCAGTAGACTTTCTCCACAAATCGTAACCATCATTTTTGTGTTGTCTACAAATTGAATGTCGAAGTAATAGGTTTCGTCCGTCTTAAGGTAATGGCAAGTCTCCTCTTCAAAACCGTGTTGACTTTTTCTTAAATCATGATGTTATTATTATTATTATTGATGCTACAAAAAACCTATACTTGCTAGATCTCGAACCTGATACTTGAATTCTGCACGAACTAAACTTCAATACTTGTTGAGGTGTGTCATCGTTGCCACTCTGATACTTAAGTCAGAGAGAGAAGTTATGCGTAACGCTATATGCTAGAAAATATGTAAAAGCATACTTGAATAATAAACCTTGATCATTTATTTATAGATGTTGGTGATGAAGTCCTGAAAGAATCCAAACACCAGTAGTCCTTATCCTTATCATGTAAGGTGTTTGTATCATATTCAAAGTGTTTTGTTTCATTTTGAATCAAACTTGTGGTAATTTGGTAGTTTGGATTAGGATAAAGGTTATCAAAAGTTACCATCGAAGTAGGACTAATGTTTCTAATAGGTATGAGATAAGGACAATTGAATCATTATTTTGGAACATGACCCCCGACCTATTATGCTCGACCCCAAAATGTTGCCCGACCTCAATTCCTGGATGATTTAGATTTAGATGAGTTCGAGCATATTAGAGCTTGGGGATTTGGACCATATTTTCTCACATAAGAGGTTCCCATGCATCAAGATTACAGCTAATCGAGCTCCAATGTGAGATGCAAGGAGATTGAGAAGTTGAGATCGACCTTTATTACCTGATTGTGGGTAACAGTTGGTGTTTAACATGTGTTGGAAGCGCGTAAGGCAAGGAGTAGGTGATGGATGATTGCCACGTGGCACTAATCCAAGGGCCAAGATTTCATGATCTTTGACCTTCCTATGACCCCTATAAATACTCCCATTTTCACCCTTCATTTTCACTTTTTCACTCACAACTCTCAATAAAAGCAATTTGAGTACGAGGCTTAGTGGGTTTTTATGAGTGACTATCTTAAGAGGTAAGTATTCGAGCCTTTAAGTTATTTATTTGATAAGTAGCATAATGTTGAGTAGTAGTTATGAGGCTTCGAGTGGTGGTAGTAGTAGTCATTCATCTAGGAGTGACCACTAGGAGCCTCAAAGGTGTGGGTGCCTTTCTTATTCCCATGGCCATTCCTATAAGCTTGCACCCATGGGAAGGGACGGTCCAGACCTTCCCCAAAGAGCCAACTAGGTATTAAGAACACATAGTTATAAAGACGGCTAGAGAGTTCATGGTAATGCCCATGTGTAACGTTAGGGCCCCCGAGTCTATTGAAACAGTACTAGATGCTCAAGAGGGGGAGATGACTTTTTTTTTTAGAGATGCACTTAAAGCTGAACTTAGTTGGCCTCTCCACCCGTTCTTCCTTCACTTCCCGACCTCCTTTTTCATCTGCCTGGGCCAACTAGCCCCTAATGGCTGGAGGCTCCTGATTTACTTTTACTTTTTTTTTTATCTTGTGTAGATACCTATGGGTCAAGCTTAGGATCGACCTCTTGAGAATGGTTTTCAATATGAAATTCTCGTCAGGGTATAACTGTTTTGTATACTTATCGACCATAGGGGGTTCAGGCACTCGAAACCCTGAGCTCACTCCAAGGTTGGAAAGAACGTTTCTCTTTTGTAAAACCTCAAGACCTCGACCATCCTTTTAGCCCAAGGTGGGAGATCCCCAATAACGATAGATTTAATGAGGGTCAGGAACACCTCGAGGCTTTAGAGATCGGTAGGTTGAAATTAGTACACTAGGAACCTTTTGCAACAAAAATTCATTATATACTCGAGGATGACACCTTTGACCTTACAAATGTGAGAGGGATCAAGTGTACGATCTCTGCCCTCTTTCGTTTTTATTTCATGTTATTGTCTTGAACTATTACTCGAGCTAATGCATTGTGTCAATTTTACAGAATTAGAGATGACTTTCGACCATTCCAAGTTCCTCGTGAATGTCCAGCACAAGGCGAAGGGCTCGAAGCCGAAGGTTCTCACCCTGTCGAAGTGGAAGAAGAGAGCGATGGAGATAGCCCTGAACAAAATTTTTAGTGGGGTAGGACAGTTGTCAAAGAAAAAGAAGCACAGTCCCTCCATCATAGCCTTCTCATCGAGCCCACGCTCGAAGCCTCTACTCCCTAGGGTTCACCTAAAATCGTCGATCTAGATGACGATGTTATAACCCCGACCTCTAGGGATGAATAAGCACAATGCTCGTTGGTCTCGATTATTGTGAACAAATATGCTAAAGAGGTCGATTACGATGAATGGGCAAAGACCATCGAGCTATTGACTCTAAAGGTATGATCTCGATCTTCAATTATTATTATATTATTTTATTTTTCCCTACTCGATCTAATATCGATCATGTCTCCCCTTCATAGACCTTGAGTGTTGCTCGGGGCTTAGCCTTGAAGGAGGCCAATACCTCGTGTAGAATGGGCGAGCTCGAGGTTGAGGTCGAGGAATGAGAAGGCGCATTCGCGAGCTCGAAGTGGAGATGGACCTGGCTAGGATCGAAAACATGAAAGCCCGGGACCAAGTGGGTGCTGCCAAGGATGAGGCTGATATAGCTAAGCTCGAGCTTCTATACATAAAAAAGGCTTTGAGGACGAGTTGGCCAGTTCTCAAGGTCAAGTGATTAACAACTTCATAAAGTTAGAAGAGTTCGGGACGTTGCTGGGTTAGTACGGTTCGGGTTCTTATTATTATGGCTTGAAGCTTGCTCCTTCATTCCTGCGGACTAAACTCCTTAAGAACTTGGAGTCCATTGTCGAAGAACTGAGATCGGTGAATGAGCTCGTGAACGACATTGATCTTTTTGTTTCTGAGGTGGAGGATTAGGAAAGGAACGAGGCCGAGACCCTAATCAGGGCGACCCTGCTGATACAACAAATCTACACTAGGCCTCCCAACCCGACCTTTGTTTATATGTTTTTGAAAATGTAACAATATCGTTGCCCAATCTGGGTTTATTTTTCGATTTCAAAATTAGTTCGATGTTTTGCCTTTTGTGATACGTTCCGTTGCTAATGATGCTCATTTATACATATCATTCTCGAAATCGAACATTGTCAAGCTCTAACTTGAACACTCAAAGTTCGAGTTTTTGGTATGTATGGTTAGCATGAAGTAGCTCATGTTGTAGATGTCATGGATCACCTTTCTCAAGGATACTACCCGCTAGCTATTTTTGGCAAGGAGCTCGAGATTGGAACTTGCCATTATTTTGGAGCGAGCAACTCGAGTTTATTATAGCATGTGTAGCTCGAGCATATATTACTTGGCCATTATTTTGGACAACAAGTTCGAGTTTTTTGTTCGATTTGTAACTTATAGCATGTGAAGCTCGATGTTGTTTGTATAGCTTGAGCATTATTTCACAAGCTGCGGTATTTTAAGCTCTAGCAAGTAGAGCTCAAGCAGGTTTTCATAGGCTATCATTGACCTGACAAATATCTCGTCTCTCTCTCTCTCTATCTCTTTTAAAGGTGAAGCTCAGGATAGTTTTTGAATAGTGAGTAACAACACGAGCTCGAACTCAGTATAATTTGATATTGAGAGATATTCAGGTCGGGTCATAAAGGCCACGAGCAGCTCCGTGCTCGCGCATGTCCTTATGCTAGATAGATGTAGTAGCTGCATGCACGGAGCACGCAAATACGCTAAGTATTAGCTGCATGAGTGGAGCATGACCTTATGCTAAGTATTAGATGTGTTAGTTGTATGCATGAACACGAATTTACGCTAATTAGAAGTAGTAGCTACATGCGCGGAGCACGAACTTACGCTAATTATTAAATGTGTTAGCTGCATGTGCAGAGCTCGACCTTACTCTAATTGAATGTAAACGCTAAATAGAGGTGTTCGACATAAGTTTTTATTGTTGAAATGTCTATAGAATAACGTAAATGTACTTGTGCGCATAGACTTGAAAAAGAAAACAATTTGAGGGCATGCAAGCCTTAGTTAAACTAAAAAAACTACCGAGGGAACATAAACCTAACCTAATGCGAATTGAATGAAAACTAAATAATCTAAATACCTGAGGCATGGCCATCTACTTGTAATAAATCTTGAGGTTGTCGATGTTTCAAGGTCTATGGAGTGGTCTTCCCAAGGTGTTCTTCAGGCTATATGCTCCGCCTTTTGCTTTCCGTATGACTTCATAAGGTCATTCTCAGATTGTTCCGAGTTTTCCCAGGGCATAACCTGCAACTTCTGCCCTTTTGAGGACTAAATCTCCAACTCTAAAACTTCTAGATTTGACCTTGTTCTTAAAGTGTCTTCTTGTTTTACTTTGATAACTTGTAGCTCTAAGCAACACCTATTCTTGAGCTTCGTCAAGTAGGTCAAGTTGTTCGGTCGTTGGCCCTTCAGAATTAGGTTCGAGCCTTTTTAATGTAGGAAGCTTGACCTCGATTGGAATTGTGGCCTCGATGTCGAAAGCTAACATAAAAGGGGTTTCGCTAGTTAATGTCTTATTGAAAGTCCTATATGTCCAAAGTATGGAGGGAAATTCCTCGATCCAATTGCCTCTACCATCCCCGATCCTTGTTCGAAGATCTTGAAATATGACCCGATAAGTTACTTCGGTAGGGCCCTTGCTCTAAGGGTGTGAGACTGAGGTCAAACGATGGTTGATCCCGATGTTGGCATAAAAATTCTTGAATTGTGAATTGTCAAATTGTCTTCATTGTTTGTTATGAATACCTTCAAGTATCCCAAGCCTACATATAATGGATTTCCATATGAATGACTTGAGATTGGGCTCCGAGATTACTGCCCGAGGATCAGCTTCTACCCATTTGGTAAAGTATTCTACTGCCGCTGTTACAAACTTCAATTGACCTCTTGCCAAAGGAAAATGTCCTAGAATGTCAATTCTCCATTGCTTGAAAGGAGCCGAAAAATGGACGAGAGTTTGCTCTTCGGCTAGGGTATGTATGATATTGTCGAATCTCTTGCACTTGTCACACCTCCTTACATAATCCGTTGCATCTTTCTTCATGATAGGCTAATATAAGTTTATAGGCGAGAGCTCGAGCATCTTGATGTTTCCCATACACCCCTTCGTGAACCTCAGTCAAGGCTTAAAGCAATTCGAAAGGTCTAAGACATCTAAGGTAGGGAAAGGGTGATGTTTCTTCAAAATAAGACTCCTCCAATGATACAGTACCTTGCTACTCGGGACCTAATGCTCCTTGCAGGCTGGAGATTCGATGGTAAATGCCAATTACTTATGAACTCGATTATTAGGTCCCTCCAGAGGGCTCTTGGTCAATGTCCATGATGCTTGGCTTCTATTTTATGTTAGGCCTTGTTACCATATTAATGTGTACCGTTTGTCCAAACCATCATTCCCCATGAACATGAGCCCAGATTATTCGTTGGTCTTCGAATTGTCGCTCTAGCAATTTTAGGGATTTCACAACTCTTGAATTGCCTTGTGAGATCATGCACTTTTAAATAGTACGAACTAATTTTTTCATCTTTTCTTCCAAAAGTCCCCCCAATTTGTCTCACCACTAACTGTCAATAGTTAAAAACTTTGATTTGTTCAAGCTCAAGGTTGCATGCGAGTTCTAGAGCTATGATAATACCTTCATACTCTGCTTCAATATTAGTGGCTTCAAATTCGAACCTAAGTGTACATTGAATTTCTACAGTTTTAGTCGGGTTAGTGATGATGATCCCAACTCTCGACCCCGAACTGTTTGATGTTCCGTCTATGAAGATTTTCCAAATTTCCAAGGCCTGCTCGGGTCTTTATCATCTGGACCTCGAGACTTTGATGTAAAGTTCTGGCTATTCTGCTATAAAGTCAGCTATGGCATGCGCCTTAATTACCGGTTTAAACTCTATATCAAATTCTCCAAGCTCAATCGTCCATTTCAACAATCTTCTTGAGAGACTTGGCTTTTAAAGTATATGTCTTAGGAGTTGATTTGTGAGCAAAACATTGACATTCGATTAGAAGTATTGAAGCAGCTTTCTGGTATATAGACCAAAGCTGTTTGGCTAACATATATTGAGTTTCCGCATCAAGAAGCACTTTACTCACATAATAGATGAGTCGCTGGACCTTTCCACTCTCCTTTACTAATACCCCACTTATTGCATTTTGAAAAATGGCCAATTATAATAATGAGGTATCGTCAAGCTTCGGTTTGGTAAGAACCGGGGGCATCGCCAATGTTCTTTTGAGTTCTTGAAAGGCTATATCACATTCCTCGTTCCAGTTAAAGCTTCAATTGTCCCTGTAAACTTTGAAGAAGGTAAAACACGTGTGATGCTTGTGACACGAATCTGTTCAAAGTCACCACTCGACTTGTCAATTTTGTTTTTCAGGGGTTCCACGGAGACTAAGGCCTGGATCTTGTTGGGATTGGCCTATATCCCTCTGTGTGTGATCATAAAAATTAGAAAGCTTCTTGAAGCTATTCCGAAGGCACATTTTGTTGGATTGAGTTCATCTTGTACTTCTACAGGCTGAAAATCTAGAGCATAATTTTTTCAGTTTGACTATATTTCACTCATTTGGCCCACAACTACATCCAATTGACCCTACGTGATCTTCAATCATCATCTTTGGTCTGAATCAACTATTGGAGATATGTAATGTAGTTCCCAAACTTTAGATTAAACATATTTTTGTCTTTTTCGCTTCTTTCTTGCAGTTCTATCCAATTGCCTCGAGTTTTACTTAACGAAAAAATGAATGCAAAATTAAGTCATAAGCTTTCAAAATTAACAATAATTGGTCTCGTTTAATGGCCCTGATAAGTGTATAAAATACACTTATTAAAAACTCACAATCTTGAACAATTGTTGTCCTGAAACAAATATGGTTAGATAATCTGCCTTTGGTCTCAAGATTGAAATTTATGTATTAAAGCTATGAAGTGCTTTAGAATCATAACGTTAAAATTAATTTCTACTTATCCAATGTAAAACTGGTGTGTGTGTGTGTGTGTGTGTGTGTGTGAAGATTCATTTAAAGCATCATAAATTGATTTAAATCTCGTTCCTCAATGGTTAAATTTACCTTTTTTTTTTTCTAATAAGAAGCACCCAAACATTTTTTTCTCAATATGTGATTAAGGTTAAATTTACATACTAATCATTATCTCTCTAAGTTGGTAGATTTTACTAATTGCAGTTCAACACATCAACAAATGAGAATTCTCCCAATTTTTTACTGTTTCAACTTTCAAGATTCAACTAAACTAATAATCCCTTTTCAAAGGTCTAATTCTCTCAAATTAAGTATTTGGAAATTAATCGAGGCATGTACTTCTTTCCATTAGCTTTTAGTCGATGACTCCAAAATCAGATGACTTTAGGTACCAGGTTTTAGATACGAAGAAACGTTTCCCAATGAGAAAACTTTTTTTTTCCTTTTTTTGCCATGATTAGTGCTATACCCCTTCAATAAACAACCATTCTCAATAACCGACCCTTAACTTAAGATCTTTAACTAACATTGCATTGGCGACAATCCTCAAATATTTAGCACAATAGAATCCACATTGATCTCAATATCTCCCTACAACAATCACCCTCAAACTATTCTAGAATTTGTTTAAGGATGTATAGTTTAGTGTTTATTTGAATTTAGTATCCAAGGCCCACTATATTCGATCTATTCAAATGTTGCATCAAACAATTCCTTCATAATACAAAACATAAATCTTGTGCTCTAAGATATCAAGTTTCACATGAATATAAATCAATCAAACATGCAATTTCTTTCACAATTTATAGCCTAATACATTGTTCAAAATATATGCATCATTATAGGTAAAATTATCTAACACACAAGCATAGAAAAACAAAAATAACGCTGAAAATAATTTTTTTTTCGATTTTCTTTGCACTGCACAAGCACACAAAATAGTAAAAATAAATAAAAATTTGATATTTTTCTACCTCCAAACTTATAACAGACATTGTCCTCAATGTCTAAAAATATAACACATAATATACAAAAAATAAGGTAAAAAAAAAAAGGGAACTAAGTACTCTCCTAGTATAAATCTACAGGTGATGTGTTCAGGTGTCATATTCCTTCAAAATAATTAAAAATCAATCATAATGTGGAACAATTCATAATAAGCTTAAACAAACCCTAAAGAGAAACATGGGAATGAAGATACCCTATACTAATAAAAGTAATAAAATGTACTAATACTATATTCGAGAAAGCAAGATAAATAAAATGAAGAATTGGGTTGCCTCGAAATAAGCACTTGTTTATATTCGTTAGCTTAACTTTGATGTTTCGGCTACTCATGGTAGCTTGAAAAGAGAATTTCAGCCTTGCATTGGCTAAAGGTGTAATACCCCAAATTTCACTTTACACACTCGGCCAATAAAATTCATGCATTACTTGCTATTTACATTGCCATTGCCATTGCATTTGCACAATAGTTCGAAATTGTTTTTATCTTATTACGGTGCATGTTCATTGAGGATTTAAGATCTCTATATGATATTAGTCTTGGACCTCTCAACCTAGGTGGTGAATCTTACATTGAGTTATGGTAGGAATTTAGGTTAATCTAGACGTGAGTGTTGATTTGTTAAACAATTGTCATCTTGTAAGTGTCGAAGTCATTGTCGATAAAGTTTCACGCTTTTAATTTGATTAATCATGGTTACCTAAACCCTAAATCTTTAACATATTGACATAAGGAATGAAGTGACATGATCAGAATACAATAATATAAGGGTCATGTGACGTTATAAATATTGATGTGCAAATTGTTGAAGTCGGTTGAGAATTAGGCTCCAATCGGGTAAGGAATCAAATAACCGATTAAGGAATTAATTCTAAAAATTATTTTAGGATCCTATGACAATTAAATTAGGTTGTAGACACACTAAGATAGGTCAAGAACACTTGAGTTGTACATGCAAAGATAGATGGAAAATCCATTTTTACAACAAGAGAAAACCTCATGCTTGTTGATTTGTCTTTATAATTGTTCAATTCTTTCATTCCTAAGCATTAATCAAGCCTGCTTAATATATATATATCTTATCTCCTAAGTTATATATATATCTTCTCTGAGGATAGGTACAAAAATCAGATTTTAATTAAAAGAAGACACCTGCTTAATGCTTGGTGACTTGTCATTTTAACATCCAATTCCTTCAACCTTTGGCCTCCATCACATCTCCTAACCTTATGTACTTAATATATATATATATATATATATATATATATATATATATATAATAAGTCACATATGGCTCCAAATATGATGAGGAAAAAGTCAAAATTTGCTGCATTAAACCACATCCTGCTAACATGCATCATGCTTGTTAACTTGGCTGCATGCAACATTTTCATAAATCCTTAAGCAAGGATCACGACCTTTATGGCTCTTTATACACCTCCTATAAGATATTTAACCCTTCAAGTTATCCCCAAGTGGTCCCAAGTGAAAGAGAAAGCAAAGGAAATAGAGGGAAACAGAAACAAGAAGCTATAAACTAAATTTCTGGATAGGTGAGTTTAGCTCAAGGTTTTGAAGGTTGTTTTCATTGTTTTTGAAGTTGTTTCAGCCTTTGAAATTGCTTGATATTATGTTAAGGGGTGGAGTTGGGGTTGTTGTTATGGAAAAAAGAGCAATAATTGGTAGAGATATCATAGTTGCTGCCTATTCAAGTTTTGATTTTGGTTAATACCTTGAGTATATGACGGAGATCAATGTGATCAAGGTGTTGACCAAGTTGATGCTCCCAAATATTCTCAAAGATCCTTGCAAGAAATTGGTGGTCCAATGACTAGGGCAAAGACAAAGAGGATGAAAAAGGCTTCGCAAGGTTTGATCATGGAAGTGCAAAACAAAGAGCCAGTGCTAGAAGATTCTAGAACTAAATTCAAAAATTCCAAAGCTTCACCAAGGATGGTCACTTATCTTTTGTGCAAGGGATAGATATGGAAGGACAAGAAGAGTACAAGGGTTATTTAAGAATTTTCATTTTAGTCTTTAATTGACTATGGGCTCTTTTGTGTTTTGATCAATTGGCTCAATCCACATCTTTTAGGCCCATTTCGTTTTCTTTCTTTATTTAGCTAGGTTTTATTGTTTAAAAGGAGCAGCCATGACATTTCTAGAGGGGGGAAGAACGTTTTTAAAGCTTATGAAGAAAAGCTCTTGCTTTGTTTTTCTTGTGTTCTTGATGAAATGCTGGAAATTCTACTTATCAAAGGAGTGATCAACATTTGTGGCTTCTCAAGGTTGGGGTTTTAAAGGCATTTGTTTCCTTAAGGTAGAATCAGAGAATTTTGGGTTGCTGAAAACAGATTGTTTATTTCCATCTATTTGTTGCGTTCTTACTGGTGAAAAAAAAAGGTGGCTGATTGTTGAGTTATATAAGTTTCCCATTCTTGTTCTTGGTTCACGTTTCTTATTCCTTGTTGAATTAAGTTTAGATTGGTGTTTATTTGTTGATGTTTCTTATTCTTGTTGAATCAGTTTCCCTTTTAATTTAATCTAGTTTTGCTATATTTATGACCAAAAAAATTCTTATTTTTGTTGAGATGGTCACCAACTAACCGGTTGCTTCTTTGGGAATTGTTGAATTCTTGATTCTGTTAAGAACATAATGGGGGCTGGCTTGGCTTGGCTTGGAGGGAGTGTGTTTGAGGAACAACATCTTTTAGTTTGTTTATTTTTACAGGTTGAAACAATGAGTAAGGAAGAAGGAGAACCACACGAGGTTGACATGAAATTCTTCATCAAGGCTGTTAATGACCAATTTAAATTATTGAATGCGAGATTGGATGATTTGGAGTCCTCTTCCAGATCAAGGACATATAGAAGACATAAGTTAGATGAAGAGGACAAAGCTGATTTGATTTGGAGTCCTCTTCCAGATCAAGGACATATAGAAGACATAAGTTAGATGAAGAGGACAAAGCTGATTTCGAAGTGGAGAGAACAAGTTACAAATGGGGCAAGAAGGTTGGCTCCAAAGGAGATAACCATATAGGTAGTATAAAGATGACAATTCCGACTTTTCAAGGAAAGAATGATCTGGAGCTATACTTAGAGTGGGAAAGAAACGTTGAGCACGTATTTGATTATCATAATTACTCCGAGGAGAATAAAGTAAAGCTAGCAGCCGTAGAGTTTTTAGATTACGCAAGTATATGGTGGGATCAATTGGTGATCAATAGGCGTAGGAATGGTGAGAGGCCTATTCGGTCATGGGAAGATATGAAGTTGGTGATGTGCAAGAGATTTTTATACCCAACCTAATTATAGAGATTTGTATAGAAAGTTGCAAGGGCTTGTTCAAGGTTCCATGAATGTAGAGGATTATTATAAGGAGATGGAAATAGCCATGATTAGAGCAAACATAGAGGAAGACAGAGAAGAAACAATGGCTAGATTCATTACCGGTTTGAACAAGGAGATTGCAGATGTGGTTGAGTTGCAACATTACGAAGAGATGGAGGAACTACTGCACAAAGCTGTTAAAGTGGAGGAGCAAATCGAGTCCAAGAGGTTTAGATTTGGTTCGACTTCTAGCTCTCCATGGAGATCAAATTGGAAAGACAAGAAGGCTGCTCTTAGAACAAAAGAAGAAGTAAAGTCCAAGAATTCGGTTGTCGTTCCTAAAGGAAAACCAGAACCTAAAACTCTTACTAAGTCATGTGATATTAAGTGTTTCAGGTACCAAGGATTCAGACATATTGATTCCGAATGCCCAAATAAAAATGTTATGGTTGTACGAGCAAATGGAGAAGTTGATTCTCTAATCAAGTGATGATGAGATGTCACCATTGGAGGATTGTTCTGATATTGAAGTGGAAGAACATGTGCAAGGTGATTTACGCGTTACAAGGAGAGCCTTGAGTATACTTAAGGATAAAGGAGATGAGGAACAACGTGAACATATTTTTCACACAAACATAGGAAGGAAAACGTTGTGGCAGGTGCATTGTCTAGGAGGTGCGTATTACTTACTTCATTGCAAACTAAATTACTTGGTTTTGAATTGCTTAAGGATTTATATGTCAATGATTATGATTTCAACCAAGTATGGAATGCATGTGATAAGTGTGCGTTTGGTGATTTTCATAGGCATGAAGGAGTGCTATTCAAGAAAGATAAATTGTGTGTGCCTATTTGTTCTGTTCAGGAGTTGCTTGTTAGGAAAAGTCATGGGGGAGGTTTGATGGGACATTTTGTGTGTGCCTATTACGTGAGCATTTTTATTGGTCTAATATGAAGCATGATGTGCAATTTGTTTGTGATAGCATTACATGTAGACAAGCAAAATCTAAAGTTAGACCGCTTGGCTTGTATACCCCTTTTTACATATGCCTCTTCAACCTTGGATTGATAGTGACTTTAAGTTCGATTGCATGGGTTGCCTAAGACAATTGTTAGTGATAGAGATTTTAAGTTCCTAAGTCATTTTTGGCGCACTCTATGGAATAAATTAGGAACTAAACTGTTATTTTCTAATGTTGCACATATGGTCAAACTGAAGTAGTTAATAGGACACTCACTGTATTGTTACGTGCTATCATTCACAAGAACCTAAAATAGTGGGAAAAGTGTTTGCCACATATTGAGTTTACATATAATAGGACTGTTCATTCTATTTCTTCATTTTCTCCTTTTGTGGCGTCTCAAGGTTGGAGAGATCAACATTTGTGGCGTCTCAAGGTTGGGGTTTTAAGGCCTTTGTTTCCTTAAGGTTCTAATATGATCTTCTACCTCATGTTCATGGCATGAACCAGATTTTGTTTGTTCCATTTTCATTGAATTTGTGGGTTTACAAAGGGGGTCTATGTTAGTATAACTTGTATTTATTAATGTGAATAATTTTATATATGAGTTAGGAGTATATAGATGATCTTTAAGCCCTGTTTGTACAGATTAAAATCAGATTTTCATCTGAGTCAAAGTCAAACAATAAATATTAACTACATCTTTTATGGGTCCCACAATTTTTCAACCACACATTTCAAAAAATTTATTCACAATCTACTAAAAAATTAATTTTAATCCCCACCAAACACCCTCTTAATAGGTTAGAATCTGAGTTGTGGTATGTTAATCCAAGTGAAACTCAAAAGAGCCATAATTAAATTCTTGGTTTGGTGTTTGGTAAAATGAATTGATTTTCAGGCTGTAAATCAATTACTTGTGGTGACTTAATGACATATTTACCTGCACATATATATTAACGTTATATAAGTGAGGTAAATTTTTGAGAATTAATTGATGTGATTAAGGGTACAAAAAGGAGGTTGGAAAGTGAACTCGGAAACAATAGAAATTGAAAGACATATTCTGTCCATCTTCAGATTTCATATAGTTCCACCTTTACATGATCACTAATCACCTCTAAAGCTTGGAAAAATTGATTTGAATGAGAGTTAGGACGTTCCAATTAAATGATGTTAATATTAATTGAAATTGAAAATAACGGAAGTTATACGGCTGGTTACTTGTAGTGTTAATCTAGAATATGTTGGCATCTAAGGTCTTAGTATGGAATTATGTGTGAGTTAAGATTATCAAATTTGGGGATTAGATGGTAATACAAGTTGCTTTGCAACTGTAGGTGAAAAGGGGACTTGACCTACACCCCTAGAAAGATTACACACAAAGACAAAAAGGTAAGTAAAAATACATGTACATCTACGATGCAAGAACATAATAATTGTACATTTCTATAGAATATCGCTGCAACATTTATATAACCTTGATAAGGAGTTCATTTTTTTATCGTATGATAGTTACATGATTGAGCACGTGGCTTTGAAATATATTGAATGAGTGTGCTATTCACGAGCATTTGTACGTACATGCACGACATATGTCCATTGTTAAAAATTTAGCATGCACAATATGATTGGAAAAATGAGTTTACCTAACCAACCCGATCGAGTTGGGTCGGTTTTTTTCCATTTTTTTACTGTGTTCGATTTTTGACAAGTCTAAGCAGGTCGGGTCGGGTTGGGTTACGGGTTAACCCACCCAACTCGACAAAAATCGACCCAACCCAACCCACAAAAAAAAAACTGTCCGAGTATCATTTATATATATCAATTTGGTGATAGATTTTGACACAATAAGAATAAAATATAGAAGAAAGACTCATCTTTTGTTTTCATATTAAATAGAATTTTATGATGGTAAAATTCCATGAGAGTCCTCTTTCTTTCTTGAAGTCTTCTTGGAGAATTACATGCCAAATATATTATTATGGCTTATTAGCACAAAACGTCCATACGTTTCAATTTTTTGCATTTTCACCCCTATTTTCACGTTTTCTTGAGGAAAACATCCATTTCCTTAATTTTCATCCATTTTCTCTATGAAATGACAAATTTAAGAGTTATTTAAATAAAATAGAAAGTAAAGAAGAAAACAATAAAGAACTAATTGCAATCATAGGTTCGATTTTTTAAAAAATTACAAATTAAGTCTCAGACAAATGATTAAAAATCAAAACCAAAAACAAAAATAATTTTAATAAACCGAACCTACCCCAGCACCACCACCCCTACCAAAAAAATCCCAACCACCATCTCCATCTTCACCACCCCCACAACCCCCCACCAAAAAAATCCCCAAACCTCCTCCTCCTCCTCTTCTTCATCTAAACCAAATCTCCACCCCCTCCAAGTTACTCGACAACAGCGATGAATGACGTTCATTTATCAATTAAGTTCGTATTTAGCTTAACAAAATCCTTTAAAATTGCACAAGCAATCAAAAGGGAAAACTCAACAGATCCACAAAAGAAAACCATAAATTTTCAACATGACAATAATCATAGGTCCACACCCAATAGCAGAAGAAACAATCAAGAAAATTCCCACCTTTGAGCCATGTAAATGAGATTACAAATCTCACCTGTTTAAGTAAAAGGGTTTGTTCTTCAAGTGGCCTAGATCCTCCAGCAACACTAATGAAGTGCATATCAATGTTTCTGCCTCCATTTTTGATGTTCACATAAGTATGCTTATGGGGCTGACCTATATTAAGAGCAATGTAAAGTGCAATGCAGAGAGTTAGTTGTGTAAAAGTAGTACAAAGCCATGATTTATCATTCATTTCAACTCCCTTTTTTTGATGGATAGGGATTAGCATTTGCTTGCTTGCTGCATATTTTTTTTTAACAAAAGAATCAATTCTTTGGCGAGAATGAGGGAGTGTGGGGACCACTAAGCTCCCTATTCATCACTTAGTTGTACAGTAAAGATCGAATTACTCTCGAGTATGATCATCTGAAATAGTGTACAGTAAAGACCGAATTTGTGGAATTTTAATTCTTCATTGCTGTTATGGAGTAACTTGGAGGGGGTTGGAGATTTGGTTTAGATAAAGAAGAAGAGGAGGAGGAGGATGAGGAGTAGGAGAAGATTTGAGGATTTTTTTTGATAGGGATGGTGGTGCAGGTGGTGGTTGTGGTGATGGGGTAGGGCTAAGTTTATTGAAATTATTTTTATTTTTTGTTTTGATTTTTAATTATTTGTTTGAGACTCATTTGTAATTTTTACAAAATTCGCGTCTATGGTTGCAATTAGTTCTTTATTGTTTTCTCCTTTACTTTTTACTTTATTTAAATAAGAGGGTAAATTTGTCATTTCACAGAGAAAATGGATGAAAATTGAGAAAATGATGTTTTCCGCAAGAAAAACGTGAAAATAGGGGTGAAAATGTAAAAAATTGAAACGTAAGGACATTTTGCACATTAAAGGTCAAATGTAGGGATGTTTTGTGCTAATAAGCCATATTATTATTATAATTAATAGTTATCAATATCTTGTGATTATTAGTCTACCTGGGATCCACTGGTCTCCTTTATGGTGAAAGAACAATATTTTCATTTTTTTTAAAAAAAATCTTATTCTCTATTGATACTTATGAAGAATAAGTACAAATTAGTATTAAATGTTTGATGTTACCTGTAATTTTATTTGTAATATATATACAAATTTAAAATTCTTCATGCTTGTCCTTTAATAAGTTTTTCATATCAATGAAATTTTTCCTTATTGTGAAACGTGTATATCCTTTTTATACGTAAGCGGCAAAAAGATTGATGGAAAATAATTGATTTATTTTCAGACCAACCCGACCAACCCAACCCAAATTGACCAACACATAATTGGGTTGTGTTGGGTTGGGTTGAATTTCAACATTTACATGGGTTGTGTTGTGTTAAATTTCGAACAAATCGATAATATTGGGTTGGGTTTGGATTGGGACAAAAACCGACCCAACCTAACCCACGCCTACATCTTCTAAATATTTTATTTCTAAATTATTTCTTGTATCAGATACTCTGTGGGTTAAAGTATACATTCTACAAATGTTCTGTATAGGAACTTGAAGCCAATCAAACTCCTCCTAAATGCAAATTGTGACCTAAAGATAATGTGTTTTTGGATTAGCTTGGGCCCTATTTGAAACCGATTTTATGATAGCGAGCACCAAAGCAGTTATTAAATTCATCTGAATCTCGATGTTTGGTCAGTGGCTTGTGTTTTCATGGAGCTGATGGATCGAAAGCCATTATTTCCTATAGAGATTTTAAAAAATATATATTGATTCAATTAACCAATAAAAAGCAACACATCACTTTATCTATTGCTTCTAGATGATTAAAATTAAATACAATTTAAACTCTAAGTTAAACAATCACAAACATATATTTCAAAAAAATAAAAAATAAATAACACTAGAAATTATGATGGAGGAACACTCCTTAAAGAACTCTTCAGGAGGATCAAAAACTTCTAGACAAACTTTGCAAAAAATATTCACTAAAAAAGTTAACTTATAACTGGTCCCGATATTGTTAAACCTTAGCTGACACTGACCATCCAAATTGTAAACCGTCGAAGAACCTCTTCGATTTTGCAAGCTGTACTTCTCAGCAACTTTAGATTATTTTTCCTTTGGTGTGGATCACTAATAACGAACTCGTTCCGAATCTCTTTTCCAACTTTAGAACTCCGAAAACTTATAGGTGAAGGTAATTATTTTTGGTGTTTGATCAATGGACCTTTTGTGTTTTAATGGAATCAAGTTAATCTTCAATGAAATGTTCTATTGACTAAAATTAAAGCTCAACCAATAATAAAAGATGTTTAGCATCAATTATGATGATTTGATCTTAGGGTTAATCAATAGATCTTTGAAATGTGTTTATGAACTTCAAAGAATGTTCTCTAATATAAAATAATGACTCAACATACTTTGAAACGGACACATACTTGAGTATTTATAATATGAAGTGTTTGAATTTGAATAAGAATGGAAACCAGCTTTAAAATTGTGAACAAGACATTTTTCAGATGATTACATTGCTTGAATACTAAAGTTGGCGCCTAACGAGTAGCCAGTTCACCGCTTGAGCACCACCTCGCATCAAGGAAGCGGCAATGCTCCATTATGGGTGCTCAAGCGCACATAAACGTTGAAGTGAGTGTAGCTTATAGATAGGAATCGACACCGATTGTTGCATATATAAGAAAGGGTAGATCTCGTTGCTATCAAGAGTAATTTCGAGAAGGGAAGGACCTGGAATGCCATGCACGTTCAGGAAGCGATTTTGCGTTGACTTTTTCTGCTTATTCTATATTTGACATCTTTGATTCCTTGATGACCTATACTACCACCCAAAACTATTTTGACTATAATTACAACTGATTACAATTTTGACCTAACAAAGATGATGTGCAATATTTGCGTCTACTTATGGAGGTATGTTTCTTGGGTATTACACCTTGTTGGAGACCGGGTGCTTGATTACCATACAAGACCCCATATATGTATTTTTGGGCAATATTTTTCCTTTGTTTTTTAGATGGATCAATGACCGTTCCTCAGTATATTGGATTTTTTAAACCCTCGTTTGACAATCATACGTTTCAAACTTTTTTTTTTTTACTCATTTCCAACTATATATATATATTCATACAATAAAATATTGTATGTAAATTCAAAGAATTTCTTTAGTTTTTAATCACACATTCTCTTAAAAATCACTATTCAAAACTCTTTTTTTTTTTAAAAAGTATGGTTGTCAAAACTTTTTTGTTATATATACTCATTTTCAACCACACATTCACATAATAAAATATTTTTCATGTAAACCCAAAATATTTTTGAAAGGTATCATGTCGAACAATTTATTATTACTATTTCATGTGTTAATACATTCTAGTGATGTTGATCCATTAGTACTGTGCATAAGTGTGACTAAGAAGCTTGCTGGCATTTCAACTGATTGGTATTCCATTAGAGGTTGAGTGGAGATTTTTGAATGAAAATGAGGAGATATTCAACAACTTCCTCCTTATCGCGTACAATAATTACTTGAAAGTTTCAACATGTGCAGCCTCTTGCTATTCATCTCATTAAAATGATGTTGACATTTGATCCTCGACAAGGGATTAGGGGTGAGGATTTCCATTATTAACCTAATTTAATTGTAGTTTAAGTTTCGTGGCTTATGTAGACTTCATTTGCATATTACCAAGCTTCTCTGGGTAACTTTTATGCTAGAATTAATTTGTTGCATGTTCCAAGTTAAGATTCCAATCAGTTACTCCATTGTAATTATTTCATACATATCTATTTGGTTTCACTAGCACATACCTACTACAACTAACTCCAAGACATAAGCAATTATCATACTGCTCCTTCACATTGAACATGATGTAATTAACTTCATATTGACAATGCACGGGCAAAGACTAGCAATACAAAAAGGGAATAAGAATAGTCAAATAACTCATAAGTTATCAATTTAATTTATTTAGAATAATGCAAAACATGTCTAAGTTCAAATCTTTTGGCCCTATTTGGTTCGGATAAAAATTAGGCCCCTATTTGGTAATGCTAAGATTTTTTTATTAAAATTTAAGTCAAAGTCAACAATTAATTTTAACTATACATTCAGTAACATTTATCAAAATCTGCAAGAAGTCTAATTTTAATCTCTACAAATTGTGCTTATATTTTTAGAGGGTGTTTGGTGAAAATTAAAATTAAATTTTTAGTAGATTGTGATAGAAATTTTTCAAATGTGTGGTTGAAAAGTTGTGCGACACATGAAAGATATAGTTAATATTGATTGTTTGACTTTAACTTATATTAAAATCTGAATTTAATCCGTACCAAACATGACCTTAATAGATTTTGATAAAATTTGATGAATGTAGAGTTGAAAAGTTGTAAAAATTTATAGCTCATAAAATGTGTTAAAACTGAATTTAAAAGAAAATAAATTTTAAAAATGAAGGCTTGATTCCTTAAATAAAAACATAAACAATTTCAACATTTCTATTAGGGAAAATTGCAGTCACGGTACCAATCTTTTCATTTTTTTTTTGCAAACATTGCCCAAACATTTCATTTTTGCCACCTACAGTACCAAATCTTTAAAAAATTCGCGCCCGGAGTCCAAATTGACAGAAACCATTAATTTGACTGTTAGTTGACCAATAATTAAATGTCGACCAATTTATAAAGGGCAAATATGTAACTTCACATTTTTCATATAAAAAAAATTAAAATTGAAGAATTAAAAACCCCAAGCTACTACTGTTCATCTTCTCCCCCCACCTTCGCCGTTGCTGCCATCACACACCACCACAACTTTCGCCATCAACCACCATTTATGTACCCAATAAAAGCTTCATCTCCAAAAATATGAGCCAAATATCTCAAATCATCTATCTACAATACATTAGTTGCCAGATTCCACCTCTGAATCGATCGTGGAAAACTTCAACAACCGCTACTCCCACCATCGCCCTAACTCAACCAAATCCACTTCTCTCACAACCAACCCATTGTTGTCCAATTTCGAAAGAGCCACAAAGGGTCAAGAAAATTTCACCTAGGCCGACTTCAGAGAGAATTTCCAGAAAGTTCAATCAGTTTTGGACCAGAATCGAATTCTTATCCAGAAAGTCAATGAGAATCACCAGTCAAAAATCCATGACAATATGGTGAAAAATGTAGCTTTAATACAGGAAATTAATGGGAACATTTCCAAAGTTGTTTTGCTTTATTCCATCTTCAAAATACCCACCATCTTCAAAATATTGGGATTACCTGAATGATGGGTATTTTAAAGATGAAGCTTTTATTGGATACCTGAATGGTGGGTGATGGCAGCGTCGACGGGGTGGGAGGAAAAGGAAGGAGGGAGAAAATGAACAGTAGTAGCTCGGGATTTTTAATGCTTTAATTTTAATTTTTTTCATATTAAAAATGTAAAGTTACATATTTATCCATTATAAATTGGTCAATAATTAGTCAAACATTTAATTACTGGTCAACTAATAGTCAAACTAACGATTTTTGTCAATTTAGACTCCGGGTGCAAATTGTTTAAAGGTTTGGTACCGTGGGTAGCACAAATGAAAGGTTTACGCAATTAAAAAATGAAAGATTTGATACCGTAACTGTAATTTTCCATTTCTATTATGTATATCATTCGGGTTATACGATCCGTTAACCTAAGTATCTCAGGTCTTAACACCGAAACAAACAATCCGGGCAGAGAAATTATAGCCGTAAAAAGGAAAATCC
Source organism: Fraxinus excelsior (assembly GCA_019097785.1). NCBI lineage: Eukaryota > Viridiplantae > Streptophyta > Magnoliopsida > Lamiales > Oleaceae > Fraxinus > Fraxinus excelsior. The sequence goes on along the minus strand of CM032639.1, from coordinate 17,409,311 downwards.
TATAATCGGACAGCTCAGAATGCTCCAATTTCAAATTGATTGAAATCCGCCCTTTTGAAAAGCCCTTTTCTGACCGTTTCAGGGATCGTTTCCTCATTCTCTCTGGAAATTCTCCACTCGAGCTCCGAATTTCAATTCTTCATCTTTCTTAATTACTTGTGTAAACGGGATTGCCTCATTATTATCATGGATGGTATTTTCTCCCTCTCTCACACAAACGTACGCGCACACAGGCAGAGATTTATCTGTACGCTAATACTGTTTTGCTGTATTTGAATTTGCAGATCAAGCCCTAGATACGCTATGTGTGAAATTCGGTCATGCTGTCACCGTCTCGGATGATAATAACGGTAGTAGTTTTTTTCGTTGAGTTCTATTCGATTTATATTTGGCTATATCTTGAACTTGCAATTTTCAATTTGTACTGAAGCGGAAATTGTAATATTTTTTAGAAAATTTTATTGCAGACCAAATCATAGAGACTCCAAATCCTGACGCTGTTTTGTAAATCTTTTTCCCATTTTCCCGATTAGTTCAGGAAATTGTTGGATTGCGGTTTCTTGATTTTAATCACTGGGTCGGAAAATTGAATATTTCCTATTTTAATTATATTTTCTCAAGAATACTGATTAAAATATCTCAGTGGACTGATTTATTTTTTTTATTTTCCAGCATCTTCTAGTTCCAGAATAATGAAGTTCAAATAACAGAAAAGGAAAAGGAAAAAAAGACAAAGATTGAGGGAAAATTCCCATTGCTTTGGGGAAGTTATAGAGAGAAAATCAATTAATTTGAGGATGATATACAAGATCCACATTATCTTTTTCACCTTTTTCACAAACAAAAATAGGAACTCATGGTTTTAATTTTATGCGACCTGGGGATAATAAGTCATTAATTGAATCCTGATTTGCTACTATTGGATCAGGACCAGATGAAGGAAACAATGATTTAATCGGAGGCAGTGGTGCCTCCGTTGACACCCAAGAATCAGGCTTGTATCCAGGGCAGGCTCTTCCAATTTTCAAGAAAATTGAAGATTTGAGCAACAAAGTACAGGTACAACACGAGACCTCTGAAATTAAAAATCAGTAATGTCTGTATTCGGCTTTAGTTGTCGCTTTGTTTTCAGACTATTAGAACGGAGCATACACTTTTGTGCAATGAAGTGAAGAGCATCAGTGCTGATTCTTTACTTGGCTCCGAAGCTTTCACTACTTTACAGAATCTTAGTATGTGACTTATTCTTCACCATCATACTTTTGAGATTTCTTAATGAGTTTGACTTGCATTTTTTAAATGGCCTTTTCTGTATTGCTCATAATAATAGGCACAGAACATGAACTTTTGAAAAAGAAGTACAACAAGGAGTGTGAGCTATTGAAAATGAAGTATGTTGAAGAATGCTCAGAAAGAAAGCGGCTCTACAATGAAGTGATTGAGCTCAAAGGAAATATTAGGGTCTTCTGTAGGTGTAGGCCACTGAAACAAGATGAGATTGAAAATGGGTCTACTTCTGTCATAGATTTCAACTCGTCTCAGGACGATGAGCTACAAATCATTTCCTCCGATTGTTCCAGAAAGCAATTCAAGTTTGATCATATATTTAGACCTGAGGACAACCAAGGTAACTTGAGAACTTAAGAATTAAGGTGTACTTTGTGTGTAGACTTTCGTTTAATGGTTCTTGTACCAATCCAATGTTGTTTATGCTATGCAGAGGCAGTTTTCCTTCAAACTATGCCCATAGTGACTTCTGTCTTGGATGGCTACAATGTATGCATATTTGCCTACGGGCAAACAGGTACTGGCAAGACATATACAATGGAAGGAACGCCAGAAAATAGGGGCGTAAATTACAGGACTTTGGAGGAGCTTTTCAAAATATGTAATGATAGGAGCAATATTATGAGATACAAATTGTTTGTCAGCATGTTGGAGGTCTACAATGAGAAGATAAGAGATCTTCTAGTTGATAATTACAACCAACCTGCTAAGAAGTAAGTTTTCATCATTCCATACAGACTTGCCTTTCATTTGAGTCCTTTATAAATTAAATCACGAGCTTATGCATCTTAACACTAGGCGTTTGTACAAGATTGTTGATAATTATAAATACATTTCTGGGTCACTCATTCATGGAATCCTTATCTTTCAGCAGCATTTCTGTGTGGTCTAAACTTTAAATGTGTACTTAGAACTTGATAGTCGATAGACAACCGTTATCAGGTGAAGGGTTAATACCGCATAATTGGAAGAGGGTTAATACTCTAGAAATGCAGGTTGGAGATAAAGCAATCGCCTGAGGGTACTCAGGAAGTTCCTGGGCTTGTTGAAGCTCATGTTTCCAGTACAGATGAAGTTTGGGAACTGCTCAAGTCAGGAAGTCGAGTAAGATCTGTTGGATCCACAAATGCTAATGAGCTCAGCAGCCGTTCTCACTGGTAAGTTTGAGCATCATCTGCCATCTGCATTACTGTTTCTTGGTAATGAATTAAATGAATATTCACCACATTATTTTTTGAACGGAAAGTTTGTCAGGATAATGGATGACTAGTTTTCTTTATTTTTTTTCCTATTTAAATATAATTGCAGCTTGTTGCGAGTGACCTTTATGGGAGAGAATTTAATAAATGGTCAGAGAACAAGAAGCCATTTATGGCTGGTTGACTTGGCAGGAAGTGAGCGTGTCGGAAGGATTGAAGTTGAAGGTGAAAGGTTGAAGGAATCACAGTTCATAAACAAATCCTTGTCAGCATTGGGGGATGTTATCTCTGCTCTTGCATCCAAAGCATCTCACATTCCATACAGGCATCTCTCTACCTCTCTGATTTTGTGTCTGTCCATGTGTTTATGTGCTATTCCATTTTTCTAGTCTAATCATCAATTTCTTTTGGACAAACAGGAACTCGAAACTCACTCATATGCTACAGAGTTCTCTTGGTGAGCTACTGGAATATGGCATTTAATCAATGATAAGGAATTGAATTAGATGGCTAAATGTGTCATTATTTCAATAAGGAAATGAATTAGAGATTTCAATGAATAATAATACCATTTAGGAGACAATTACAAAAGTTGAGATAGTTCTTAATTGGTTATTATGACCATGTAACTACAGATTTCTTGGCTGCATAACATCCCATACATAACACCTAGTGGAACTCAAAATGCAGGCGGAGATTGCAAGACTTTGATGTTTGTCCAAATCAGCCCCAGTGCTGCTGACTTAGGAGAAACCATTTGCTCATTGAATTTTGCAAGTCGTGTCCGAGCAATTGAGAATGGGCCTGCTCGCAAACAGTCGGATCATGCAGAGCTTTTCAAGTACAAGCAGCTGGTATGCAACAGCAAGCAATTTATCATGAGAATTGTTCCTGTATGATTGGCAAATGGTGTGTTTTATTCATGTTTTGCCTTTTTTCCCCTTGTATATATAACAGGCAGAAAAAGCTAAGCATGATGAAAAGGAAATGAAGAAGTTGCAGGATAGTATGCAGTCTTTGCAATTGAGGCTTGCTGCAAGAGAACACATTTGCAGGAGTCTTCAGGAGAAGGTACATATAAATTGGAGATTACAAAATTTCCTGTAGAATTACTCAAAAGTAAAATGTGGTGTGGGCTTCAGACTAGTTGGCAAGCTTAAACCACATGTGATGCGACTTTAATTTGTAACAGGACCATATTTTTTAACTTTTGGGTAAAGGCCTGAATGATTTTAAAAAAATTAATAGGTTCGGGATCTTGAGAACCAATTAGCAGAGGAAAGGAAAACAAGATTAAAACAAGAAAATAGAGCTTTGGCCTCTATTTCTACTCAATCCTCTGCTGCCTTGTCATCTCTAAACCAAACACAGAAGATCACAGCAGACAAGAAACCACCTTTGGCTCCAACAAAAATGAGGTTGCCACTTCGAAGAATTACTAATTTTATGCCAGTGGCATCTCCTGCTCCCATAAACAAAACCAGTAAGTCATTTCTCCCAGTTGTGGATGAGGACAAAGAAAACACCTCAAGGGCATCAGGGACTGCAAATAAGGGAAAGACAACGTTGAGAGCAAGACGTGGCTCCATTGCTGTAAGAGCAACCCCTTCAGAGACAAGCAAGGTTGTTCAGCGCACACGAAGAGCTTCCATTGCAACCCTCCGCCCTGAATCCAATGCAAACATGAGAACTCCACTGCAGAGATCAACTGCTCAGGTAAGGACTGATCGTGTTATGGGCAGACAATCGTTTGTGTGGGATCCACAGAGAGTATGGCATACATCAAGAGTGTCTTCTCCATTACCATGGAGGGAAAGAGTGGCATCGGTAGAAGCAACACCAGTTGGCCCTAGAAGTAGCAGATTTCGGGGCAGTCCACCTACACAGCCAGGTTCATGGATACCTAAGCATCCTACAGTCATAGCATTACAAAAGAAACAGTTAGTGTGGAGTCCACTCAAGTTGAGAGGCCTGAAAACTAACAATAGGAAGTCGTTACTGTCCGCTTGAATTGAACAAAATCAAACACGTTTTATCCTTCGTTTTTTGACCTGATCAGTGTGTATGCTTTTTGCCTACCTGTACCAGGTTTTCCTGATAGATAATTGTTTCCTACAAATGCCATGAAATGCTATTTTTAGCATATGTAATCATCTAGTTTTCTCCTTGTAATTTTTCCTCAAATACTGTTTTCAAATTCTAAATTTGCCTGTTCTCTGCAATTCATAGTGCAGTTTGTTTGAATTTGAAGAGTTCCATATTTTAGATTATTGAATTCATCCCCCATATACCTTCTTCTTATGTATATGTTTACCGAGAATTCCTGCATTTACTAATGATGCGAGTGCATAACATTGTTTGAAGGGTAAAAAGATGAGAAAATAAAAAAACCACCACTTCCCTACCTCCCCAACCCAGCGGCCTTGCTTGCTCCCCCATCTTATTGGTTTATCTCCCTGACCAGCCTGTTGCCCCAGCCCTCCTTCCCCCCTAGCCGTCCACCATATTGATTTTCCCCAAATTGTTCCCCTCCAACTATCATCCATTTTCATTTAAATTGGAAGGAGGAAAATGAGTTCCATGGTCGTGGCCATGTAATTCTCGTTATATGCATGTGAACTGCTGCACGAAATAGCTATGGACCTTTTTCCAGACTTTTTCCATGTCCATCTAATTAGGTCAACATCATTGTTGTGTGTGTGTGTGTGAGAGAGAGAGAGAGAGATAAGGGAGGTCTCAAGTCACATTTTATTCCTACCTTTTGGGAATCAAGCATTGTTAACTTATCGGTCACTCAATTCTATTTATTTATAATTTAAATAGTTTATGCTGAAACATGTTTTAAGCAGCATTTGCTTTTGGTAAGTAGAGAAATTTTACTTGCAATTGAAAAAATGTGTATATTTTTTTTATTAGTGTTCTAAAATATGGGCATATGCTTCTCTTTGTGTGAGAGAGAGAGAGAGAGAGAGAGGGAGGTCTCAAGTCACACTTTATTCCGACCTTTTGGGAATCAAGCATTGTTAAATAGTAAAATATTGAAACATGCTCTAAGCAGCATTTGCTTTTCGTAAGTAGAGAAATCTTACTTGTAATTTAAAAAATGTGTATGTTCTTTTTATCAGTGTTCTAAAATATGCGTATAGCGCATATACATATGCGTGAAGTTTTTTCGAAATGCCTCGCATATGGGTATGCACATGATAACATGATCAACTCATTTTGTTGACCGCATATGCACGTTAATCGCTAAAATGAACACGCGTTTGTGTCAAAAATTAGCTTAGCAAAGTCAAGCCCATTTTTATAATTTAAAAAATGTAAATTGAGCAAATCAAATTAACACTAACACTTGACCCATGAATTATATACATCGATCTATAGGGTCTTGACATTTTGAAAAAAAAAAAAAAAAAAAAAAAATCATAACAAATTTTTCGTAAAGTTGCAAACTATTTACGCCAAGTTAGAGCTTCCTTCATTTTTTTTTTCTAGTTTTAGTAGCAAGCAATGTTAGTAATGAACAATCTTGAATTATTGATGGTTGTAACAACTCATTTTGTTGATCTCATATGCGTGTTAAACGCTAAACACATCGGTGTTAAAAATTGTGTCAAAATTAGCCTAGTAAAGTCCACTCCATTTTTATAAACACATGTTAAATTAACACAAATCACTCAAACCCATGAATTATATATATCGATCTATAGGGTTTTGACGCTTTTAAAAAAAAAAATCATAACAAATTTTTCGTAGAGTTGCAAATTATCTACGTTGAGCCAGAACTTCCTTCTTCATTTTTTCTCTTGTTTTATTAGAAAGTAATGTTAGTAATGAACAATCTTAAATTATTGATGGTCATGATGATAATAAGGAGGTTATCTACAATATGTAATAGAAATTCTTGAGTTCAAATAATTAATGAAAATAATTTCACATCACTTGGATGAATTGGAATCCGATAAAGAATTATAAATTTAAAGAATAAATATAAAGTTCAAGTAATTGTTGTATTTTTTATTTTGGGCGAAATAAATTTAGAAAAATATTTATAAATTTTAAAGAATGCATCAATTAACTTATTTATTAGTTTTAAATATTCTATATAGTACCACTTGGGTTGTAACCTTCAGTTTAAGGTGGTGCTAGATAACCTCAATGAATCATTTAATTCCACTTATCATTTAATTGGTGCAAAATGTTTCTACCTTTGAAGGTTTTGTGGAAAATGTCACCACCTTTCGTTTTTTGGCGCATAATGTCCCTACCTTTTACATTCTTTGCGCTAAAAGTCATTTTCACCAAATTTTAACATAAAATGACAAATATACCCTCTTATATAAATAAAACAAAAAAAGAAAAATAAAAAATAAATTGCAATATGTTCCTAAATTTTTCTAAAAATACAAATCAGTCCAAAACTTATGAAAATATTAAAAATAACAAAAACGCAATATCTCTTCTCCTATACCTCCCTCCACCTCCCTCCACCCCTTCAACCGTCTGATGACCACATTTACTCTTCTCCACCGCCACAACCTTCGGACAATAGTACAACACAATCTCCTAAGCACCCTCTACAATTACATCCCAAGAATTTCTCATATCATCCAATTGGGTAGAAATCAGCAAGCAAAATTAGCTACTCGAAAAATGGATAAATTGCTAAAAGTCGCACCTTCGGCCAGCAACAAGATCGCAGACCACCACCATCCGATTACCCACACCCAGACGACATCAACCATGTGGGCAATTATCATCCAAATCACTTATCCAATATGTTCAATTTGAAACTAAAAAAAATGCAGTCGCGGCTATCGCGCCGCACACTGAACTTGGCTGATTCCGACGTCGTCCCTTTGACCCATGGTCGTGGACCACTCCATTCAGCACTCTCTCATCATGGTGAAGCTATTCCACACATGGGTCTTCCACAATTTTATCTGGATTCGTTAGAACTTCAGGTCGAAATTCAATTACAATTTTTGGATCATAGTATTTCTCCCACGAATTGAACGGTTTCAGGTCGAAATTGACCTAGACCCATGGTTGACTAGGTGCGCCTGGTGAAGAAGGACCTAGCTCACCTGGTTCGTGACCATGGGTGTTCCGGACTGCACTGGGATTTAAGAAGTTCGCAGACTGTGTCGCGACTGGCGAAGAATCTAGCATGAAATTAATTTTTTTTGTTGATCTTTATTGTAAATTGTTGGCATGGGTGTGGTCGTCTGGTGATAGGCAATTGATAGGAGGTGAGATCCGATCATGGGGGTGGTCAGAATATAATTTTCAACGATTTTTAGATTTGAGGATAGTGAACTTTCAGCATTAATTCCGACTACTACTATTGATGAAATTGGGAGTGGTTGGGCGGTAATTTAAGGGAGAGTTCTCTGTTGACCGGTGTCAACGTCCGGCGGCTTGGGTGGCGGAGGATGCATTTGGGCTAAAAAAAAAAAGTCATTTTTGGACTGATTTGTATTTTTAAAAAAGTTTAGGAGCAAATTGCAATTTATTCTTTATTTTTCTTTTCTTGTTTTATTTATATAGGAGTGTATAATGGTCATTTTATGGTAAAAATTGGTAAAAAGGACGTTCAACGCAAAGAATGTGAAAGGTAGGGACGTTATGCCACGTCTAAAAAAACGAAAGGTCTACGTTTCTCACAAAAACCTTCTAAGGTCGACGTTTTGTGTCAATTACTCTTTAATGACATATCAATGCCACCTAAATTGGGGTTGTAACTCCAATGTCACTAAATAATATTACTCTTAAAATAATATTAAAAATTGAGCTCGCACACAAACGTATTCTTGTAATGCTTGTTATTCGATCGAAATGCTTATATGCATTTAGAACCTTGCTTTTTATTAGTCAAATTAAAATAAGATGACAAGATCAAATAGAGAGTGAAACACATGAGCTTTTTACCCCATTTTGTACCCATCCATGGAAAAAGTCGAGGTCAATCAAAGAGCGGATCTTTGTCACAAAGGGCATCGGTGAAATTGACATCGAAAAATGAAACACATCCTTTTCTTTTCTTTTTTCTTTTTTATCTGTAGAGAAGGAAAACAAATCTCACTTATCAAGCAAAGATTCACTATAGACATTGAGGGAATTATCTATTGCAGTAAGAATATTTCAATCTTAAAACAGCAACATAAACATACGGATCTTGCTCTACATGTACATAAAGGTTTACATAATGTCACACGACATTCTACCATTTGTCAATTTGAAAGACAGTCAATCTTTTCCCTCCACTTCGTTTAATGTAATCCATTATGTACCTTTTTTTTTTGTAAAAGTAGCATAATCCTAAACAAACATTCATTCACATTCTCCTAGGCGAGAATTGCATTGGCATTGAAATCGGACGCTGTTTCAGACCGCTCATTGTCTTCATCGCATCATTCTTTTGTACAGATTTTCTGCCCTTCAAAGGAGACACTAACCTATTTGCAAGTCTTGATGGTGAAAATGACCTTCGAAGCTTTGCTGCAGCCGACACCTTTGGTGATTTTTTCCCCATATTTGTTGCTGCTCGTGCAGATGAAATAGAAAGCAGGGGGCTCCTAATTTTTACTTGAAACTTTGATGCAGAAGGCGGGGGGGACTTGATCAAAAACTTGTGCGGAACTTGTTTATTACTTCCAATGACTGGTGACTTAGTCTTACAAAACTTCTGATGCTGTGATGTTGGTGATGAATGGAACAGTGGATTGGGAAATAATACCGTCTTTCTAGTCCATGGTCTATTCCTCGGGGACACTCTGTTAGCAATGTATCTGCAATTTTCTTTTTCACACTCTCTCTTTTGTGTGGGAGACACCTTGAAGTTTATTCGGGATTTAGCTCGTTGGAGAGATGGCTTATCTGATTCTGATCGTATTGTTTGTAATGCCACTTGTTTTTCTCGCTTTCTTCGTGCTTCGAGTTGGCTGTTTTCTTGGTTTGTCGGCCTTTGGTTTCGTCTCCTTTCTGTGACTGGAGTTTTGGGGTCATCAATGGCTTGTTTCTTTGTCTTGGAAGATACTGCTTCCACTATATTTCTTGCAAATTCACTTGCTTGTAGAATTTCTCCCATTGTTTCTTTTAAAAGCATTGCTGGCAATGACATTCGCCGCCATTCATCTGGAAAGAATCAGACGTAGTACGTTGAATAGATAACTTACTGGATGGATCTTGAAGAATATTTTTTAAGAAAATATTTGTTACATAGAAAATTTTAAAACTTAAACCCACCTGCATTAGCTGGCAATTTTCCTGTGGGAGATCTTCGAGAATTAACATTCTTCATCCTTCAAATTCAAAATAAATCACATCATATATCAAATTTTAATGCGGAAATTGTAAAATTCCAATACATTTGGAGAAACGATGGTCTAATCATTTTGCTGAATGGGTTTTTTCAAAATGTGATATATCTATATAATTGTTGATTGAATTTTTTTTTCTCCCAGCGGCTATCCATTTTAGTTAGCTAGTCAACGTTTAATATAACCCGGATTTCTTCTGTTTTCTCTACATATATTGGGGACAATCCAAGTCTAATGTTAGAAGCTTTTCGAGGCAGGTTTCATCACCAAAATACTCGGCTCTTCTTCTGCAGAGGAGTTCGAGTTCTCCTATACCATTTGGAAAAAGAATTACTATCCATATATCCAAATGTACTTAGAAAAGTTCTATTTTCCCTTTCATATTCAACTTTCTAGAACCAATACAAAGTTCACGTGTTGCGTTGGGTTTGGCTTATACGAAACAAGTATCTTCCAAATAAATGTAAGAATTGACCCTTTTTTTTTTTTTCCCTTTAGTCTATCTATAATTCCCGAATATAATTGAACAATAATTTTTTTGCTCCAGTAAGAAAGATGGTTGTAAAAGAGAGATGTACCTGATGGACTCTTGTTTACACCCAAGACTGGTCCGCAAATAGCCTCTGGTACTGCGAGGACTGAGAGTCACACCGGATATCATTTTCGTCCCAACTGTAACTGTGTGCTGCAGCTCTTGTAATCGAGCCATGCATTTGTCCACCTTCAAAATACCACCAGATGAGTCATTCAATTTTTTAATATTCAAACACCAATTTGGATAGAAAGAATTCTCAATTCTGAGGTCCAATTCCCTACTTTTAAGTAGAAATAATTCCAATGATGATCATTAGGCATTAGGCACCCAAACACCCTCAATGATCTAAACAAGAACCATAATAAGGTATGACTGCTTAAGATGCAGATAAACAATGACTAACAGTAAGGGGAAATCATTCAAATTGAAAGGAAATAATTTGTAATTTCAAAACAAAAACATCATATAACACCAATAAGTCATTCAAATTCAAACGATCATAACAGAGATAATTTCAATTCTGGGACCGTATTCTTGGTTCTGGGAGTGGGAATGTACCTTATTAACAGTTTCTCTGAGAAGAATGGGGTTGAAAGGAGGCGGCGGTGGCGGCACCACCACTTTCATCAGCTGCTTTGGTGGGGTTCTTGCAACCATTTTCTGCCCTTATTCACAACGACAGAAGAATCGAAATTCGGGTTCTCTCTCCCTCTCTCTCACACACACACACACAATGAGTAGTTTATCAAACTGAGTTCAGCTGGGGAGTGGAGAGGTCAACTAGAAAAAGTCATTTTTGTTGTAACGGATAGTAAATGTTGTCTCAACGGTCGAATTCTTTGCGGAAAAACGTATGTAAAACGGCTAGTTTTCATTATTTCTGTTAAATATATTTTATTTGAAAATGTCTACGTTACATTCCACAGTTTGACTGTGAGTTAGCAAAGTGGGTGGTGGGGTCAACGAAACAAGAAAATATGTACGTTAGTTTTAATATTTTTATGAATTTTAAAATTTAAGGGGTTAATTATATCATTTACTTCACCAATATTTAGAGGTGTTTGGTGGTAGATTTTTAGTAAATTGTGATACAAATTTTTTGAAATGTAAATATTGATTGTTTGACTTTGATTTAAATTAAAATATGATTTTAATATAAATAAATAAATAGTCTCTGAATTAGGCTGGTGAATTTGTGGGCTTTTGTACAAATGGTCCCCCCAATCTTCAAGTCTTGACAATAAACTCCCTCAACTAATTCATCTTTTTGACAGAATGAAACCACTGTTCCCATTAAAATGGCACGGAATTAGGTAAAATTGTCCACCCACATGATGATAGCAATACGATGAAGCCAAGAATAAGAGAACATAAAGGCAAAGTGCATTATTGACCATTTGTGCTAATATATCCCTTTGTTTATTATGCCTTTGTTGGGTTGGAAATTAAAATTATATTTAATAAAAGCTGATGAAATGTGTGATTGAAAAATTTTGAAATCCATAAAATGTTTATTAAAATTAATTGTTAACTTTAACTTGATTACAAAATATGGGCTATATAAGTTTATGGTCATGATTTATATTTAAAAAAAAAAAAAGCATTAAAAATTAACAATGTTTAAAAATTTCCTGTCCAAATCAATTTGATATGGACTTCGATGTAGTAAATGAAAATATAGATATGTATAGTTTATTCAAAAGTTGTGTCAGAAATGCTGAATGATCAAAATTTTAATTTTCTTTTCAAATTTTGATGTACTTTTTTGGGCAATTTATACAAATTGAGAAAAAATAGGGAGTGAATAGAAAGTTATTATTTTTTGTTAAATATTGTAAAAGTACAATGAAAAATTATAATGGGTAATTAACACAAAAGGTCCCAATCTTTTATTGTTATTATGGAAAACATTGATACCTTTCATTTTTCTTGGTATTTTCATCTTTATTTTCATATTTTCATTGCTCAAAATGTCATTTCACTTATTTTCTCAATTAAAAATTATGAAATGACGAATATATTCCTCTTTAAATAAAACAAAAAGAAAAAAAACTAATTGCAACTACAATCCCATTTTTTTAAAAAATGCAAATAAGTCACAAATAAATATTAAAATGGTAATTAGTACATAATGTTCATATCTTTCACCGTTATTGTGAAAAAGTTCTCACCTTTCATTTTTTGGCATTTTCACCCTTAATTGCACATTTGATTGTGCAAACCACTATTTCTATCAATTTTCATCCAATTTCTCAATAAAAAATCATGAAATAACGAATATAATCTCATATTTAAATAAAAACTAAAAAATTAAATTGCAATCATAGTCCCATTTTTTTTAAAAAATGCAAACAAGTTCCTAATAAATTATTAAAAAATTTAATTTTTTAAAAAGTACAAACGAATCCCAAAAGTTAAAAAAAATTCAAACGAGTCTCAATAAATTATTAAAAATTAAAAAAATCTATGTTGTTTATTTAAATATGAGATTATATTCATTATTTCACAACCTTTTATTGAGAATTTGGATGAAAATGAATAGAAATGGTGGTTTGTGCAATCAAATATGTAATTAAGGGCGAAAATGTTAAAATGAAAGGTATGGACTTTTTCGCAATAAAGGTTATAGGGACATTATGTATTAATTACCCTTTTAAAAATTTATTTGTGACTTATTTGCGCTTTTTAAAAAACTTGGAACTGTGGTTGCAATTAGTTTTTTTTCTTTTTATTTTATTTAAAGAGATGATTATATTTGTCATTTCATAGAGAAAATAGGTGAAAATGACATTTTACGCAATGAAAGGTGAAAATGATAAAAATAAAAAATAAAAAATGAAATGTATGAACGTTTTCCACAATAACAATGAAATGTGGGGATATTATGTGCTAATTACTCAATTATAATCTATATAATCATTTGATGTGTATGAAATTTTTTGTCTAAACATTCTCGCATTAAAATAAAAGATACACTACAAAAAATTTTATTGTATTGATAAAAAAAAAAAAAAAAAAAAAAAACAAGTTTGTGGACATGAAAAATGTAGTGTTGAAGTCAGGTGAGGAAATGACCGAAGCACGCTCAGCTTTGATTTCAAACTCTTCTTGCTCCGAATCATTTATCCTGCTACATTAGTTTTCTCAATTTCTAAGAACACTAGCCTATAGTTAAACCCACATCAGACCAAAATTAAATTTGTTAGGAAAAATACAAAAAGTTAATAAAAAATAATGATGGAATTGTATAAATAAAATAATTGAAGAAAATACTACAATAAAATTAGAAGAAATTATTGATGAGGTAGTAGCGGTAAAAAGAACCGAGGCATGTATTGCACACAGTTTTCTTCAAACGCATTCTCCCTATTGTGGTACAAGATGACCGATAATGCCTGTTTCTCTGAATCCAACGATTGAAAGTAACTGACTATCACGTTTTCACTACTTTAGTCAAACTAAAAATGTTCACAATTATATCACTAAGTTAGAATAAAGAACTAAACTATCTAAATTACTAAGAACTAAACTCTTTAAACAAAGAGAAGAAATAAACTTATATTTTTTTTTAAAAAAAAAAAAAAAGGACTCCTAAATTTTTTATTTTTCTTTTTAATTTTTGATGAGGGAGATTTCAGATTCTTAGTTAATTTTGTATTTAACACAAATAATGTTAGAATAACCATGAATGAATTTGTAACAACAAATTAATTATGAAATTGAATAAATTCAAATACAAATTAACTATAGAATTTATTAAACTTTAATAAACTTATAAATTGTTGTTACAATTTTATTCAACTTAAATATATTGCTTTAATATATTATTTTTCAACGAAAATTGATATGGAAATTGAGAGTGGCCGCTACCAGCTTGGCTTTCATCTCCAAGACCAACCACTAAAAAGAGGAATAAAGCAACATTTCCAAAATATAAAATATATAGCACATAAAATAATTTATTCTAATATATTATTATTATTATTATTGGGACTTCACACCATGGAGAATGCCCATAACATGGATGCGCGCTATCCCCATATAATGATGTCAGCTTATGATAGCTAATTATGTCCATAACATCGTCTCTATTACTTACACATTCAAAGCATCGCTTTTACTACTCACATTCAAAGCATCGTCTCCGCAACTTATGTCCAGAGCATCACATCTGCATAATTTTATCACAGCTACTTTTATATTTAGTCTCATCTCAACATCAACTTTATCATAGTAGCTTATATTCCAAGTCCACCAACATATTAATATTCAACTCAAATTTGGGGGGATTATTGTGATACTAGTATCTTGGTATCATTACATTATTACTGCTTCTTAGTATCATTAATGATTAATGCTAGCATGTAGTGGCGATATTTTTATTACAACTAGTACGTATGTCACGTTTATCTATGTTATCAACATGTTACTTGTTTCACTATAACACTACTATTACATGAAGTTATGCAAGCATATGACCTGTTATGATACATGATAGGATTTATGCATATTATATCTTGGAGAAATATGATATATCATTATTCATTTTATCATCATAAGTAATTTGAGGGGCAAATGGATCCCAACTTTCTTTTATATGTGCGGCGTAGATTTATGCTATATTACATGGTGGTTTAGTCCATATTACATAGAAGATGTCGCTGAAATTTCGACAAATTATATGCAACATCTATCTTTCGAGACAATTTGTAAGCCCTTGCTTATTACATATATTTTCTGAGCCAGTTCGTAAGTCTTCATTTATTGGAGCGGTTTATATTCTCGAGGCATTTCATAAATTCTCGTCTATTTGGGATCGATGCATATTTTCGAGACAATTTGCATGTCCTCGCTTATTAGAGCAACTCATATTTCTGAGGTACTCTAAAAGACGTCAGCTTTTTGACGACTTATATTTCGAAGTCTAACCTGCACGTGATTGTACAACTCGGACTTGGGAGACTATTGTTATATCCATAAATTACATGACATTCTCAGATGGAGGAGGGGGTCCCATATATGTCGACATGGTATCGGCTATTCAATTGATTGAGCTATTTAGTTAAACAATTGCATCTTAGACTCGGTCCATTAACTAGTGACCTATTAACATTTTTCTATATATATATATAAGTTTCATTCACAATAAGCTATGATTTCTAATCATATCCAAATTCTCTTTCCCTCTCTTGTATTTTCTTTTTCTCTCGTCCGGCCATTGACATGACTGTTGCAGGGCAAACGGTTGTCGGACCTTTTTCTCGACCAATAACCTTTGCCTCCTAACGGGGTGTTCCAGTGTGCATATGATGTCTACATGGAGGGAAGATGGAAGTGATTCTGTTAACAACATTTTTTTGATATCAACAAAATCTACTAGCCAGAGAAATACCCGTGACATCATTTTATGATGTTCTATTTTCACTCCCTGAGATGGAAATATCTACAAAGCAGTGAGGCCATTTGAGCAATTTCGTTTATTGTTAGATATTGTTGCGTCTATGTATTGTACAAATTTTTCAATGGTTGTGGCTTGATGTCTAGGAAACCAGATTACTTCATTAATTTTACCAAAAGCTTGTGTAGGCACACAATGTGGGTATTTCATTAAGTACATGGCAATACCTAATCAAGTGTTCGCACTCTACTCATTCACGACGAGTAATGGTGGCAATGGGTCGAGTCGAGCTCGCCAAAGACGAGCCGAGCGGCTCGGCTCGCAGGCTCAGTTTTTTTTTTTTTATATATAACATTATAACTATTAAATTACTATATACACACACACACACACACACACACACACACACACACACACATTATCTAATTATTTTTTTTAAAATATACATTTTTCAAAACAATTTTAATTTTTAAAATAATAAGGACAAAATTTTATTTGTTAAGAAATGAGAATTTAAAGAAAAATATATATAAACACGTTTTGTAAACAATTTTTTAAATATACTTTTTTCAAAACATTTTTATTTTTTACAATTAAAAAAAAAAGAGATAAAACCCTTTTCCTTTATCCGGGCTTGGGACCAACTACTTCAATTTTGAGTAGGCGGAGTTAAAAATTGTACATGAACAACTTGTTACGTGTACAATTTTTTAAAAAAATTATAAAGGTATGAAAATAAAATATTGTGATGAATGTGGTGAAATTAAATATCACTTACTTGGTTACATGCAATTTCGACATATTTATCTTGAATTCGATAATTAGCGTCCTCACAGTCCTTCACGAATATTAACACTTTCAAAATATTTTTTTAGTCGACTTCTGACCTCAGAGAGAACTCTCTTCTCTACACTAAAAGCAGATTCTGAAGCTACGGTGATAACCAGATGTGTTAATAGATCTTTTGCCATTACAGAAACTACTGGCCATCAGCGTTCGTTATTCCACCAGAATTTAAGGATATATTCTGAACTTTTACTAGTTGCTTTGTTAGTAGGTAAATGTTGACTAAAGTAATCAATTAATTCATATGGCAACATATTTGAATTTCGACTACGGCTGGAAGTTTGAGTACATGCAATGGAAGCCAAACTACTACTAATACTACTAGAGGAACCACATGCATATGCAGTTATACGAGTGCATACTTTCAAATAAATTCAAAATTCCAGAGTCTTCATCTATTTTATTAGTAGGAATGTGTGTAGGTACACGATTAATATGTCCACCCATTCGTGAAATATATAATTCATACATTTCACGGAACGTCATTTCCAAATTTCTATAAGTAACATGTATATTAAAAGTTAAAACATTTGACATTTGATCAATTATAAATTTAGTACCCGATAAATTATATCGGGGGTTCATGACACATGCTAGAAGAAATAACATAAGTAATTATTCTCAATATTTTCTAAATTTCAATTCCATGAAATATATAACAGCTTGAAAATCGGGATCATTTTGAAATCTAACAAAAGCTCTAGCAACTTTATATAAAGACGTTTAAGAACCATACAACTAGTGGAATAATAAACACCATAAAATATATTTGTAGACTGATAAAAATTTGTTAAAATTTTTTTTATTTTAAAAACTATCTTTCAATCGGATTCATTCAAGATAGTATCGTTTTCTTCTCTAACATACCTATTGTTATAAAATTCAGTAATATACGCTTCATAACCTTTACATGATTTTAGTAATAAGTACGTGGAATTCCATCTATGGCTTACGTAAGTAATAAAGGTTTTTGTATCCGTCATCTCAGATTTTGCACAAAAAATCTCAAATCCTTGTTTTCTACTAAGTGTACACGTGATATACATAAGTGCATTCATGATTCGATTAATTTCATTATTAACATGTTTTAAACCGTCTTGTACAATTAAATTAAAAATATGACATACACATCGAATATGAAATAAATAGCCACCGAAATCAAGATTAAAAACTTTATGCAATTTATAAATAACAACTTTATTTACAGTAGCACTGTCGAACATAAAATAACGAATTTTACTCTCAAATCCGAAATCAATAGTTGCTTTGCATTAAGAAAATATGCAATTGTATCAGAACGAAGAGTATTTCGACTTATCCCTTGGTACCTCGATTGAAGATATCTTCGATGTAGTTAACGAAATGTTGGTTGTCCGCTATTGCTATGGGCAACTCCGCCGCGGCAACGAACTCCGCCATTCCCGTTCAAGCTTCCTCCTTCGAAAACATCCATGTAGAAAGTGGCGTAGTAGTAGCACCAACTTCTGGAGTACCAAATTGTAGTTGCGTTTGACCAGTTGGAAAAAGCCCATGTTTGGCCGAACATGATTTGTAGTGATGGTTGAGGTAGGTGGTTCCAATGCTTTTTTGATATGCCAGTCATTGTTGGCAGTATTTACATTCTACTTTGGTTTCTCGAAGTCCACCGATCACACGACCAGTGGGAACCAATTTGATATGATCCTAACATTTTGCTTGCTTCTTTCCATTTCTCTTCCTGCTTGCATCGAGAATATTTAATGTCGGTTCTTCATCTTGTTTCAAATCAATTGGAACACTAGCTGCAACATCAATGTCAACCAAATCAATTGGATGACTATCACGAGTGTTAAAATCTTCAATATTTTCGGAGATTGGTAATTCATTGAGACAGGAGAATTTATTCCCAAATTGATTTTGGGCAAGTGTTTGTGTTTCGTTCTCCATATCGAACAAGTTTTCAATAAATGATCGTGAATTCATTTGTTATGAATAATAGAAATTGAATTTAGAAATGTAGAATTGAGAAGTGAATGAAGATTATGTAGTAGTTGTCGAATGTAATTGTAAAATAGTAAGAATTAATGTAAAAAAAAAAAATAGAAGATGATTATAGAATGAATGAGAATGATATTAATGATAATTGATAAATAGAGAATGTAAATTGTAGAGAGTATTGTATAGTAAATAATGAGAGATTGATATTAATGGGAAAAAATGGTTGATTATGGTGGGTATTTATAGCGAAAAAAATGTATGTGAAATTGAATATATATATGACCAAAACGGTCATTGAATTGATCGTTCTAGTCACTGAACTTTTTACTTTTTTTTTTAAAATAATAAACGAGGCTCGTGGCCCGTTAAAAAAGAGCCCACGAGCAGGCTCGTGGGTTCGTCTTCGTGGGCTGCTCGTCGAGCAGCTCGTTACTGTTACGAGCCGAGCAGGCTCGATTCGTCTAACGAGCCTCCCTGCTCGGCTCGTGCTCGGACTCGTTTGGGCATAAACAGTACGAGTCGAGCCGACGAGCCGCTCTGCCCAATTACCACCTCTAGGTGAGAGTGATACAACTCCTTAATACCTCAATATTTAGAAAGCAACAAAATTAATTCCACGCAATTGGTGTTCCTCATAATATGCTGCAACAAATTAGGGAATTGGAATGTGATCTGTTCGTGCTTGTCAAGCTGTTTATTGGCCTACTTGCCCTGAATGGATTTGCATTTCAAATTGCATATTTGTAAATAACTTTTGAGTTTTTTTTTTAAATAAAATTAACAGAAACGTTACATTTCATATTCTGCTCTTGCTTGTCATTTCAAAGGAATTCATTAGCGTCTTTCTTTTGTTTTGAATGATGGACTTCAGTGATGTAACCATAAAGTATTAAGGAAGAAGCGCATAAAATTTGTCAATCTTAATTTAATTCAATATATCGAACATATCAATTATATTTACAATTGTTGCCAAATATTTTAACAAAAAATATTTTGGCGCGTGTATTTCATTTGCTTTACATGGAAGACTAAGCACATTTGTTTTAAATTGTATTTTATTAAAAATATTATTTCTAAAGAACATTCTCTCTCGAAAAAGTATTTCAATACAATCCTCAGACGAACAAAGAGAAGATGTTTGGATTATAAAAGGTTGATTATAAGAATTAGATAAAAAAAAAAAATCGAGAACATAAATACAAAATGAGCAAAAATTAAAACATACATTACAATTAAAATGTAGTATAGTTAACAAAATTGTGATGTAAATATACCATTCTTTATTCATTTTATGGTTCTACAATTTTCCTTCATAAATTCTATTACAAAAAGTGAACAACTTTATCATTACTTCCATCTTCAAATTTCATATTAACATGTCATAGTCTGCGCTGCAATCATGATATAACAAACAATGTTTGTCGTTCAATTATCCAGTCAGTTTCTAGAGGGAGGGAGGGAGTAGAGAAATACAATCAGTTAATTCCTCTGAATCCCAATAATGAAAATGGGAACTTGACTTCATTCCTTTGTTTTCTTCCCTTTCGTATCTTTGACTATGAAAGGAAGGAAAGTCTTCCCGCCCATGAACTCTCGCAGTACTTCTGGTACTTCAACACCGTCCTCCTTTTGGTAATTCTCAAGGATGCTACACATCGTCCTCTCTGTTGCTGTCAGTGTAGAGTTTAACATATGTACGTATTGCTTCGTCTGATCATTGCTCTGCAACCATAGTTGTATAAAAGGAGAGTAATTAGTCTTGTTGGAAAGAGAAACTGTGGTGCGACCAATCGTCCAGATTATAAGGGCACCTCCAACCCCTTGTACCAATTTGGCATTTTACACCAAATTAGTTTTAAAATAGAAAACTTCCAACCCAATTTCACCTCTATTTTATTCTCATTATTCAAAACTCATTTTTCCTCAAATACATTTTCAACCACATATTCTCACAATAAAATATATTGCACGAAAACCCAAAAAAAATTCTTTATTTTTAATCACATGCTTCAAAAACCCCCTATTATAACTCATTTTGATGAAATAATGAGCATTTCATATCATTACATAACCAAACTGACAGTGTTGCAATTTTTATAATTTTTATATTTCTCCTTTTGCCCTTCATATTATACGAAAACAATAAATTTTATATCCTTTTATTATTTAATAATTTAACTTTAATGATTTTTATTATCCATTTCTATATTGTGATGTCAAATATAATACTTTTATAATTGTGGTATTAAGCTCATGTTTATGTTAGTCAAAAAAATTATAAAAATTAAGTCAAAATCAACCATTAATTTTAACAACACATTTCATCATTTTTTTCAAAATCTACAAAAATTCTGATTTTTAGCTAATAATACAATTTGTAATTAAAAATTAATTGTTACGAATTAAAAAATAAGGAAATATTTTTCATTTGGAATGGCATCAATTTGGAGCAATAGGTTGTAGATGGCCTAAGATTTTCAAATACATCTTGAACACATGGACTGCAATTTCATTTAGTTGGAATGGCCTATCCATAGTCTCTTGCCCACCGGTTAGTTGGCAAAACGTGGTCTTGCCACCTCACCGAAGGGGTCTAAAATACTGGTGAGGTGGCAAGACTACATCTTGCCATCTCATCAGTGTGCAAGATATCAGTCTTGTACGGAATAGAACACTTGTTTTTCCCGAACCCTAAGTTCTCTCTTTTTTTCTCCCCCTTTGAGAACACGAATATGAATGAAAGTTGCATAATTAATTTGAACATATTACCTTTTTCTGTCCATAGCGGATTTCTAATCTCCTCGATTGATAATCAGTGCAGTTTGAGCAGGACACAAGCTCTCTATAAGTATTGGATGCAGGAAACCAACCTTCCAAATCGTACTTCTTCGCAGCTGCATCATTTAGTGCACCAGAAACAATGGCTACAATTTGATACGGAATTTTCAGCTGAAAATAAAAGAAAAAGTGTCATATTCAGGGGAACAAAAGGAATGTTAAAAAGTTTACATCATAGAAAAAACAAAACCAAGACCTTGTGATAACTAATGTGGTTAACATCATCAAACAAAAAGTTTGTGGTAACTAATTCCACATATGTAAATTCACTTCTAAAAAAGCATGATTTACAACTTCAAACCATTAAAGCCAAAATAACACATAATTAAAAAAAAAAAAGAGGGAAGTAAAGAAGACCATCTTGTAGAAATCCTCGGAATTTTTTATCATCTCCTCGTGCATGTCCCAGGATTCAGTGCCATTTGGGCTGGTTATACAAAACTGTTCCACCTTTTTAAATTGATGAACTCGGAAAATTCCAAGTGTGTCACGACCATGGGAACCAGCTTCTTTACGGAAGCACGACGAATATCCAGCATATCTGGCAAATGCATAATATCAATCTAATTAAAGACCATAAATATTCTTTGTTGATTAAATAGAAGCATTTCAAAACCTACACTGAGCTGTTACAATTAATGCTCAGTTTGTGGATTACCATACCTCAATGGCAATTGAGAAGGATGAATCCAATCATCTATATGATATGCACAAAGTGGCTGTTCAGCTGTGACAATCAGATATTTGTCATCTCCCTCACCAGTTACCTGTAAAACGACATAAATCACACCTACTTCTTGACAATAATAGCAAAGTAGAAAGTTCACATTACATGAGCAGCTCCATTGGGCTTTATAAATAAATACAAAAGGGAGCTGCAAAGGCAATGTAGGAGAATGCATTGGAAGTCATATCCTAAAAGCTCAAAATAATCCTGCTTATGTTAAGTTGGATATTGTACATATATATCTGCTTAAGGATTTCATTCTCCACCAAAAGGTTTTTAAAAGTTCCCCTCAAGTTGGACACGTGGCTTCTAATTCATTTTTTACTGAGTAGTTGCTTTTCTAAATTTAACATCAACATATCATGCAGAAGATCAAATATACTTGTACCATAAGGAACGTTCATGCCTTCATCATTGTCCATGGTAGATAATTGCCCACAAGGGATTCAATATTGGTGATTCAACAAAATGGGACAAGATTATTAACGACTTCACGGATTTGCAGCAGGTGGCCATGCAGCAATGGAAATCATTTGAAAATAAGTTCCTTCTAATTTAGACTGTTTCTCAATTTACATAGCTGAAGGAAGTCAGGCTCATTTCCCCCTCTCCTCCCCTGAACTTTGTTATTAATTTCCCCTCGTGTATTTACTATCATTTCCTTTCCTAGATATTTATAACTGGTTTCAATTCACAACAGACCCTATAATTGCTTGTTTGCTGTAAAGTGGCCCCCTCGAATAGGAACGAAATGTATGCAGAAATTCTCCAGTTGGTTCAATATGCCAAAATGCAATCCAAACACCAAACTATAATAGCACAAGACACCATGTTTGATTTCATTCAGCAGGCTTTCAGGAAACTCCTCTCATCTTCACTGCTTGGTAGCATGTTGCTCTAACCTTCAAAACACCGAACTATAATAGCACAAGAAATCATGTTTGATTTCACTCAGAAGGCATTCTGGAATTGATTGTGACTCTTAGGCCTTAGCCTTGTCTGTGGTTAGAAGGTTGCAACATGCTGCCAAGCAGTGAAGATAAGAGGAGTTGAGATCTTTTCCTATGAAATACGATAGATGAACCTTCTTTCGTTTTCTTTTCTATTTTGGCAGTTTGACACTTAGCTTAGGTGTTAGTTGTGCAAACAGTGGCTTTTTAATGAATTGTTCAAACAACATGATGAAGCCCAATGGACCCCAGGCTATCCAACGTAATAAAAGTTACCTTGTAAAGTTCTTCATCAAACTGCGCCAACTGAGCACACTTTGCCATTATATCTTTTCTCATGAAGTACGGAGTCTGCAATGGAGTATACCCTCTCTTCTCCAGAAAGTCCAAACCAAAGTTAATTAGACCTTGATTAAGTCGTACTCCATCACCTTTGAGATAGAAACCTCTGCCTCCAGCTACATTTGTACCTATTATGTTCCAAAGAAAATTGTATTAGCAAATAGCTAAGGCAAATGTTTAACCACAATATAATGGATTTTGGATATATCAACTCAAATAGCTTAGATTGTCTAAGAGAAGTGTAAGCCAGAATCAGATTTAAGGTATTTGACATGTTGTGCCACTAATATTACTCAGACATGCAAACCAGAAAAAATGCGTATCTACATAAAATTTCCTTGTGATGTTCGTTATCCTCTGGTTCTATGTGAAGCATTATAAACTGTAATGACCAGGTTTTACGGATCGTAGGTTTGGCTCCCGAGGTTCAACGCCTCAAGGTCGTCTTTCCCTCATTCTTTGACCGACAAAGCCCGAACAAATGGCATAAACGCATGCTATGAGTAGGATATAAGGGAGAATACCTGCAGATGATCATATATCATTAGTACACTATTGATAAGATAGACCTCGCACCTAGCTGTTAGCGTGCTTGCCATGCTGAATGGGGAGCTAAGTATTCTCACTGCGTGACATTCTCCTCCATTCGAATTCGCTTATGTCCTCGTAGCGAGAAGAGAGTTTCGCATCAACACGCATCCGTCTCGTTGCAAGGTTAACAACGGCACCATTCCATATGGACAGACTTCCAAACCTGTAGTAACTCATACTTGCCGCCTCCGACACCCTCCGTAGAGGGTTCGAGAAGTATCGGTCCAACAAATGTCGAACATAGACACGCTACCCAAATTGAAATGTCCATACAACAGAGCTTTACCATAACAATGTATGTAAATATAGCCAATATGCTCTCAAATTTCACAACTTTCAAGACAACTCTCCTTTATTAAGCATAATATATGTGTGCAATGTACACTTATGTATATTTTTTCAATGTGGGTTCATGCGAACTCGAACTCTTGATCTTGGAAGTGAAATTTGCTACATAACTCCACCCAGACAAGAAGAGCTAATACACTCGTGCATATTAGTAGAATTCAACATCTATGGGCACGTATGAATGAATAAAATTTCATATGATCTTCGCACAACTAATATCGAGACTTTTTCGTCTGAAATTATGTTTTCTTTGTCTCGTTATACCTTATTAATTGGCTACGATTTAACATCAATATCGATGTAAAAGTTCTCAATGTCACTGACCAAGATTGTCTTAGAATAATTACAATTAATTCTCAAAATATTGGCTAATAACCAATAGGGTCCTTAGACCTTAATAATTGTGCAATTAAGTCCCATATTACACAAACAACCATAGCCTTGGTCAAAAAATTTTGCCTGTTCTTTTCACAATATGATTTATATACAAAAAAACTGAAGTGGGACCTCGAAACAACTTTAATAAAAAATGTTTCATGTTCATGGATCTCAAAGTCAAAAAGCATCCTGGCTTTTTATATAATACTAACATATAGTGTTATGACTCACCTGTTATTTCATGGTCATACATGACCTAATCCTGAAGTTGAGAAAATCTAAGCAAAGATGGAAAATACCTTTCTTTGTGTCTGCAATTCCAAGAAGCTCAACAAGCTCCACATGATTTTTTAGCTTTGTTCCAGTCCGCTTCTCCCCCCATGAGCGAACAATGGTATTGTTTGTCTACAAAAATATCTTGTTACTTAAAGTTGCAAACAAATCATCCAAGGTTCATATAAACTCTTGAAATACAGAGAAACTAGGATGCACCTTATCATTGCTGACTGGAACTGAATCATGTACAAGGTTTCCAACATTTCCCCATCTTGAATCTACTGCCATTTTAGCCTCTTGCACTTCTAACTCCTTCTGTGCAATCAATCGTTTGTTATCCTCAGTAGCTGAAATCATTTCGCATGCATCTTCCCCAGACTTTTCAAAAAAGAAAATTAGACGTAAGTCCAAAGTCCAACAAAATAAGCTGAAGAGAACACCAAAGTCAGTTGTATTTCCACTCAGATGCAAAATACCTAAACAGATTAGAGTGCTATGCTGCAATTGATCAACAGCAATTTTTAAACTTTCAATAGGATGGACCTAATTAAATTTAAAAAAAATTTGAAGTGATAATCTCGGGGAGTGCTGCGATTCAGAGTATAGGCTTCACTTTCTTTAAGAGTTTTTTTGAAAGTTTTAATTGCCTTTTTACGTAAAAACACGAGAGGTAGGCGTCCAAGAGAGTAGTAGAGTTGAGGATTCACATTCATTGTTATCTACTACCTAAACACAAATCCCAAATCTTCGTTTTATTTAAATCTCAAATGTAGTAAAAAATATGACAAATTAGAAAGTGAAAAATGAAACATTTTGTAACTGAAAAAGTTTTGGCAATATTTTCATCCTTGTATTATTTATATTTTGCATATTCTTCATCATAATTTTAGCATTTTGAGCAGGTCCTTGGATTCAGTAAGGCAAAAACAAGAGATATTCCATATTAGTCAAAAATACAATTCTGAAATTAGTAGACAAAAACGAGAATGAAGCACTCACAATACGGAGTCCAGCAACCTTTTTATTAATCTTGTTAAAATCCTTCCTCAATCCTTCCAGCTCAAATTGACCTACAATATTTATCTCATCAAAACAGCATAAATTCACAAAATCGTGGGAAAACAGCAAAAGAAATGATAGAAACAATTACGCTGTCGCCATTCTTTGTCGAGTTTAATGACCTCATCGATAAGACCAGGGTCAGCAAAACGACGTCGCTGAGACTCCCTAATCTCTTCCGAGTTACCACCCTTTTCTTCTCTGATCAGATTTATGTCCAACATCCTTCTCTTTCTCTGCAATTTCACATTAATGAGCAAACATCACACAAAATTATACATACATAAACACATAAAGAGAGAAATTATACTTTAAATATATAGAAATAGATATAAAAAAAAGGGAGAGATATGTTACAGAGTAGAGTAGCCAACAGCGAAGAGATGAATTGAAATCTGGAGGAGGTTGGAGATTCAAACAAGGGTTTTGAAACGTTACAGAAAGGAATATTATTTTATTTTCAATCTGGCCCTTATGGTTTGAGTAATCGTAATTTAGGCACCATAATTTTAAACAAATATTCCTATTTCCCCTTTGTTAGGGTCACGACGGTTGAGGATAGTTTTGCAAGTAGAGCGTTTTTTATAAATAAAGAAAAAATGATTATTAAATTAATTGTTTAACTGCATAATTACAAAATTATCTTTACTTTTATGGTTTGTACAAATATTGTGTATTTATTTGACTAAACTTCAATTATTTTTTTCATATATAATTAACATGGCAATGACATTATCATTTTAGTGCATATCATACTATTTATTCTGTAATATCTTTCTATATATAAAAAGTGGCTATTAAACGGAATATGTTGGTTTAACAGAAAAACTAACGGAATTTCTTGATTTAACGAAAAAACTAACGGAATTTCTTGTTTTAACTGAAAATCCTTTTTCACCGCCCATTACTTTCAAAATTATAATTAAATAATAATAAAAATAAATTAACTTTTGATAATTCCTTCAAATTAAAATATCTTGGAGCTAACTTATCCGAATCGACTTTTTCTCGAATCTGATTTATGTATCTAATTACGATTTATCCAACGAGACCAATATTCATATATTCACGATAACTTCATCAATATCTAAATATTTGACACAAATAAAATATAATTTGATAAATGTATCATTTAGTCCCTAACTTTCAAAATATTAAAATATAGTATATAAAAATTGAATTATATTTTATGAAAATTTTTGGGGTATTACATTCTCACCCCCTTAAAATATTTTCGTTCTCGAAAATTTACCCGTCACTTACCAATACTAAGTCTAACATATGATATACTTATATTATCGTAATACATATCATACTTTAGCGATAAAATGAATTGCATTATTATTTAAAAAAGAGTAAAGACTTAAGTCATGCAAAAAGTTTAAGCCTCCATTTGTTTCTTATTAAAAACCCATAAAAATGAAAAATATGACTATTATCCATCACATCAATCTATAAATTTTGAATTTCTATCTCTTGTATGGGATCCAATAACGGCTATATTTTTCATTCCCATTCTACACTAATGAGAATCAAACGGAGTCTAAATAAACTCATCTTCTTATCCCTTAACCTATCTTGAGTTTTCTATTAGTGATTTTGGGTTGGAGATGACATAGAGAAGCACTTTATTTAATTATTTATCAATTACATACATTACATCATTAATTATTTAATTAACAAAAAAAATTACATCTTTATTAATAACAAATTAATTCTTAAACAAAACTATTAAATATAAATTAAGCAAACGTGCATTGCACGTTGCTTGCACCTAGTATTTTAACAACGTATATTCGACATTTCATACAGAAAATGATAAATGATAATAAAAATTAAGATAAACCATATTATAAACATTTCAAAAGAAAACCCTAAATTATACCAGCAATATTTCATCAATATATTAACAATTGGGATAGTTTGGATACTTTTGGTATTTTAGTAAATTAATAAGATAATTTCATTAATTGAATAATTTAGTTAAATGCAAATTTTAATTTTCCATTTAAGTTGAATGTAGTTGAATGAATTTGATTATTCAATAAAACAAACTAATTTTATGTTAATATATTATAAAGTAATATATAAATTTTAAAGTTGTTGGATCTTACGAAAGGAATTCTCGCTACAAAAATAACAAAAAATAATAAATTAAATTGAAAAAAAATGAGAAATAAAAATAAAATTAATGACGTGAACTGAGAATTATATCCCTTATTTGATGCCCATCATTTCGTTAAAATAAGTTTTTTAATAGTGAAATTTGGAGAATCTGTGGTTAAAAAGAAAGACAAAAACAAATTGAATTTAAGTGGAAAACATCTTATTGTTAGAATGTGTGGTTGAAGATTAATTTGAAAAAAAAAAATTGAAATAATGAGAATCAAAGAGAGACATAATATGTAATTGTAGCAAACAGTTCAATAGTATGTTGACTAAGATTACAGACTTAAATTTGATAACACGAATAAATACAATTGAAAATTAAAACAGTAATATAAATAAGTAGTAAGTATTCATCATCTAATTCTTCCACAAGTACATGCATTACCCTGCTCAAAAAATCATATTCAAACGATCTTTCTTCCTATGATGCTGAAAAAAGTGATGAGTGTGTATAGCTTATAAAATTAAATCATAGTTACAAATTTGTATTTAGTTTACTGTGGGTAAAAACTCAAACTTAGAGAAACAAATGACAAATTTTTTTAGCCTAACTGGATTTGAATAAGGGCAATTGAAGGTTAATAGTATTGCACACGATTAATAAGAAGCATTAAAGGGGCAATTGGAGGGAATTTGTAAGTTTCGAAAGTTATATTTAACTTGTCGAAAGTTTAGGAACTATTCGAAACTTGTGGAGGACCAATTTCAAAAGATTATTGAGAATGTGGAAGCTTTTGGAAGTTTTAGAATCAATATTAAAAATTAGGATGAAAAAAAGACCAAAATCGAAGTAAAATCATGAAGCATAGATCAAATTGAAATAAGCTTGAAAGTTCAAGGTTAATCGCGATTTGCAAATAAAGTTTCTATATAGAGACTTTTGCAAAAGTGTAATAAGAGCCTTTCACGAATTTTCCTTGTCACTGAAATCAAGAAACAAGGAATTTCATTACTTTTGTTTCCCATGTTGAAAACACTCAAAACATCAAAAATATATGGAGTCAAATGCTATAAATTTAAGGAAAAATTAGAGTTGCGGTCCCAAACCTTTTCGTTTTTTGCATATTTTACTTTAAATTGAAAAAAAATGAGAAATAAAAATAAAACTTAATGACGTGAACAGAGAATTATATCCCTTATTTGATGCCCATTATTTCATTAAAATAAGTTTTTTAATAGTGAAATTTGGAGAATCTATGGTTAAAAAGAAAGAAAAAAAAACAAATTGAATTTAAGTGGAAAATATCTTATTGTTAGAATGTGTGGTTGAAGATTAATTTGAAAAAAAAAATTGAAATAATGAGAATCAAAGAGAGACATAATATGTAATTGTAGCAAACAGTTCAATAGTTTCAATAGTAAGTTGACTAAGATTACAGACTTAAATTTGATAACATGAATAAATACAATTGAAAAATTAAAACAGTAATATAAATAAGTAGTAAATATTCATCATCGAATTCTTCCACAAGTACATGCATTACACTACTCAAAAAATCATATTCAAACGATCTTTCTTCCTATGATGCTGAAAAAAGTGATGAGTGTGTATAGCTTATAAAATTAAATCATAGTTACAATTTTTTATTTAGTTTACTGTGGGTAAAAACTCAAACTTAGAGAAACAAATGACAAATTTTTTTAGCCTAACTGGATTTGAATAAGGGCAATTGAAGGTTAATAGTATTGCACACGATTAATAAGAATCATTAAAGGAGCAATTGGAGGGAATTTGTAAGTTTCGAAAGTTATATTTAACTTGTCGAAAGTTTAGGAACTATTCGAAACTTGTGGAGGACCAATTTCAAAAGATTATTGAGAATGTGGAAGCTTTTGGAAGTTTTAGAATCAATATTAAAAATTAGGATGAAAAAAAGACCAAAATCGAACTAAAATCATGAAGCATAGATCAAATTGAAATAAGTTTGAAAGTTCAAAGTTAATCACGATTTGCAAATAAAGTTTCTATATAGAGACTTCTGCAAAAGTGTAATAAGAGCATTTCAAGAATTTTCCTTGTCACTGAAATCAAGAAACAAGGAATTTGATTACTTTTATTTCCCATGTTGAAAACACTCAAAACTAGGGGTGAGCGCGGGTCGGTTCGGTTCGATTTTTTCGGTTCCATAAATTTTTGGGTATTTAGTAAATGGAACAGTCGGTTCCAGATATAATTCTGGAACCGTTCGAGTTCGAGTTCGGTTCGATTCGGTTATGTTCGGTTCCTACTATAATTAATTTTTTTAACATTTATAATAACACTATATAAATACATTTAGAAAACTTTGTCAGTGCGTCTTGAATAATTAATCCATAACATATTAGAAAGTTTTCACAAAATGCTACCACTTTAGTACTAGACAATATAAATCACAATTTTTTTTGCCGCTTCCCTCAAACAGTTACTGTTTCACTGCTTATCCACCAAAATGTAACATATAAAAACATCTAACTATGTTCTCCATTTTGAGAAGTGGTACCAAAATCATTCCTGTTTTATGAAAATATTGTGAGAAGTGAGGCAATCCCAACGTGCTCAGTACTTTCACCGAGTGAATATGTGTGTGAATATTGACCAGGTTCAATCTTAGCTTATACAAATAAACGTAATATTTTAAAGTATTAAAAATACTTACCAACTATGTAATGTAATCATCGATTGCTTGACTTGTCATTAAAATGTTAACAATTTCTTGAGTACCATGTAAAGAAAAAGAATCCAGTAACTAGAGCTGGAAATCTCTGTGCAAAGCTCTTGGAATGCTTAAAAAACTTGTCATTGTAAACACGATAAAAGAACGAAAGCACTGTCAGCATTAAGAGGGTAAAATCTCACGTCTCTTAAATATGAAAAGAATAAATACGAGAGTACTTCCACCTTAGTGTGGGAACTAGAAGGAGGATGACTTCCTCAAGTTGAGAGAAAATGACTCATGATTGAACGAGAAACATATTGTGCGGCGGGAATGGACTGAAGAGAGAAGAAGAAGAGAAGACCGAAAATTCTAGAGCTCTTTCCCTTTAATATTTAGTGGCTTTTTCTTTTTTTTTTTTGCAATTTTTTTTTTTATGTTGGTCGGTTTTGAAGAAGAGAAGACCGAAAATTCTAGGGCTATATCCCTTTTATATTTAGTGGTTTTTTTCAAAAAAAAATTTCTTATGTTGGTCAGTTTGAGTTATATTCAATATACTTGAAGCCCAAATGCCCAATTGTCAAAAAAAAAAAAAACGTTTCTTATTCGGTTCTTGGTCGAGAATCGAACCAAACCCATCGGTTCTCGATTCGGATACTCGTTCGGGTTTTTAATTTAAGAAAACACGTTCGGTTCGGACATTTTGCCCAACCCTACTCAAAACATCAAAAATATATGGAGTTAAATAATATAAATTTAAGGAAAAATTACAGTCGCGGTCCCAAACCTTTTCGTTTTTTGCATATTTTACTTTAAATTGAAAAAAAATGAGAAATAAAAATAAAACTTAATGACGTGAACAGAGAATTATATCCCTTATTTGATGCCCATTATTTCATTAAAATAAGTTTTTTAATAGTGAAATTTGGAGAATCTATGGTTAAAAAGAAAGAAAAAAAAACAAATTGAATTTAAGTGGAAAACATCTTATTGTTAGAATGTGTGATTGAAGATTAATTTGAAAAAAAAAAAATTGAAATAATGAGAATCAAAGAGAGGCATAATATGTAATTGTAGCAAACAGTTCAATAGTAAGTTGACTAAGATTACAGACTTAAATTTGATAACATGAATAAATACAATTGAAAAATTAAAACAGTAATATAAATAAGTAGTAAGTAGTCATCATCGAATTCTTCCACAAGTACATGCATTACCCTGTTCAAAAAATCATATTCAAACGATCTTTCTTCCTATGATGCTGAAAAAAGTGATGAGTGTGTATAGCTTATAAAATTAAATCATAGTTACAAATTTTTATTTAGTTTATCGTAGGTAAAAACTCAAACTTAGAGAAAAAAAATGACAATTTTTTTTAGCCTAACTGGATTTGAATAAGGGCAATTGAAGGTTAATAGTATTGCACACGATTAATAAGAAGCATTAAAGGAGCAATTGGAGGGAATTTGTAAATTTTGAAAGTTATATTTAACTTGTCGAAAGTTTAGGGACTATTCGAAACTTGTGGAGGACCAATTTCAAAAGATTATTGAGAATGTGGAAGCTTTTGGAAGTTTTAGAATCAATATTAAAAATTAGGACGAAAAAATGACCAAAATCGAACTAAAATCTTGAAGCATAGATCAAATTGAAATAAGTTTGAAAGTTCAAAGTTAATCACGATTTGCAAATAAAGTTTCTATATAGAGAATTCTACAAAAGTGTAATAAGAGCCTTTCACGAATTTTCCTTGTCACTGAAATCAAGAAACAAGGAATTTGATTACTTTTATTTCCCATGTTGAAAACACTCAAAACATCAAAAATATATGGAGTTAAATGCTATAAATTTAAGGGAAAATTACAGTCGCGGGCCCAAACCTTTTCGTTTTTTTGCATATTTTACTTCAACCTTTACTTTGTGTCACTACAAGTCCCACACATTTGAGAAATTCGCACCGGATGTCCATCTGGACAAAAATCGTCCAAATCAACGTTAGTCAACTAGGAAAATTAAAAAATAAGATATTTTGACCATTTTAAGGAGTGGCATTTCCGTCGATATAGTAATTTCCTTTTAAAAATAATAAATAAAAGGAAAAAAATCATCTTCTTCACCCACCCCACCCCACCCCACCCTCACCCACACACCCCACTTCCACCCTCCCCAACATCAAAATCCTGCTACCCACCGATGGTTATTTAGCACTAGTTCAGTATAGTAGTGGCGAAACATATGTTTTTAATGGAGAATCTAGGTTTTTAGGTGATGGGTTGGGGTCAAATGTTAATGGATCGGTTAGTATACGACATCTCAATCTTGGGTTTTCTCTATTTAATTTTCAGGATTTCATGATTTTTTCGGGTTTCTGCCAAAGCTGAAGCTTTGTTCTTCTGCTTTGTATTTCAATTGAAGTGATTTGGATGTATCAATTGTCTATTCACTTGAATTGAGTTTAATTATATTGTGAATTGATATGTTTAAAGCCCCGTTTCTTGTTTATTGTAAACTCAAATCATGGATTGAAGACCATGAAGTTTATATTTTGTTTATGGGAATATATTATTGTAAAATTACTATTACAAAATTGGGGGATTCGGTAGGATTTATTTCGGAGCTAATGAAAGAGTGTCATTTTATATTAGCCATTACTTCGGGAAATTTATCCCTTTGTTTTGGTACAGTAGTTGCCTCAAGAGATCTTATTCTCGATACTTTTAGTCTCAGGTTGTGAAAATTCGTCGGTTCCTTGTGGTGGCGTTTGCGATGGCCACAGTGGCGATGTGTGGCAGGATTTTGGCATTGAGGAAGGGTGGGGGTGGGATGTTTGAAGAAAATGATGATTTTTTTTCTTTTATTTATTGTTGTTAAGGGAAATTACTGTATGGGCGGAAATGTCCCTCCTTAAAATGATCAAAATATCTCAGTTTTTAATTTTTCAGGTTCACTAACGATGATTTGGACGATTTCTATCTAGATAAACCTCCGGTGTGAATTTCTCAAAGGTTTGTGACATGTGGTGGCACAAAGTGAAGGTTGAGGTAAAGTCTACAAAAAATGAAAAGGTTTGGGATTGTGGCCACAATTTTCCCTAAATTCAATCATATTTTCAAGGGAAAATTATAGCTGCGGTCCCAAACCTTTTTGTTTGTATAGATTTTATCTCAACCTTCATTTTGTGCCACCACATGTCCCAAACATTTGAGAAATTCGTACCGAAGGTCCATCTGGACAAAAACAGTCCAAATCACAGTTAGTCAACCCGAAAAATTAAAAAATGAGATATTTTGATCATTTTAAGGAGGGACATTTCCTTATATACAATAATATCCTTTAAAGATAATAAATAAAAGAAAAATCATCATCTTCTTCAAACACCCCACCCCCACCCTCACTCTCCCACCCCATTCTCACCCTTCCCCAACACCAAAATCCTACCGCCCACCGGTGGTTATTTAGCACTAGTTCACTATAGTAGTAGTGAAACATATGTTTTTAATGGAAAATCTAGGTTTTTAGGTGATGGGTTGGGGTCAAGTGTTAATGGATCGGTTAGTGTCTGCCATCTCAATCTTGGGTTTTCTTTGCTTAATTTTCGGGATATTGCGATTTTCTGGAGTTTCTGCTAACGCTGAAGGTCTTTTCTTCTGCTTTGTATTTCAATTGAAGTGATTTGGATGTATCAATTGCTTGTTGACTTGAATTGAGTTTAATTATAATGTGAATTGATTTGTTTCAAGCCCCGTTTTTTGTTTATTTACTCAAATCATAGATTGAAGACACATAAAGTTTCTGTGTTTATGGGGATATATTATTGTAAAATTACTATTACAAAACTGGGGGATTAGGTAGGATTTATTTCAGAGCTAATGAAAGAGTGTCATTTTATATTAGCCATTACTTCGGGAAATCTCTCCTTTTGTTTTGGTACCGTAGCTGCCTCAAGAGATCTTATTCTCAATACTTTAGTCTCAAGTTGTAGGAATTCATCGAGTCCTTGAATGGTGGTGGCATTTGTGACGGCCACAGTGGGGGACTTTGGCGTTGGGAAATGGTGGGGATGGGGTGTTTGAAGAAAATGATGATTTTTTCTTTTATTTATTGTTTTTAAAGGCAAATTACTTTATGGATGGAAATGTCCCTCCTTAAAATGGTCAAAATATCTAATTTTTTAATTTTCCTAGTTGACTAATGGTGATTTGGACGGTTTCTGTTCAAATGGACCTCCGGTGCGAATTTCTCAAAGGTTTGGGAAATATGGTATCACAAAGTGGAGGTTGATGTAAAGTCTCCACAAAATGAAAATGTTTAGGATTGCAGCTGCAATTTTCCCTATTTTCAAAAATACCAAATTAAAAAAAATTTGGGAATTTTGCAAAAACTGAAAATAGCAAACTAAATACCCTTAAGCTTCTCCAAAACAATTTAAAAACCTATTTCATAGTTAATAAGCATTTTTGGACTTTAATCAAACATTCATTATTTTATTAAAAACAAAATTTCCCCTTCAAGAAGTGTTTTTTACTTTGCAAAAGTCATCCCAAACACACTCATATAAGCATTTTTGGACTTTAATCAAACATTAATTATTTTATTAAAAACAGATTTTGCCCTTGAAGAAGTGTTTTTAACTTTACAAAAGTCCTCCCAAACACACTCTTATACCGTGAAGAGCTTTCTTGAACAGCGTTAGATAGCTACGCCAGAATGTGGTGTCTTTCAATGATAAGAATCACTTCTTCAAGTCTTTCAATTGATACCAAACGTTGATCACTTTCTCTTGTATGCTAGTTGGCATTCTTATATGCTCATCATTGCTTTCCTAAATAAAAATTCAAATGTGGTATTTCGGTTTTGCCATGATACACTTTGGTAACACATAGTTATCTACAATAACTTTTACAAAACACTTACATCTTTAGTTAGCACTAAGTCACGGATCTAGAGAACTCCCCTATTCATATGGCATGACAAGATTGCTTATTGCGGGTTTATTGCTATATTCTTGGAAGTGAAATAACAATGTCTTGTACATAGGTATGATGGCAAGCTTCATACCTCCCTATATTGTGCTTATGTTGCATATCTTAGCTTACCGGCCTCGTGTGGGGAAATGCTGCCCCTGGGACTGTGGCAACTCAGCGGCCGAATAGGCGATTCGTTACAACTTCATATGTAAAGTCGCCCCCTAGTGATATATTTGGCCTAAACTTTAATTTATGATTTAGCAATTGAAATGACAAAAATTAAAAATTATTACATGAATGGATAACATTAACATAAAATGTATTAAATTTTTCTTTTGTTTATGAAAAAAATGGTTCAAGATTTACAACCCTCCCCATTTACCTGCAAGATCTTGTCTTGAGTATTAAAATATTTTTTGTGTAACACTTTAAAACACGAATTTATAAATATTCAAAGCAATTAGGCTTAGTTTGGTACTTCTATGCTTTTAAGAGAATCAATCTTCGATGTGTAGTAGAAAGAATCAAATGCATGAATTAGATTAGTGTTTGTTAAACCTGTGTTAAGAGATTATATATGTTTCATAATCAAAATTTGAGCATTTGATAAATAAAAGTGATTTTATATAATATATAAATGGAAAAGTTAAAAGCAGAACCTGAAAATCTATCAATTTGTTGCTTTTCAAATTCTGTTGTCGATGCTATAGATTCTTCAATAACTACTTTTTTTAAGTTTACCAAATACCTAAAATAATCGTAGATTGTTTGACAATTAGAATTCAGAAGTTGAGATCTAAAATCAATTTCAAATGGATATTAATATTAATTTTTTAAAAGTCGTTGTGATCTTTGAGAAGGTTAATTTTGAAGTCCTTCGATAAATTTTTCCATCAAGATTTCAATAAGGGTGTGTTTGATTGCAAGTATGAAACATGGATTAAAAGAAAATAAGTTCTCGTCAAGGAATTTGTCAATAAAATATATCTGATTAACTTAATTTTCAATGTAGAAAATGTAAGCTTTTCAATAAAGTATCTAGAAAATAAATATCTACCCCACAAAGAAAACATTTTTCTTATTTTTGAGGAAAAAAAAAAAAAAAAAAAGTAACGTGGCCAATATTGAAAAAATATTTTTCATGAAAAAAGTTATTCAAACACCTAAAAAGTAGGGAGTTAGGTAAAAAAAATAAAATAAAAAATGATATTTTCCATACCTAAACTAATCAAAGTTTGGGAGTTTCTGTCCGTTTGCCAGTTATTTTCTTTAGCGTAATTGTCTGTGGGTCAGTTACAAATCTTAGAAAATTAAAAGAATGATAATGGTGAAGATTTTGAGAAATTACAAAAATACTTTTTGTTCAAAAGAATGCCAACGATGAAAAATTTAGGGGAGGAGGAGGGGGGGGGGGAGCTTCTGGTTTGCATTTTAGTTTTAAATTCATTTTTAGTTTTCTATCTTGATGGTCTATTTTAAGGTTGCAGAAACAAGTTTGATTTTTCGTTCTAAAAAAATGTTTTTCAAAATATATAAAAAAAAAAAAAATTGAAAAGCACGTTTGGTTTAAATTTTTTATAAATGTTATAAACTAGAAAAAAAAAAAAAAAGAGAGAAGTAATAGAATTGTGTGCTTTATTAAGAACCAACACTCTATATTTATAGGGAAAAAAAATCATAGATACAATTGTAATAAAAACTAAGGTTGTAAGAGTATAATTGTTATTCACTAATAATCATATTATTTACAACACTTTCCCTTGAATAATACATTACAAAATATGTGTCTCTTTAAAAATCTTGTCTTGATATTGCGTTTGCTTTAGGCAATGCAGCACTATTTGATTCCAACAATGGTACAGAACAAGCTAGGCTTAAATCATAATTTTTCATCAACAATTCATTATTTTGTTAAGTTATAAGCATGAAAGATATGAGTTCTGATTACTTTTTGACAACACACGCTCACGATATTGCTGATGCGTAGCACATTCGAGACATGGAAGGTAAAAAAAGTTTTCTCCAACAATCTTCATTAGTGATTTTTTTACAGAGTCAATTTTGAAGAGTTCAGAATTGTACTCACTAACAGTTTTAAAATCTTGCAAATGAATATGCATCCATTTAAAGCGGGTTTTGGGAAAGACTATAATCTTCTAATGGTCAAAACTTTCAGTCAATTTTTTTCAATGAACTCGTGGATCTTTTTCACAGTGAAATATTCGATTTTCAATCCTTCATGAAGATGGTACCGACGGAAGATAAGTACTTTTGCACGATCCTGCAAGGATTCTTGATTTTTGTCTTTTATTGTCTCTCCCAAACTCTTTGAGACAAGGTGAGTATCAGCATTGAGGGCCCATGACATATAATTTTTGTCAAATATGTCGAGTGCAACAAACTCAAGTTTTGTAATATTTACCATTTGATTAACTACACAATAAAACAATAGAAAACACAACTAATTTCAAAGAATATGATTAAATATTGTATAATCACATAATAATTAATCAAGCAATCAATTTCAACATGACATGAGTTATATATTTTTCTTCAAGGATAACATCACTTCAAAATGATATATTATTCGAAACACGTGCTTTTTCGGGAGCACATTGTATTTTACTATTGATTTTACAAGATAAATATGTCAACGTTCTTCTGAATTATTGAAAATTATAATTCATGCTCTTCAAGAGGGATTAATGTTTTTTTTTTGAAAAATTAATTAAAATGATGTGCTAAATTAGGAGCAACAAGAAACTATTATTTAGAAAATATTAAGCCATTGTTTAGTAGGGATTAAAATCAGAGTTTTAATAAATTGATAAAAATTAATGAAATATGAGATTAAAATTAATTGTTGACTTTAACTTAAATTTTAAGCTCTACCAAATAGGGACTAACTCTTCAAGAGTATGTTTTCTAGTAGATTGTAACATTCATAGAGTTTTGCTTCTACAGAAGCAATATGTCAATATTTTTTTTTTAAAATATTGAAAATTATAATCCATACTTTTCAGAAGCAAATAATAGTCTTTAAGAATATTAAGTATAATGTTACGTTATTTCAAGAATAACAATACAATAAATTATTAATTTAAATTCTTCATATACTGAAATTTACCACAGAATCAAATCACACGTTATTATATATAGTAACATATATTTATTAAATTAATTCACATGCATGTCAATTGACTTGCGACAGCCTTTGCGTAAGCAAAAATTAATTGTGGTTGCAATGGTGAAAAATTCGGCAATGGAAAATAGAGAATTCAGCTTTTGAATACAAACATTAATTGCGATGGAGTGCATGCAGGGACTGACCCAGCACCCGGCCAGGGGGTGGCCACGCGTGTTGGGATCCGTCGGACCGCCGACAGGTCCCTGGTTTTGTCGGTGCTAATTCATCTTCTATTTTTTTTTTTTTGGAAATTGGGCCAATTTGACCCCAGCCCATCATAGTTTTTTTTTGTAATTGGATTGGGCCATTTGTTCTAGGCCCAATCCAAAATTGTATAATATATAAAAGCCCAATCAATGGCCTTTTAAATCAAAATTCATCCCCAATTTGAAAACCTTCATCTTCACGACTCTCGCCCAAGTCCCAATCACCCGTCCCTCGCTCTCGTTGTCATGTCGCCTGCCACCACCACCAGTCCGGCCAGCCCACCATCGGCTGTTATCGTCTCCATCCTCTGTCTATCCGAGTCCCGTCCGTCGCGAGTTTTGGTGAGTTTGAAACTGTAAGAATCTTAAAACTTAATTACTTCTAATTTGAACATGAATTACAAATACTTCTCCTTTAACTTTTGTTACAACTTATAGATATATCAGTAAAGCAGAATTCAAGATTGTTTACTGCTGATTATCTTCCATTCTTCTGACTTTTGTTCTCGTGCTAGCATATATGAACAATGAACTATAGAAACAATTGTAATGGTGTTAATTTGGATAATCTTTTTGTTATTGATTTTAATGAAGAGTCGTATTTGGCTATTGCATCTTGTGTTAGAAGAATTTTTAAGTTTTAGTTATTTAATTCTCTATCAAATAAACATGGGGGTTATCAATCTTGACTCTTGAGACGTGGTATCATCTTTCTGATTTTAGTTAAAATTCGTCCAAGACCAAATTGATATATTCATTCAGCTGGTACAATAATTGATAAGAAAATGTTTGGAGATCTAAAAATCTAATTCTAGTCAACATTTTCTTAATGAGGTCTGCATTCATGTATAATTAAGTTTGAACATAAAAATCAGTTCATTATTAGGTTTTGTTTATTTAGCTACCAATCAAGAGATTAATATGAACATTTTTATTAGTTTCTCATCCTTTGTGTTTGTAGAGAGTTGAGATCTTAACTAATTAGGTTGTGCATAATATGTTCATAATGGGATAGTTTTTAATATTATGTAATTAAATATTAATAAACGATGTTGCTCTTACGATCGCTGATTGTCGACGTTGACTGATCAATGTCCATCCGGTCTGGGATAGTTTGCTAGGTCCATCCCTGAGTGCATGTCTATTCAGTGTACAAATATTATTACATTTGTACCGAAAAAAGCAATGATTGCAACATAAATAGTATTCTTGAATTTGTAAACAGATTGATTGCAGCCACAAAACATGAATCGATTTAAACACAAATCGATAGGCATGATTGTTGCGCAAATTGATACACACGAAGTGATTGCAGTAGAATGAATGAATGTATATGTAAAAAAATGAATGAATGTATATGTAAAAAAAAAAAAGGAATTAACATGTACATGAAAAAGCTGGGAGGATGAAACGTATTTTGAAACAAAAAGCTCCGAATTATATATTAAAAAAATCACATGTCATCAAATTGATTTTTGGTAAACTTGACAAATAATTACACTTATAAAAATTATTACATTCTAACTAATTCACTCTAATTATAAGAAAATCATGCTGATGATGTTTTATAAACTAGAAAAAAAATGAGACAAAAGAGAGTAACCAATAGAATTGTGTGTTTTATTAAGAACAAAAATCCTATATTTACACGGAAAAATTATGAATATAATGGTAATAAAAACTAGGATGTAGTAGTATAATTTTCATTCACTAATAATCATATTATTTACAACAATAAATTGTTTTATGATATTTTATTCAATAAATTTGATTATTCATTGAAATAGAATAATTCTATGCTAATATATAATCAACTAATATATTTTAAAGTTGAAAAATCTTACAATATTTTTTCCCGCGACAAAAAATTAAAATACAATCAAATATTAAATTGATTTGACAAAAAAATTAAAAACAATGACATGAACTGAAAAATATAAAATGTAATTGTGAATTGATTGCAGCAAACAGACTAATTTTAGGTCTTAAATACTAATAGCAGAAATAAACTCAGTGGGGAAACAACACGATAAAATAAATATACGGAATCATGTATGAGTTCTAGAGGAATCATTCCACATTTGTGTAACAATTTGATCTGTGACTTGTTCCATTTGAGTTGTTTAACTAGCATCAATTTGTATTACTTGATCTTGACTTAATTAATGCACATCTTCAAATACAATATTCTCTAATAAATACTAAGGAAAACAACAATTCAAAACGTGCTCTTGGCGAGTGAAGTAAATATTTGCAATATGCAGCCTGAATTTATCTTTGCGTACTAAATGGATAATTGATAATTAATTTCATAATGAGAAATAGTCTTTAACACTCTAATGCAATGTTCAAATATGTTCCGACACGAGGAGTGTCAATAGTTGAAGGGCTCTTCCTTTCGCACAGTTTTCCTCATCAACTATAATCACACAAATGATATCTTCGACATCGATAAGGGATAAGAAATTCAAGCATGTTTGAATATCCAGAATCAACAAGGTAAAATTGATGTGCAAAAGAAGAATGATTCAAGACATAATGTTATAAAAATATTTGATAAATCCTTTGAAGTATTAAAATATACCTCCCCATTGTATTGAAAAGTTGTTTGATATTCTTGTAACTGTGATAATAAATAATAGTGAATTATTAACAGTAACTCCAGTCCACCATACACAAAGATGAATTTCATATCAAATCACATGTCAGCTTCACATTTTATGTTATATTAGTTTTCCTCCCATCAAAATTGTTTGTCTTGATGGGGGTGCCCAAGCAAAAACGTGTTCCATATATTGTACCTACATAATTTTGTAATGTTATCACAAATGAGAATTTATTGCACTAAAATAAGAATACAATTCAATGAACTAAAAAAGCTAACCTTAAAGTAAGAATATTTGCAAAAAAGACGTTCAAGCAAAACATTTGGGTTTGTTGAGTTACTGATTTTGAATTCCTTAAATAGGCATTTGTTAGGTGCCATATTATCACGCCAATGAATATTTGTAACTTCATCATCATCATCATCATCATTTTCTATACGTACATGCACTCTCCTGCTCAATAAATAATCTTCTATTGTCTTTGTTCCTCTAATGTTGGAGAATGCTATGTAGAAACATTGCCTAAACCTTTAGTAGTTGTAGTCCCTCTAAGGGCCCGTTTGGCATGAATTTTGAAAAGCAAAAAAAGAGCTTTCGAGACCCAAAAGCAACTTTTGAACCCATTTGACTAAAGGTACTTCTTCTTGTTAGAAAAGTTTTTAGAGAAAGTTAATATAATTTGTCTTCCTTCAAAGCACTTCTGGAATAGAAAATGTTTTTAAAAACTAGTTTTTAGATAAAAACTAAGGTAACTTTATTCAAAAGATCTTCCACAAGAAGTAAATAAAAGTAAAAGCCATGTCAAACGAACCCTAAAAATCTCTCTTGTAAGTTCATAATGCTCACATCATCTCTTCCTAAACATCTTTTACCCAATCTTGTTCATCTACAAATGTGAAAATAAGCCATATTAATATACTGCATAGAAAAACAAAACAAAATGATATCATAAACAAGTAATGGTGAAAATATTCATTCACAATACATATTGTACAAAAGTGTTGCCACAATTCCTTTGCAGTATTCAATTAATTTGGTATTTGGATCACATGTAATACCTGTACGCCCTAAAAGTTCAAAGAACAAGCAATGTATCTTATGAAAACTGTAATACCCCGAAAATTTTAGAATAAAAATTTATTTGTTTTATATATTATATTTTATTATTTTGAAAGTTGAAGGACTGTAGTGATATATGTATTAACTTAAATTTTTGGGCTAAATATTTAGATCAATATGGGTCTCGTTAGATAGCTCGTAATTAATCATGTAAATTAGGTTCGAGAAAAAGTTAATTCAAATAAGTTAGTCTCAAGATATTGAAATTCAAAAAAATTGTAATTTATTTATTTTTAAATCAAAGTAAATTGGGATGTGGATAGTCACGTGAATGGATATGGGATTATTATTATTTTTGATTATTTTTAAGAATTCTATTTAAAGTTAAGTTGACACCACTATCATGTATTAGGATTAGAATTACATTTTTTGGGGATAAGTATTTTGTACAAATGTCATATTGTGATTTATTTACTAGAAATTCAAATTTTATCAAATGTGATAAGTACGATTTTTCATCACAATTGTACCATGACTCAACCACTAGATTTTTCAACTATAAATAGTGTGCAATTGTCCCACAATTTACCACTAAAGAAATTTTACACGGCAACTTTCATATAAAGCAGCTGTAAATTTCTAGTATATTTTTTAAAAGCTCATTTGACCAATCAATATAAGATACTTTTGTGCAAGTTGTTTGTTCCTTATGCTTTATGTTTAGTAATTTATGCATAAATTGTCTGTAGACCTTCGGGTTCTTTATTAAGAGATATGAGATCCTACGGGATTTAAGGTTGCCTAAGATGGGAGTGTCGTTTGGTCACCGATATACTTCATAAAAGAATAGTAGTATGAAGTGTTATTTTATTATATATAATTATTTATGGAATCTGCACGTATCTTATTGAGTGTTTTTTTTAAATATTTACTCTTACAAATTGTTACAAGCTAGTTCGGGTCGATTTGAGATGTGGTGGGATGGTGGAACGGACTGCCAAGGGATTTCAACATACGAAAATATTAAGTTTTACTGCCTTTAAATTTAGTAGTTTTGTTTTGTTCAATAACATTAATGTTGAATTTATTCGTTGAGAATGTTCAAACTTTTTAAAGACACGATTTTATGTTTCAAATTTAAATTTATGAATGTTCCAATATTTTGTTTATTAAAGAATTTTATTGTTCCGCATTTTAAGTAAATAAAAGTAGATGAAATTTTTTGTAACTCCTCAAGATATATGAATTTTGGGGTGTTACATAAACAACTTCACTTACTCTTCAATGTATCTATCCTGTAATTAGATTTGTAGCAACAACCAACTGTTGATTGATCTTTTTCCAATCGTCTTTTGTGAATGTAGAACATTGTAAATTTCTTGCTTTCAAATTGTCATAAAGTATTCAGCTAAAAGTGTGTTCATTCTCATCGGACCAATGACATTGGTTCCTTAGTCTTGCATCTGTGACCACCCATGTTATCTAATGAAACAGTTTTTTATATAAGTGTCAAATAATTGCCAAGTAAAATCCAGATAAAGACCATTCATCAATATATGCTATTGGAATGTATATCTGGACATTCAACCAATTCCATTGCTTTTAATAACTCCCGGTGCTACCATGAGTTGATGGGGGCAAAATACAATTTTGGAAGATTAGGTATTGGAAGAGATAACTTTTTTTTTTTCAATACCTTAATATATGTTGGTTCTATTTGGGATTGTTAGCATTTAGATAATCCTTCACATGTAAATTCTGATTTACTTGTAATAAATTGATGAGATAGAGCAATAACATAAGTGTTATCATCATTTGCATCTCCTATAATTTTAAATTAGATCATGGACAATCTTGTAGAATGACATTCTTCATCCTCTATGTAAAACTTGGCATCAGCAAAATGAGATTCTTCTTTAAGGAATGGTTTGGACTTAGTTCTACACATTTGACTTCTCTACCTCGATTATGTTTGAAACATTGATGCCAAGTTGAAGGTACCACTTCAGTTTCATGCAGTCAAACACGTTTGGGAAGTAGCTCATTGGATGTTTTAGTATCAATGACATGAAAG
Organism: Fraxinus excelsior; assembly: GCA_019097785.1. Taxonomy (NCBI): domain Eukaryota; kingdom Viridiplantae; phylum Streptophyta; class Magnoliopsida; order Lamiales; family Oleaceae; genus Fraxinus; species Fraxinus excelsior. The sequence goes on along the minus strand of CM032639.1, from coordinate 17,364,337 downwards.
AAAGTCGATGAAATTAACACTCCTATTTGTTGCTTTAGGTAATCATGTCAATAGCTCGTTGGCCTCTCTAATTGAATCCTTGAATCATAGTCTTGCTCATGGACAAATTACTAACATGGATGTCAATCTTCTTCGTTGTCTTAATTGGCATGATCTTTATGGTAGAACCCACAATCAATCATCATGTAATTTATACTACATTCTCAGATATAACCACTAACAGACAATGGTCTTGTATGTAAATGAGAACCGAGTTGTAGATCATCATCATCATTGTCAAATGTGATGGTGATCATAAAGTCTTGCTGAGTTGCAGATTCAATATGTACTACGACTTTACCTTCCTATTCTTTTGGATCGATCAACACCATAATTAAAATCATTCGACCGTCGAAAGGAAGATTGAGAGACTTTGCTAAACTAGTATTGGAAGGAACCTAAATTGACATTTATTGTAACGACCCGAGTCCCAGTTAACGGGGTGTCCCGGTCGTTAGATCGATGACGTACTGTCCTCACTGTACAAACATTGATCTTTTCAGCATACTTTATCCTTACTTGCACGCTTTCCGAGAAAACTTCACAGGACCCATCATAGAATTGTTCCAAGCCAAGTACGCTTGACTGTGGAGTTTCTAATGCACCTTCTTTTTCGGAAGTCCATTGTTAGAAACTCCACAGTTAAGCGTGCTGGCTTGGAGCAATTATATGATGAGTGACCCCCTAGGAAGTTTTCTTGCACCTTTTTTTCGGAAGTCTATCATTAGAAACTCCACAGTTAATGCTGCTTGGTTTGGAACAATTCTATGATGGGTGACCCCTGGGAAGCGTGTGAGTGATGATAAAGTATTCTGAAAAGACCCATGTTGGTACAGTGGGGACAGTACGTCGTCGATCTAACGGCCGAGACAACCCGTTAAGTGGGACCCGGGTCGTTACATTTATAGTTGCCTTACTGTAAAGTTAGATACTACGCCCTTGTTTGGGCTCTATTTTAATGAAAATTTGGTAGGAGATGAGTTTTGAAAGAGTAATATTTTGGAGAAGATGTGGTTAAAAAATAAGAAAAAGTTTTCGATTTATATGTAACGTTATTTTATGGGAAGATGTATGGCTGAAAATGAATTATGAAAAATTTGGGGGCAAACATATAGGCTACATACCATTATCGCCAACATTAGTATCACCAAAATGCCTAGACAAAACTTGTGGGAGATAGTGAAGATTAACATTTTAACTGAGTAATGCTGCAATTATTGGTTTTAAATTCTTTTATACTATGTTTGTAAGTCTACAATATTGCTATTCGTTTAACACTAGGTTAAATGGGTTGTATTGTAGACATGCTAAATGTTTGTCAAAGAACAAATGTTTGATACTAATGGTGCTAAATGTTTTATATTGACATTGGTCTTCACTTTATTTAGGTGTTTGTTATTCTTCTTTTCTTATCTATTTGTTTCATGTTATATGGATTATCCATTAGTTTTATTTCCCGTTAAGGTGTTATTTTTATCCTTTTGCAAACTTATCAAAGTTCTCTATTTCTAGCTCTTCCAGATAAGATATGCAAGGTACTAAAGAAGTCGAGGAGTTGAAACAAACTTTCAAATATGTTATAATCCCCAGGTAAAAAAGCTATTTGAGAATGTTGGATCTAAGAAATGAGAGCCTCATAAATTGGATAATCTTGATGATGTCATTTTAGGTAGATGTATTCCTTCTGATTATGATGAATCCCCTATGTCATGACCTATGTATGGTTTATGATACAATCCAAATCCGTCGAGAATAGTTGTTGAGGATTAAAACTTAAAAAGATTCCCTTAAATCCAATCATGATTCAAATATATGAAGTTGCTAAGGAGAAATCAGAAGAGTCGAAACTGTCAATGTTCGATCAAATTGATAATGAAAATGCAGTAGTTTTGGTGTTTGAAAGGTTAAGAAGAAAATCTTCTACAATATCTGATATAATAAAACATTTGTCTTCCAAAGTTCAAGTGGAGATTATTGATAAGAATGCACGAACTTCTCAAAAATCATCTAAAAGACAATTTTCTTTTTCACGACTTGGAAGAAAAATTATAATCCAAGTCTAAAGCCTAAATAGTCAAGAAGAAGATGAAAAAATCAGAGAGTTTATTCATCCTAAAAAGAATGATGAGGATAAAGAAGAAAGTTCAATGAATTACCTCGTTTTTGTGAAGCTTCTAATTCAGAATTTGATTCTGTAAATTCCACCATAGCAGATGAACCTGAACCAACTTCACTAACATCTGAAGAAGGGGGACAAACTACTGCGGAACACTTGAAACAAGTGAACTTGGGGCCGAAGAAGACCCAAGTTTAGTGTTTGTAAGTGACCTTCTCGGTCAAAAGGAGGAATTTGAGTACATCCACTTGATTCAGGAATACAAAGACTTATTTGCATAGTCTTATTAGGAAATCTCGAGGTTAGATTCATCACCTTGTAGTAAGGCATGAGTTTGTCCAATCAAGTAACCTCAAAGAAGATGTTGACCAAAAATAATTCCTAAAATTGAAGAAGAAGTCAATAAATTCATTGAAACGGGATTCCAATGTGAAGTCAAGTATCGAACTGAGATCTCTAACATTGTTCTTGTCAAAAAAATAATGGACAATTACGAGTTTATATTGACTTTCGATATTTGAACCAAACTTGTCCAAGCGATTATTTTTCTATTTTCAATAACAAATTTGATTGTGGATGCAACTAATGGGTATAGAGTTTTATCTTTCATGGATGGGTCTTTAGAATATAACCAAATACGAATGAATCCAAAAATTGAGGAGCTTACATCATTATATACTCTTAAGGGCATATATAGTTATAAAGTTATGCCTTTTGGATTGAAAAATGTCGTGACAATTATTAGCTGGCAATGTAAAAGATCTTTGATGACATGTTGCGTAAGAAGGTGAAAGACTATGTAGATGATCTTGTTGTTAAAATAAAGAAATGTGACAATCATCTACAAGACTTGTAGGATATTTTCAAAAGACTCTAATGACACCAACTGAAGATGAATATACTAAAGTGTGCATTTAGTGTCACTTTGAGAAATTTCTTTACTTCATTGTTCAACATTGTAACATTGAAATAGATCAATAAAAAATTAATACCCTAATCAACAACCGATTAATGTGCGTGAGTTGAAGAGTCTTCAAGAAAAATGCATGCATTCGAAGATTATCCCCAAACTTATCGGATGTTGTTATCCATTCAACAATTGGTAAAGAAAAATATATCATTTGAGCGGGAAGATACTTTTTGAAATGCTTTTGAAAGCATTGAGTACTCGCAGCTCCAACTTCATGAAACTATTGATTCTTTATGTAGGGCAAGAATATTCTCTAGTGCATTTATGTCCAAGTTAATAATAAAGGAAGAGAGAATACACTCTATTACTTGAGCCGGGAATTGGTAGATACATAAATGAAGTATTCACCTATTGAAAAAAAAGTCTTTCATTGATCTTTGCGTCTAAAAAGTTATTATATGCTATCACATACAATGTCCAGGCTAGTTATTTCCATAAGGACATGAATATGAGAGCTTCTATTATCTAAGTTCGATAACAAATTCATTCTATAGAAGGCCATTAAGTGACAACCTTTGGCAGATTTCCTTGTAGATAATCCAATTCCTACAAAATGGGAACTTCATGAAGACCTTTCAGATGAATAAGTTCTGTTTATTAAATTATACCACCATTGATTCTATTCTTCATCAAGATAGTTCGAAGTTATGGCGTCGAGGCAAGGATAATCTTTGTTACTCCCATGATTGGTCATCCCTTATTTATTTGACTTAACAAAGAAATCAAATAATATGGAAAAATATCAAGCCAATATCTTCGGCTTCGAGATAACATTAGATATGGATGTTCATTAGCTGGAAGTATTTGGAGATTATAAATTAATAATCAACCATCTTTTAGCCTAATATGAAGTTCGTAATTCAAATTTGAAGCTATATCACGAATATGCATCAATGCTTATGACATGGTTTGATTCTATAAAAATCAAGTTTGTGCCTAGAGTTTCAAACAGAGAAGTTGAATCCTTAGCTAATTTAGCTGATGTTTTAGCTAGATAAGATGAAAACTTTTCTTATCTCTTATCAATTACTCAAAGATGAGTATTTCGTTATTGTTACCCAATATTTTGGAAGAAAACAATAATTTGGAAGTTATCAATGAGGAAAAGGATTTCTGAAAAAAACCAAAAATTGATTTCCTTGAACATCGAAAGTTACCAGATAATTCATGATGAGTACACTTTATCGATGGTCGTTTGATGGAGTCTTCCTTTGATGTTCAAGTAGCGACGATTCAGAGAATATCGTGGAAGAAGCCCACTCTAGAATATGGGGTGCTCATCATTCCGGACCCAAGCTCCATTTTTGGATAAAAAAGAACGGTCTATTACTGACCAACTATGATACAAAATTCCATGGATTACGCGAAGAAATGTAAAGCTTGCCAAGTCTATACAAATTTCATTCACCACCCTTCGGAACCATTACACCCAATAGTAGCTTCCTAGCCATTTGATGCATGGGATCCCGATGTAATTGGACCTATAACTTTAAAGTCTTTAGCTAGACATTCATACATCCTCCATGGGATTGACTATTTTCGCTAAGTGGGATAAAGCTATACCTTGAAGAAAGTAAAGAAAGAAAATATTGTAGATTTCATTTGTATTCATATCATTTATCAATATGGGATCCCGTAACACATCATCACTTATAATGAAAAACATTTTTGCTATAGCCATCTAAACAATTTATGTGCAAAGTTTGGATTCAATCAATACAACTATTCTCGTACAATGCAACAACTAATGGGTTAGTAGAGGCATTCAATAAAACTCTATGTAGTTTGCTAAAAAAATGTTATTTTCAAATCGAAAAGAGATTGTCATAAAAGAATTGGTAAAGACTTGTAGGTTTATCACACAACTTATTAGACTCCAATACAAGCTATCCCTTATATCTTAGTGTATAGAGTGGAAGATGTACTTCTTTTAGAGTGTCACATTTCACCACATCGAATTTCCATCTAAGAAGGCTAGACAACAGAAAAGTCTACTCATCTTCGACTTGATGAGCTAAAAGCCAAGGTTGAGAAAAGATTAGAGGCACAAACACACTTGGAATGTTACCAGCTCGGATGATGAAGTCCTTCAATAAAAATGTACGATTGAGATCATTTCAAGTTGGAGATCTGGTACTTTCATTATGCATGCCAATCATAATCACAAGAAGAAATGTGGGCGCGTTACTCATGTTTTCACCAATGAAGCATGCAAAATTGTAGACAAAGATAGACTGTAAATTGGGCCTATCAATGGAAATTTTCTTAAGCATTTTTATGCTTGAAGTTCTTTATAAATTTTATTGTAACAAAAAATGTATTGCTCCTTTCCTGCAAAAAGATAAACCGTTAACGACCCTATATACAAAAAATGTGTTCTTATAAGGAATTACATGTGATTTGTTCTCTTATAGGAATGTAGCAGCTTGGGTAATTCAACTTTAGTTAAAATCAATAAATTCATTCTATTTATTTATCTTTCTTTATAGTAAAAAATATTTTTGCAAGAGAGACAAAGGCAAAAGTTCATCATATAAAAATGAATGATGTGATACCCAAGAATAACTAAACAAGATTAGGGTGAATGATTTTTGAAACTTTTTCGAAAAATTAACTAGATTCAAGCAAGTTAAGAACAAATAGATTAATCAAATACTATGAGCAAATACAATAACAATAAATAAAAAGAAAGAGATGATGAAAACAATATAATTGTGGAGGTTTGACCCAAATCAATGATCAACGTCCTCCGTTACCAAGTTCTCCATCACGAGCAAGGTCTTGTCACTCACTATATTGATTGACTTATGATGAAATACGAACCTTTACAATGCTTTTGGTGACTTACAAACAAGAAGCACCGGTCCTTATAAAATATTGAGCTTTATGGGACCGATATGACCCACATGTTTGAAGAGTCTAACACTTCAATGAATATCAATAAATGATAGCTCAAGTGTTAGGAGAAATAGAAATGAATTAAGTACCAGGAGAGTCTAATACTTCAATGAATTAAGTACCAGGAGAGTCTCTTGATAAATGATACAAATGAATTAAGTACCAGGAGAGTCTAACACTTCAGTGAATATCAATAAATGATAGCTCAAGTGTTAGGAGAAATAGACACAATGTAAATTCAAAGATTTTCTTCAAAATATATCTATCTTTTGTGAATGATAGAAATAAGTTAAGTATCTAGAGATATATGAGAAATCTCAATGAAAATTGTAATTTAATAAGTTTGATTCAACCGTTAAATTTTTGATATGAAGAAATAGACATAATGAATAAGGTTAATTGATTTTGTTCAAATGTATATCTCTTTAAATTTCTTGAAAACTATTGCAATGAAAACAAAAAGGTTACTCTATTTATAGAGTTCACTGAGCAATTTTTTTTAAATAACGGACGGGTGTCCGTATGTTTGCCTCGTGTTTGGATGTACAAAAGTAGTCGTCAAAAAGATCCAAAAATCAACCATTGCAATTTTTGGACGTCCGCCGATGCCATTCGAATGTCCACCTTTCACAATTTTCTTCATTTTGGCTTTGTTTTTTCTAACTTGAATGTACTTTTGAAAGGCGTTTTCAACTTATTTTTCAAAGTTAGCGATATCAATTTGAAAAACAATCTTACATTTGCTCAAAACATTTTATGCAAGTGATCAAAATAGTTTTTTGTGCATAAAATTGTTTTAGAGATTTAACTATTCATTCCTAAAGCTTGAAGCATTAATACCTTTACAAATGAATAAGACCGTCTAGTTTGTGATATTTCCTTGACGTTTAACTTGAATGCTTGATTTCTATCTCGAACTTCATTGTGAGTCCGATTGTAATGTGATAATCTTGATAATGATCTTTTGGCAACGATCGACCAATTTAATATTGAATATTTTGAAGACTATAATCACTTAATTTCAATTGTTAGAAAATAAGATTAACTTGTTTGTTATGATCAGAATAATAAGAATAAAGTCAACTATAGATCAACATGATGAAGAAAGTTCACTTAATTTTCTTGCTAATTAAACTTCAAATGGAGTAAATTTCGTCAAGCCAACTCATTATGGAATAGTGCTATGAGGATGTGCCTCTAGTAATCTATCTTCATGGGTCAACTGGCTTTACTCAATGTGTTTTTGACCTTTGTTGGATTCAACGTAACCTTTCCATTTGCAGCTTGTGCAGATTTTATGTAAATTCTTGAAGTTAATCACCATTAAGATGAACAGTAATAACTTCTTCAAAGGGCATCTTTGTTTACCTCAAAAAGAGTTACTTCAACTTTGAACACGAGTAATCACTTCTATTGAAAACGGTGGCCCTTCGACTATATCACATATCTTGGAACGATGAGGTAAAAATTTGAAAAAGTTAGATGGACATGTTATGAGAACTCAACATCTATTGAAAATCATAGACATTAAGAACGAGCAATCTGAAGAATCAGACGTCTTGTGAACTTGGTGAGAACACGCAGTTTAATAACTAAGTTCGACCTTATGTGTGGAATTACGCTAACTAAAGCAACAAGTCACTTTTAATTAGTTTCTAGATGGTTAAGCATACAAATCCAATTTCTCTAAGTTAAGCAATAAATAACACAAAGTTTGATGACGCAGAAATCCAATTGGATAAAAACTTCGAGACCAAGCCAGTTACCTACATTATAGACAATGTATGTTATAGTTCAATTTCAAACTAGTTCCACTAGTTGTCGTAAACCTTATAACTCCAAGATTTGCTGTTCCTTCCAGACTCACGATCTGTTACCGTAGATATTATATAGCCAACCTACTAGATCTCCCGATCTACATCTCGTAGCTTCTAAGATCCGCTGTAAATTTTAGACTCACAATCTTCTACTAAGATTTGTTGTATCAGTCTTACAATCTTCTGCATACACCTCTTCTAAGTGGACACCCAAGAATCACCTATTTCTGTTCTTCTTCCTGTGCTTGAATCCCTTAAAGTGTTAAGGAAGCCATGCATTTTGGATTAATGAACCTTGATGTTTTCCCAAAACTTGGTTGCTGAATAACAAGAATGATGTGGATGAATCAATCAATGAACTTGCCTCTTGGATCTCTCTAACAATGGCATGAAAGCATTTTTCAATTGTAGCACAATGAAGCAACCTCTTGAAATTCGTCCCAGACGTCTGTATTTATAGTTGAGGACGTTTAGTTGTTATGGACCGTATAAAACTCTTCAAAATCACAATTTAGGTCTGGCCGTATAAATATGTTGCTCGAGCGAGGGAGCATTTTGCTCGAACGAGGGTGCGTTGCTCGAGCGACATCGAGGTGAAAGGCGGGCAACAATATTTCTGTTTCTGCTGCTTGAGCCAAGTCATGACGACAGTCTAGCGAAATTTCAGTATTGCGTTTTCTTTGTTTTCAACCTCTAACTTTAACATAACTCATATATAAAAAATTGTATCCAAGTCCTTGACTTTTTACAAGTGTTAAATTAAGACCATTTTGTTCACAAATATGTCAATTACAACATTAGACCTAAAAATCTCCCACTTTGACATTTTGTGACAAAATCATACAAATAAAGTCAAGAAAATAAAATATATCAAAATAAACTCCCCAATCTATACTACCCAAGTTACTCAATTTCTTCTATTTCTTGTATTCCTTGGTATAATTGTTTTTTGAAATAAAAAACTCAATATCTAATGTAAAAGCACGTGATACAGGAAATCAAAGACTCACGAACACAAATAAGCATGCTAATTTGAGACATGACATTAATGTCAATCAAAACTCCAATCGAAACATTGACATCACAAAACATCAAAACTCAAACAACTAGCATATGATATGTAATGCACAGTCTCTCCCTTACTGCAAACTTTCAATATTTTTATGTAGTGTGCAAATGTATCCATGTCTCTCTCCAACGATTACTCAGATATAAAATGCAAAACTCAATTTCATTTAATCATTTAATGTTTCCCTGTGTATATTCTCTCACCCTTTTTTGTCACAAATAACTAATTAAATTCAATTTTAACCATGAATATACAACAGTCCAAACCAGTTGATAGCATGCACAAGCATAATTAACAAGTAGTAAACTTTCCCACATACTCAGGTTAGGTCAGAATGGAGTAAATTGTATAAGTGACTCATATGTGTAAAGTGTTACCAATCCAATGCAAACATGACTCCAAACCTTAATTTTGTGAGAAGAGACATGCTAAACATCAATATCAATAAGCGTATTCTCCTACTGATGAAAGTCAAACCATAATACAGTAGGACCTATAAATTAATTTTTTTCTTTAAATTTGAGCATAAATAATTTTTCACATATTTCACGCTCATCAATTTTTCATCTTAAGTATAGGTCCTTCTCCATTGAGCAACTAAGATGACCCATGTAGCGAGCTTTATGCCGGTTAACCCAAGTCAGTTGATCATAGGCACTAGGTCTTGAGGTACCCTACAGGCTTAATTGTTTGAGTCAAATAGCCTCGAAGAAGAACATTAACATATTGAGCTTATTAGGATATACACTTAGGCTTATGTCAACTACAAGTGATCAATTCATGTTCAAATTCAACTTACCAACAAGTGATTGCCATCACAATCTCACACATGCGATTAAGTCTCATTTACAATATCATAGTGTGTGTAGTGCAGATGGTACATGAAGACACATGCACTAATTACTCCATATCAACCCAAGCAAGTAATTGAAACTATGCTACAGCTTATCAATTATGTCCATACATAATCAACATGCAAGTTTAAGAATGTTATATATTATGTTATAATAAAAATTTCATTATTTTTTATTTTTTCAAATTTTTTTGTTTTTCTTTTAAAACATGAATGCACCCATGAAAGAATGTCAAACACATAAATAAACATAAATTAAATAAATAAAAAATATGCATGAATTTTCTACTTAGAAAACAAATATGATACATGCATAAATCAATATCGCACAATACTAAAACACGAGCATGCACCAGAAAATACCTAATCAATTAGGTATGCAACTTTAAGAATATCGCGATCTATTTCACAAATTTTGAGATCACTTATCTTCACCCAAACTTGCCTAGTGACATGATTATTCCTATTCATCCATGTCATTAATTTCGTCAATTGACTCACTTTGATTAGTAAAAAAGTCTATTTGACCAACAAAATCCTGATTCTTATTTCTATTTAAGTTCCAGTTTCTATTTCTGTTTAGGAAATGATGACACCTAGACTTTATGTGTCATAACTCACCACAATTAAAACACGAATGAATAAATTTAGGACCATTGTTATGTGGACGCTGACGTCTTTTCCTAGGTCGATGGGTCATACGCTCTAGTAGGCCTTTGTCTAACAAATCTCTTATTCTTAAGATCAGGGTTGGCACATGTTTGGGCTGGTCAGTAGCAGGGACAAACTTGGTCTTAGAAATACTAGCACCGTTTTCCTTAAAACCTAGACCTCCCTTATTTCCAGCCAGCGTGCACATTCCTAAAATGTTATCTAACTTTTCAGAACCACTAGAGAAGGCAAATAGTTGAGAGTTAGAATATTCTAGATCGTTAAGAAGGTTCTTGACCTGGATTTCTAAGGTCTCTTTCTCAGTGGTCAACTCGCTGATTTTCCTATATTACTTCTCAAGCTCACTAGTGAGGTTCTTAAATTGAGTCTCTAAAGTTTAATTCGTGACTTTCACTTCACTCAGGACCGAGGAAGATTCCATAAAGTGCGCTATTAACTTCTCATTTTCCAATTCAAGTTCCTTATTTTTCACACTCAAGGCTTTTTTTTAGTAAGAATCTTAAAACTCTCCTCATATATCTTATCATAAGCCTCTTGGATATCTTTTTCACTCATAGACTCTTCATCAAAACCCTTATAGTCTAAGTCCTCTTCTCTTTCACTTTCCTGGTCAGATTCTTCCTTAACCCTAGTAACGAAAGCTACAGTATTCTCACTATCTTCATGAGCAGATCTTGCATTCAGAATCTCCAAGCTAGACTTATCATTAGTGAGAGTAGCATTCATAGCCTTCTCCTCACTTCTCTTACTGCTAGGGCACTCTCTCTTCACATGGCCAGAACCTTAACAATTATGGAACCTCACAAATTTAGATTTTCACCTAGAATCACTCGGGCCACCTTTGTGTCTCTCTTGAGGGTTATTTTTTCGGACTTTTTAGCTAGATACGCTAACTCCTTATCATTCAATGAATCCGAATCAGAAGATTCGGTCATGGTGTTTCTCACGAATTTCAAGGCCAGAGATTTATATTTAACAAGTTTATATAAGGTCAACTCATACGTTTGGAGGGATCCAACTAACTCATCTACTTTAATGGAATCTATGTCCTTACTTTCTTCAATCGCCATGATTTTAGGCCTAAACCTTTCAGGCAAGGATCTAAGGATTTTTCTTACAATTTTAGGCTTTAGGATTCTCTCACCTAGGTTAAAACTAGAATTCACTATATCGTTTAAGCTAGCATAAAAACTCATCAAAAGTTTTATTTTCTTTCATCCTAATCTCTTCAAACCTAGTGGTTAACATCTACAACTTAGAATTTTTTAAAACCTGTGATCCACGTGTGATTTGTAGGATATCCCAAACCTCTTTGGCTACCTCACACATGGACACTTTCATAAACTCTTCCGGGGATACCACCATGAATAAGACATATAAGGCTTTACTATTCCAGTTACATTCATCTAAGTTCGCCCTAGTCCAATTAGCAATGGGAGTGGGGTCACTACGTTGTCAACAGTTGTACTAGGGGCACTCCAACCATTCACCACACGCAACCAAATCCGTTCCTCCATAGATTTTAAGAAAGTTCACATTCTAACTTTCCAACAAGTATAGTTAGTGTCATCAAAGTACGGCGGGACGGATAATGAACTACTCATCTAGACAAATTAAGGTTAGGAATCGAAATTAGGCTATGATACCAATTGAAAACATAGTTTAATAACTAAGTTCGACCTTACATGTGGAATTACGCTAATTAAAATAACAAGCCAGTTTTAATTAGTTTCTAGGTGGTTAAGCATATAATCCAATTTTCATAAGTTGAATTACTGCAGTTGTAATATTTAACACAAAGTTTGATGACGTAGAAATCCAACTGGATAAAAACTCCAAGACCAAGCCAGTTACCTACATTATTGACAAAGTGTGTTATATAGTTCAATTTCAAACTAGTTCCACTAGCTTTCGTAAACCCTATAACTCTAAGATTTGCTGTTCCTTCCAGACTCACTATCTGCTATTGTAGATATTATCTAGCCAACCTATTAGATCTCCCCGATCTACATCCTGTAGTTTTCAAGATCTGCTGTAAATTTCAGACTCACGATCTTCTACCAAGATTTGTTGTATCACTCTTACAATATTCTGTACACGTCTCTTCCAAGTGAATACCCATGAATCACCTATTCATGCTCTTCTTCTTGCTCTTGAATCCATTCCTTAAAGTGTTAAGGAAGCCGTGTGTTTTAGATTAATGAACCTTGATGTTTTCTCGAAACTTGGTTGCTGGATCATAAGAATGATGTGGATGGATCAATCAATGAATTTTCCTTTTGGTTGTCTCCAACAATGACATAAAGTGTTTTTCCATTGTAGTACAACGAAGCAACCTTTTGAAATTCGTCCCAGGCATCTGTATTTATAGTTTGGGATGCTTAGGTATTATGAGTTATGTAAAACTCTTCAAAATCACAAATTAGGTCTGGCTGCATAAATATGGCACTCGAGCGAGGGTGCTGTCACTCGAGCGATGACGAGTCGAATGGCTGGTGACAATGTTTTCCTTTTTGCCGCTTGAGCCAAGTCATGGCAACAGTCTAGTGAAATTTCAACTCCGTATTTTCTTTGTTTTCGACCTCGAAACTGACCTAACTCATCAATACAAAATTACATTCAAGTCCTTGATTTTTTACAAGTGTTCAATTAAGTCTAATAATAGTGCAATTATCACGTTTTTGATCCACTAATAATTACGTTTTCATGATTTATTGGCACCTAAATATTCTAAGTACACTTATATTTTGATTTAGGTTGCGAATGAACAAATATGGTGAAAATAAAGAGAAACAAGTGAAAGAGGACCAAAATGGAGGAAAGTGAAGGTTTAGGGACTAAAGTGCAAATACTACAAACTTGTTTCCAACCTTATGATGAAGATTCGAGAGTGTTAGAGGTTAATTGGATGAAGAAACAAGTCAAATGGGTAAAACATAGCTAAGACATTATCTCATATCAACTTTCAAGCAGAAAAGTTTTGCACCAGTTTTCAGCCTCATATTGAAACCAGTTTTTGACAAGGTAAACTATCGGATTGGAAGTTGACATCTCAATCAAAGTTGTAGTCCTTTTCATTAGCTTTTTAATACATCTTGAATCACCTTAATTGGATATTGGAAGAGAAAGATACGACCAATATACTAAAAATTATTCGGCGGAGAAACATTATAACCACGTGGCCGCATGGTTATAAAACCATGCGGCTGCATGGTCATCTATTGAGAATTCAAGGGTAGTAATTCTTTGTCCCTTGCGGTCGCATTGGTCATTTCCATGACGAAATTCTAAGTTTCCTTCTACAACTCAAACACTTATGGTAACTTATTTTGACACGATTTCTTAACCCTAAAAGAACCGAGAACACCCCAAAACGCCTCCATACATGATTTTACTCTAATTTTTGCTAAAAAAACACATGAGGAACTAAAGATCTTGGTGAAGCTACGAAGGAACTCGGTTGAAATTGGTGATTTCATGTCATTTATTCATTTATTTTGATCTTTTCATTGTCAAACAATACTATAATTTAGATTTTTATTCTCTTGAATTTACATTGAATTCAATTTAACATTTACAAGATTTTTCATGGATTATGTCATGCTTTTTTTATTGTTCAATCAAACTATTTGTTGAGTTTTAATTTTAATTATTTACTGTTGAGATTGATTTAGCAATTATTAAATTATTCATAGGATTGAACTAGATATCGAATTTTAATCTCAATTTCACTTTATTGGCAGATTAATTACTTCCATATGCTTGATGTATATGGTCGATCCTTGATCTTGTTTCAATAAAAATTGAGCGAATATGTCATAAGTCTAGATTCTAGGATTATATTTGTAAATTAAATTGGTTTTTACGATATATCTTCCGATTAGAGTGCCGGGATGAAAGCCTCTAATTGTGTTTTAAAAATGAAATAATTGATGTGAATGATCCAATCCAATTGAGGGAATTCTGACGCTTCACTACCTCAAATTATTGATTTTAACTTTGCTACTCCAACATTGAATTTACCACAAATTTGAGATGATAACTCATCCATTTTTGGAACACTTTGAGCATTCTTCCATCTCCATATGGATACGATACCCCAAAGCTGCATTACAACTATCACGTTATTCTTTGGACGTAATCAAGTTTTGACGCCGTCGCCGGGGAGACGGTACAAAATACGCAAGGATTGACGAAAAAGGGTGACATCGTTCCTTTACTTTCGTTTTAAGTTAGTTTAATTTTCGTTATTGTATTTTTCTTATTTTCACATATTTTTTACTTGTATTTCATGAGCAGGTATCGATGAGAGCGAGGAAGATCTGCTGACATACCCGATTTAGAGTTTCAATCTCTTTTTAACCTTGTTTTTGATTCTACATCTGTTAAAACTAACATTTCATCACATAATACCATGTCTGATAGTGAGCATGATGCACCTTTTAGGACTTTACATGATTATCTTCATCTCACACGCACATCCATACAATCATGCATTATTTTTCCACCTAATATGCCACGTATGGACCTTAAACCGGGAATTATTCGTCTTCTTCCCACTTTTCATGGACTTGAAAATGAAAATCCATACGTGCATATTAGGGAATTTGAGGAGGTGATTGCAACATTCCACAATCAACATGGTACAGCGGATGCATTCAAGCTTAAGTTTTTTTTCATTTTCACTTAAAAATAGAGCAAAAGGCAGGATATATTCGCTGAGACCATGTTCGATTGGAACATGAGGTGAAATGACTCAAACTTTCTTCAGTAAATAATTTTTCCATAATAAAACTAGTGCTTTGAATAAATAAATTTCTTCATTCACTCAAAAATACAGTGAAACCTTATACCAAGCATGGGAGAGATACAAAAAGAGTTACAAGCTCTTTGCCCCCATCATGGTTATGAGAGTTGGTGTATAGTGAGTTATTTTTATGAGGGATTAACACATAGGAAGCATCAATTTATCGAGATGATGTGTAATGGTAAGTTCTTACAAAAAGATCATGATGAGGCCATAGAATACTTAGATGACCTAGCTGAAAAAGCTTACACCTAGACGTCGCGCCACTGATAGCATAAATAGATCGCGACTCATAGAAAATCCTTCTAGTACAAGCATTTATCATATTAGAGAATAAGTAGAAGCCTTAACTAGAGATATGGAAACCCTACGTACTAAGAACTGAAAGCCTACACCTATTGTTGCCCGTGTTGAGTCTTTTGGACCATGTTGTGTGTGTGGTTGAATTGATCATCCAGCGCATGAGTGTTTTGCTTTAGCT
This sequence comes from Fraxinus excelsior, assembly GCA_019097785.1. Classification (NCBI taxonomy): domain Eukaryota; kingdom Viridiplantae; phylum Streptophyta; class Magnoliopsida; order Lamiales; family Oleaceae; genus Fraxinus; species Fraxinus excelsior. The sequence continues at coordinate 17,348,615 of CM032639.1, read as the reverse complement.
GAGATAAGGGGGATTTATGAGGAACACTGTAGTGCCTTAGGCACGTATAACAAGTCTTATGCTCCATTTTTTGATACCTATAATCAGAGGTGGTGGAATCATCCCAACTTCAGTTGGAAATCTGAAAACCAGCAACATACCCACCACCCAGAATTTTTAATACACCTTCATACCAGCCCACAACTTCTAGAAACTCCTCAGAAGACACCTTACATGCATTCATTGAGGTACAAAGTAAAACCAATCAAAATTGAGATTATGATTATCCAAATTGTTAAGGAAAACAAGGAAATAAAAAACCATATCTCCAAACTAACTACTGCCTTAGTAGTAGTGGAACGTGGAAAATTTTCGGCTCAAGCTCTACCAAATCCTAAAGGACAGCACATGGCACAAACCTCAGGATCTAATGAAAACAATCTTAGGGAAGTAAATGTCATAACCACTAGATTAGAAAAAGTCATAGAACCAATTCCCAAACATGGGGAAACTGAAAAAGAGTCTAGTGAGCTTGAAGAGAGTAACCTTAATGAGGAGTTAGTGAAAAATCTAGTGAGAGTACATTTCCCATAAGCTCTTAAGTCTACCTCAAAATCTGCTGGTCAACATAGTGAGATTTTAGAACATTTAAAGCAAGTAAAAATCAATTTACCTCTCTTGTGTGTAATTTCACAAGTTCCTACTTATGCTAAAGTCCTCAAGGACTTATGCACTGTTAAAAAAGAAGCACAATGTCAAGAAAACTACTTTCTTAACTGAGCATTCTTAACTGAGCAAGCGAGCGCTTTGATTACGCAAAGGATCCCGCCAAAGTATAAGGACCCTGGTTGTCCTACTGTGTCTTGTGTGATGGGAATCATGAGTTTGGACAAGCCCTTCTTGATTTAAGGTCTAATGTCAATCTTATGCCTTATGCTATTTACTTGTCGTTAGGCTTGGGTGAGATGAAGCCTATATCTATAGCTCTGCAACTAGCTGATATGTCCACTATTAGACCTATGGGAGTAGTTGATGATGTCTTGGTTCAAATTGATAAATTTTACTACCCTATTGATTTCTTGATTTTGGATGTAAAAACTGATGTTACTGTTGATTATAAAATTCCTATTATTCTTGGTAGACATTTCCTTGTTATTGCTAATGATTTGATTAATTGTAGGAATTGTCTTATGAAACTATTATTTGGGAATATGACTCTAGAAGTCAACATTTTCCATATCACTAAGCAGTTAGAGGAGGATGATGAGTGTCATCAAACCCACATGATTGATGCACTCACTCAGGAGATAACTGATAATATATTTCTTGGACCAGCACATAAATTTCTAGAATCGGATGGATTGTACGTCGCCATTAATAAACATCTTGAGATGGAGGATCAAGAGTCAGGTCCCCATTCCTAATTTTAAGCTTTCATCTAATCACCTCACGCATGTATTTGATGGAGGCGAAGGAACATCACCGATGATTATGTCCAATGAGCTTAGTTCACTGCAAAGAAAATTAAAACCACGCTTACTGGATGTAGACTAAAGGATGAAATATTGGGTCAAGCCAACGAACATAAACAAAAGCGCTGCTTGGGAGGCAACCTAAGGGGAGTTCGTTCCTTTCTTTTGCTGCTTACTTTTGCATTTATATTCTAGTTAATTTCTATTATTTTTTTTGCATTACCAGTCCATTGAGTACTTTCAAGCTTCCTATCATTCAAGTTTATGTTGATTGAATGCATCATTTTTGTGATATCTCTTCATTTGGCTTTTATGTTTATGCATTGAGGACAATGCAAGATTTTAGTTGGGGGAGGATCTGTTGGATTTTATTGTGAATTGCATGTAAATTTTCAAAATTTTTATGGTTTGAGTCTCTAATTTACTACATGTTTATGCTTTTGAATGACACATATGTCACTAGGAATTAATTTTGTTTATGAAAATCTAGTTGTCATGACACCTGCTAAATTTTTCATGAACACAAGCCTTGTGGTAAGATGGTAGTTTAACACATGTAGCTAGAGAGTCTCTTGTTGAAATTTTTCTTGTGAGGTACTGGTGAGTATTGAGAGCCACAATATACTAAAATATGACATTAAGCATTCATTGATCTTGTGAATTGGAAACTCATTTGAGAATAACACTACATGATTTGTGGTAAGATGGTGGATTACTTGGGAAATGATAAAGGTCAATTTAGGAATGACATTTGAGCCTTCAACCTTTCTTTTCAATACCTCTAGTAGCCACTTTAAGCCATACACATATATATCATTTTCTTCATGCACCTATGTTATCCATACTTCTCCACGTTGGAGTACAATTTTTACGCATATTTTTTCATATTTTTACTTCCAAATGTGTAGTAGGTATAAATGTTTATTTGTGAAGAATTGAAGCAAAGAAATTGACAAAACTTGATATGTGCTCAAGTAAGGTGGCCCACAAAAAAAGAGAAAAAAAGAGAGAAAATTGAGAAAGAAAAAAAACATATATTTATTTTGGGGCTTGAAATATTGAGGAATGTGTTGATTGAAAAATGTGATGTATGGAGATATTTGATAAGATACTAACTATGTGCTTGAAATTATTTAAGTTTTTATATCCGTTTTTCTCATACGATCCAACATGAACTTCATTACAACCCTTTGTATTGACTGTTTTGATCCCAAGTAGGCCGTTGTAAGAAGTTGATGAATTCTCATTTGGTATTATACCTATCACATAATCAATATTTGCTTGTTGCTTGTGCACTATTGTTTAAGCCTCCAAATTTGAGCGTTCATCTTTCTCAACTCCATAGAGAGAAATCTCACCTATATACTTTGAAACCCGTGAGTTATGGAGTTGCGCTTTCAACTTGAGATATACTTGATGTTGCATGTGTTAGAGTAAGTGGTAAGATGGCTATAACTCGACACACACTTACACATTTGGCATAAGTCTTTGAAATCTTGATAATTGTGACATTGTTAATCTCGTGTGTTATTGAGTTTGAAGAAATCATGACTGTGGTTAAATTAGAACTCGATAGTTTAACTTGCAATATTGACTAGTCTTTGATCATTTTATTTTGCATTAAATTGCTAGGGACTAGCAATAAGCAAGTTGGGGGGTGTGATAATAGTGTAATTATCACGTTTCTCATCCACTAATAATTGCGTTTTCATGATTTATTGGCATCTAAATGTTCTAAGTACACTTATATTTTGGTTTAGGTTGTGAATGGACGAATACGGTGAAAATAAGGAGAAACAAGTGAAAGATGAATAAAATGGAGGAAAGTGAAAGTTTAGGGACTAAAGTGCAAATACTACAAACTTGTTTCCAACCTTATGATGAAGATTCGAGAGTGTTAGAAGTTAATTGGATAAAGAAAAAATTCAAATGGGTAAAATATGGCCAAGACATTATCTCATATCAACTTTCAAACTGAAAAGTTTTACACCAGTTTTCAGCCACATAGTGAAATCGGTTTTTGACATGGCAAATGATCGAATTGGAAGTTGACATCTGAAGTAAAGATGTAGCCATTTGAGTTAGCTTTTCAACACATCTTGAATCACCTTAATGGGGACATCGAGAGAGAACGATACAACTAAAATACTGAAAGTTGTTCGGTGGAGAAACATTATAACCTTGCGGCTGCATGGTCATCTACCGAGAATTCAAGGGTAGCAATTCTTTATCCCTTGAGGACGCATGGGTAATTTTCGTGATGAAATTTCAAGTTTCCTTCTACGACTCAAACACTTATGGTAACTTATTTTGACACGATTTTTCAACCCTAAAAGAACCCAGAACACCCCAAAATGCCTCCATACATGATTTTACTCTTGTTTTTGCTCAAGAAACACATGAGAAATTAAAGATCTTGGTGAAGCTACTAAATAACTCAGTTAAAATTGGTGATTTCATATCATTTATTCATTTATTTTGATCTTTTCATTGTCAAACAATGCTATAATTTAGATTTTCATTCTCTTGAATTTACATTGAATTCAATTTAACATTTATAAGATTTTTCATGGATTCAGTCATGTTTTTCCATTGTTCAATCAAACTATTTGTGGAGTTTTAATTTCAATTATTTATCGTTGAGATTGATTTAGCAATTATTAAATTATTCATAGATCCGGTCATGCTTCTTCTATTGTTAGATTAAACTAGTTGTCGAATTTTAATCTCAATCTTACTTTATTGGTAGATTAATTACTGTCATATGCTTGATGTATATGGTCAATATTTGATCTTGTTTCAATAAAAATTGAGCAAATAGGTCATAAGTCTAGATTCTAGGATTACATTTGTAAATTAAATTGGTTTTCACAATATATCTTCCGATTAGAGTGCCGGGATAAAAACCTCTAATTGTGTTATAAAAATGAAATAATTGATGTGAATGATCTAATCTAATTGAGGGAATTTCGACGCTTCACTATACCTCAAATCATTGATTTTAACTTTGCTACTTCAACATTGAATTTACTACAAATTTAAGATGATAACTCATCCTTTTTTAGAACACTTTGAGCATTCTTCCATCTCCATGTGGATACGATATCCAAAAAATTCACTACAACTATCGCATTATTCTTTGGACGTAATCAAAGTTTTTTTTGTTCACAAACATGCCAATTACAACATTGGACCTAACATTTGGTACTCACCAAGCTTTAGTTTCCACTTTCAGTCAAATCTCTTATCTCAAACATTCTCTTCCAAGCTTCAAGTTCAAGACCTCCATCGTGTATAGGACAAAGTCCTCCAAGCATCAGGTTCTAAGCCTCCACTAGTTTCTTTCAAGTACGAAGTCCTCTAAGCTTCAGGTCCTAAGCCTCCATAGCGATAACCCAAGACAAAGTCCTTCAAGCTTTAGATTTTAGGCCTCCATAGGTCTCATATTTAGAACAAACTTCTCCAAGCTTCAAGTTCTAGCCCTCCCTCCACCAATATTATGTACGGTGCAAAGTCTTCTAAGCTTTGAGTTCCATGCCTCTATCATCTGTTGTCTAGGATAAACTCTTCTAGGATGTTTGGGGTTTCCATCGTGTCTCCTGCCCAAGACAAAGTCTTCTAGGCTCCAAAAGCTTTGAGTCTACTTGTAACATTGTGGACTTTGAAAGGCGTCATTCATTGACCCTTAACATAAAATACCTTGGACTATAAAAGGTGTTGGTCCTTGAACCTCAACATAAGATCTATTGGACTATGAAAGGTGTCGCCTTGAACTGTGAAAGGTGTCGATCCTTGGCCCTCAACATGAGATGCCTTGAAAGGTGCTAATCTTTGACCCTAAACATAAGATGCATTGGACTGTAAAAGATGTCAATCAAATCAAATCCAATCAAAATTGATAGTCATTTTAAAAAAAGGATTAGGCAGAAAACAAATACACACATGGTAATCATTACAAAAAAAAAAAAAAGCCAAACCCTATTTCTATATATAAAAAAATGCATAACACACACCTGCTTACATTTGATCACATGCAAAATACATACATGAGAATCATTTTCCAAAGGAAGAAAAAATGAAATAGCAAGCAGAAACTAATTTATGCCAAATCCATAACACATGCACACACAATACAACACTCGCACACTACACACACATATTCATGTGTGTATATATAACCATCGATGACATGGCACACCAATTAATTGGTGAATTATTAAATTCTTGGGACCTACCTTTAACTTATAATAATTAAAAAAAAAAAAAAAGATGTAATAATTTTTTTTTTAAAAAAATAAAAATAAATTCAAGTTTATAAAAAGTATAGTCTTAAAAATAATACCACATACAATTTGCTTATAGAAAGTACTGTCTATCTTCACTCTACTTGCATCTTTCATAAGCTTGAAACCAAGAATCATATGATCATGTACTATATTACATTTTTCCATACTAAACCTCTCCAACACCTCTTGTGCACATTTCTTTTGACTGATAAATATGTCTATCTCCTCTTTGCATCACTTCAATGTCAAGAAAATATCTCATATTTTTCAAGATCGATCATATCAAATTCAAGCATCATGAACTTCTTATATTAAGCAAACATAAACTCATCATTTCTAGTGAATATAAGATCATCAACATAAAAATGCACAATCAAGATCTTACCTCATTTTTCAGTTTTGATGAATAAATTATGTTCATGTTTGATTTTTCAAAACCTTTTTTCACAAGGTAGGACTTCATACAACTATACAATACTCAAGTGGCTTGTTTAAGTCCATACAAAGTCTTCTTCAATTTGTACAACTTCTGTTCATTCCCTTTCTGTTCATAGCTAGGAGGTTATTCTACAAAAACTTCTTCACTTAGTTTACCATGTAAGAAGGTTTACATCTAACTGATAGATTGTCCAATGTTTTAGAGCTATAAGAGAAAGAATTAGCCTAATTGTATCCAATCGAGCTGCATGTGTAAAAACCTCAATATAATCCACCCATGTTCTTGAGCATATTCCTTTGCTACCAATCAGGTCTTGTGTTTGTCCACCTCTCTATTCTCATTAAGATTAGTCTTGTAAACCTATTTTACTCCAATCTTCTTTCCTTCAAGGGTAAATTTGTCAATTTTCATGTATCATTCCTCTCTATAGTTTCTATCTTTGCATCCATTGATTTTCTCCATTTTGGACTCTTCATGGCCTCTTTAATTAAATAAGATGGGATCATTGCCTACAAACATAGTTGGATATGTAGTGTTTTCTTCCTCAGAAAGACCTTTTCTACTGTCATGGTCTCTCATCCACACGGGTGTCCTTCTAACTCTTCCTTTACTAAAACTAGGTAAATCCTTAATTGACCAATCCAAATCACCTTTCACATCTCATGTGTTATCATGATAATCGATTTCAGTGTTTCCTACGGTATGTCTTCCATAATTGTCAAATGTGGTTGTTTCTTTGTCATTTTTTCCCTAATCAGAATCAGCTACAATATCTCTTTCATGACTCTTGTCCTATTCTCAAATATTTTCTTCTTAAAATATGAAATCTCTGCTTACTATTATCTTCTGTGTGATTGGATCATACAATCTATGTGACTTTGACTCCTCACTAACTCTGAGTAAAATGCATATTATGCTCTCATTATCAAGCTTAGTCTTCTTAGTATCAGGAATATGAACATGTGAAATGCAACCAAACATCAATTGATGGTTTGGATCCGCTCCAAACTTCTTTTGGAGTCTGATATTTTAGTGCAAGAGTTGGACTTCTCTTCAGAACATAGATAGTCCAATTGACTGCTTCAAGCCAAAAAGCTTTAGGAATCTTCTTCTTGAAAAGCATGTTTGGAACCATATTCATAACAGTCATATTCTTTCTCTGCAACGCTGTTCTATTGAGGAGTATATGTAGTTGTTATTTTGTCTACGAATGTCATTTTCTTTACAAAAATATGTGAAGTCATATGACGCGAATTCTCCTCCTCTGTCAATGTGAAGAAATATGAAATATGAACTAGTTTCTTTCTCAACATGACTTTTTTATTTCTTGAAAGTGATAAAAGATTCTAACTTCTATACCAAGAAACAAACCCTAGCTTTGAGGGTAAATCATCAATAAAAGTAATTAGGTACCTTTTCATGCTATGTGAAGTAGGTTTAATTGGTCCACATATATCAACATGGACCAATTGTAAGATTTGAGAAGCCCTCCATGTGTTCTTCTTTGGAAATGAATTTCTTCGTTATTTTTCTTTTAAGCAATCTTCACACACCTTCGAAGAAGTTGTAATTTGGGGACTACCATTCACTATTTTTTTGTTGCAAAATTTTTAAGCTAGTGAAGCTTAAATGTCCATATCTGGAATGCCAAAGTCGAGCTTGATCTTCTTTAAGAGAACTCAAGCGTCTTCTTTGTTTGGTTGTTTTGCAAACAGCAAGATAAACATTCTGTTAGATGACATTGTAGTCACCATAACTAAACTTCTCTCAGTATGATAAATCTTACACTTCCCATGTTGTATGGGATTGTAAGTCCCTTTTCTTGTAGCTATAACATCCCAAGATTTTTATGCCACCTTTTCATAGTTTTGAAAAGTTGAGGAATTAAATTGAAATATTTTTTTGGCCAAATAATTAGATTTTGATAAAATAAGTTTTAATATATCAATATTAGACTCTTTATGTAACTTGTAAATAATTAGAAATCTTCGACTCGAGAAAAAGTTGTTTTGGATTATACTACATCAAGTTAAGTTCGATTAAAAGAATAAAATGTTAATAGAGTTGGTAGGGACTTGGATTATTAATTAAGTAAAACATTTCCCTCTTTTAACCTTTGCCACACGTGATTTTATTTGATATGAAACCATTAGCGTAGTATAATTCATATATCACTTTTTGAAACCAAATCCAAGTTGGCCACGTGTCCTATTTGTAATAGGGTGATTATGATTTGTTCAAATTTCTCTTCCTTTTATTGTACGGGTGTGTGTAATTGTACCAAAAAACCAATAGTGGAGTATACTACTAACTCTACTATTTGAACACATTCTTATCCAATTTGTGGTGGTACATGGCTTTTGTATTATTACTGCACTAAAACTTAATTTGTAAATATTTTATTTTAACTATAAATACCTCATGAAGTCAAGAGAAATTCTCATCACAGAATATTTATACATTAAACACGACCAGAGAGAGTCATGGCATAAAAAGAAAGAAACATATGAAAATGGGTTTTCATGTGCATTATTTTATATTCTTTCAGCACTTTTCAAATCTATCAAGACAAGATGCTTATGTGCAAGTGGTTTATTTTTGTATACTTTTATATTCGGTAATTTATGCATGAATTTTCAGTGGACCTTTTGGTTCAACTTAATGAAATGTGAACTATATGGGATTTTTTATAATGAAATGTAAAATCTTTCTAGAATTCAAAATACTATTGATGAGTGCTTCACTTGGTCATCGATATACTCCATAAGAAATGTGGTTTAAAGTGTCTATTTTATTATTATATAATTGTCTATGAAATTACACGTATTTTATAGGGTATTTTTAAATACTCACTTTTACAATAATTTTACAAGTTAATTCGGGTCAATTAGAACTGTGGCATGATGGTAATGCGGATTGTCAAAAGGATTTGAAGAAATAAAAATTATTAAGTTTTCTAACTTTTAAGTTAATGATTAATTTCATTTACGTTCAAGGATCTGTTTATTTAAATACTTATTTGATTATGTTGCTTATAAATAGATACAATTTTCATGTTTTAGTTTTAATTTATGGATATTGGTTATTTTTATTGTTCCACATTTAACGTAAAGAAATGCAAGTCTTTTGATAACACTCTAGGGTTTATGAAAACTTGGGATGTTACAGTAGTTGTCCAACACTAAATATATTATTCTTCAATCTAGGGACATAGAACACCTCAATGATGGTCTGCATAATTTCATTATCCAGCATTTGTATATTGCCTTTTTCTATCACAACCATGGTTATCTCCTAACTTCACACAAGTGCTAAAACAATAATCTAGCTTATTGAAAAATTCCTTCTTGTCACACATATGGTTGCTGCATCCTAGGTCAAGAAATCATAAATCCTTTTTGCTAGCTTAGTTGATATCCTCATATGTCATTAACAACATTTATTCACCGATATCAGTATATTGTGTATTCTCCTTCTCCTTACTTAGACATTCATACTAAAATTGTCCAAGCTTGTGGGAATTATAGCACTCAATGGTAGACTTATCAAAGCTTTGTCTATCCGTATGGACTATGGGGGTCCTAGAGGTGAAGGGGTGGGGGGCCACAGAATTTTTTTTATTATACATTATTAAAAAAAATGTATAAAAGAAAGTACTAAAAAGATATTTTGAGATAAGATAAAATAGCACAAAAATGGGGACATCTTCATTACTAAAACATTTCCAGCTCCGCTACATTTTGAGGGCAATAATCACTTTGGGAACATAATTGATGTTTCTTGGTATTTACAAAATCAGGGGATCTCTGATGCCACTAATAAATGCATAAATCTTCATCATATATAAAAGATTATATTATCTCAAAAATTTTAAAAATAAAATTTTAAAATAAAAAAAAAATTTGTCAAAAAACTAAGGGGGGGGGGGGGGGGGGTCTGGGTTCCCCTCCCTCCACCCCTGCTCCAAATCTACCATGATCTCGTCTTCTTCCTCCTGATTTTTCATCGTAAGTAACCTTCAATGCCTATTCTTCCACATGTCATTCATACGCTGTTCATGTACAAGAAGACTGCCTTGTAGCTCATCAATGTATAAGTTGTCTAGATAATTATACTCCTCAATAGAGCATACAATAGTTGAATTTTGGAGTCATAGATCTTAGAATCTTTTCAATAAACACAACATCATTCATCTTCTCTCCGTGATCCTTATCTTGTTTGTTGTAGTAAGAGTTTGACCAAAAATATTAATTCATAGATTTCCCCACCTTCATGTCGAGCACCTCAAATTCCTTTCGAAGAGCATGCAGTTGTACATGCTAGACTCTTGCTATCCCTTGATACTTTTGCTTCGAGTCCCAAATACTTTTTGTTGTATCCTTTTTCAAAATTGTTTCCAGAACTGATCGATCAGTGGCTTGGAATAAATAATTCATAGCCTTCAAATCTTTCAGTTTGGCATCTTCAGCTTGGAATAAGGTATCAAATTTCTTTTAAATGACAAATTTTTATTTTGATTTGATTACGTTATTTATGCCAACACAGTTATTATTAATTGTTGCCTATGTTAAGTGCTTAAATTTTAAAAATTAAATACACCAAATATATTGTACCAAATAACCTCAAATTCAATCCCAATATTTTGAGTTCTTCTCGCCCACGATTTTCCTCCACTAAGGCACCCCATCCACTTACCATAACCTCCCCACTCACATTATTCTTAATAACCCCCATTTAATTAATTGCCAACCGCCACCTCTAATTTAAAATCATAACCTTCTGCAACCCCTAAAAGCCATGTTTTTCCCTCCCAAACTTTTATACATATACATAAATTAATTTTGCCATTTTTTCATAGATCAAAGGCACTTTGAATCTAAAAGTTTTCTAAAGAGAGGCTAAGAGTACTCAACATTTTATTACAAATTGGACATAAAAGGGTATTCAAACTCCAATCATTTAAGATATGGCATTTTCGACACTTTTGTAAGTGAAGTAAAAATTATTTATTTTCGATTTGCATTAAATGTGTTATTGTGTTTACTCATGAGAAAATGGAAGCACCATTTGGTGGTTTAAATAAGAGATGAATAGATGATTTTTATTACTAGAAAGGGGTAATCAAAACCTAAGAGTAGCCTAAGAGTAAGCAGACGCCCAATCACGTGTTCGCTTTGCAATTGACGGTGACACAAATAACTAAAGTTTGCATTTCTAGAAAACATATTTTTTTATCATTCTATTGAGTATTATTTGTGGTACTCATCTCTACTAAATTTACAGGTTAATTCAAGGCATGTCAGTGATTTAACAGTGGCAAATGCTTGTCCTCCTACTAAAAAATGGGATAACTTGGGTTATGGTGCATGTTTTAGAGTAAAATCAATGGGTTTTGAAAATTTTACAAGTCTTCCAATAGTGTTCTTTTGAATTTCCTTAAAATATTACTTAGAGAAAAAGTTAGTCAATTTTAGTGGACTGCGTCGGGTCAGATTCGAAAATACTTTCCAGCATAGTTGAAAAAAAATTTCGTGCTTCAAACATTATCGTCGAGACCCCAATTTTTTTATCAGTATGTATATGAGTGTTATAGCGCATGTTAAAATTTCATAAACTTTAGTTGACGTTTGTTAAGCTAAACATATTTTTATCTCCGCTGCTGCACAACCCGTATTTGGTGAATTTCCTCGAGATATTTTTCCAAAATCATATTGCACCATAATTTTTTATTTTTATATATTTCAAAATCCAAAATTTCATTATTTACAAATTTATCTTGGTTAACATTAAAGAACCCCAATTAAGAAGATTTTTCTTGTAACGCTTCGAATTTCAAGAATTTTGGAGTGGTACACTGTCACTTTAAAAAAAATTGTCACTTTATTTATTATTTGTTACCTTTTTTCGAGTTTGTGTGACTTTTTAGTGACAAACATCAATTTTTAATAAAAGTGGGGGTCACTTTTTAAATTTGGATCATTTTTTTTTTTACAAAAAAGTGACACTTAACTTTACAAAGTATTTTTTACTTTCAAAATAGATTTCATATGATTTTTCAAAAGACATATAATTTTAAGGGTATTTTTGTAAATTGTCCATGTTTTTAATTAAAAGGTCATATAGTATTCGTTTATGTTGTGCTAGATAATAATTAAATTTATATATAAGTTTACTATGTTAAAAAATGAAGTTTTTGACTAATTTTTTTGTTATATTAGACAAGAATTAAATTAGCTTAAACACTTATAGTAAAATTACGTGTCATTTCACATTTTTTTAAAAAAAAAATGGACATTGCAATTACTTTGAATTGTAACTGTAAATCAAGTTTGTAAAAATTATACATTTGATTTTCTATGATTTGAAATTTGTACTATTTTATTATGTTAAATTTTTTAGTTTGAGATATACATCTTTGTTAAGATTTCATATATTTTCACGATAATTATATTGATTTAAAAAGTAACACGTGCCACTTTTCATGCAGTTCTTGATCTAATATTTAAATGTTAGTTTTTTTTCGTTTTTTTGTTATGTTAAATATGAATAAAGGTTCCATAAAAGATCTATATCACATGTCACTTTTTAATTAAAAGATCTCACTTTATGTAAATAACTAACATTTAGAGGCCAAAAATAAATTATTTTTCTATAATCCAAACAAAATCTTTTAATCTGGAATACGTATAAACTGACGCAAGCTTCTACAACAAATAATAATAATATATCCACTATTCTTACACAACCTATACAAAAAGAAAGCCAAATAAAAGACAGAATTAGTGCCCCATTTCTATGTTCTTCATCAAACCTTGTTGAGGAACTTATCTCAACCCAATGTGATGCTGATTGAAAGAACCTCTTTCCTTATTTGTTTTGCCTCATCGACCAATGTGCAAATGGGGCAATTCAGGAGGATTATGGCTTACCATATTTGCCCACAAATTCGCTAGTGTCACAAAATACTGTTCATCTTCCCACATTATCATCTTCATGCCTGAGTTCAGAAATACAAAAAATAAATATCATTGGAAAATAATATCAAGAAGCTAAGATAGATTTGATTTATACGTCCCATTTTAGTGAAGGTTACCTACCTGGTACCGCTCCTACAGATAAAATTGATAGCCGGCATAAAGATTCATGTTGTGTGAAAACACAGTTTTGAAGAGCAAATGCATCAAGACCACTTATGTACTTAATGGACTTCATCAGTGATGCATCATCAGATGATGTTTCTGAAACGCTCATAAGAGCTTCTTCAAATCCTGAAGTTGACCATAGGGTATGACATTCCTCTAGAAGAATTTCGATGCTTGACCAACAGGATATGGTCCAAGGCTTGAAAATTTTGGCCGAAGCTTCAAGTATCACTACAACCCTGTAAATCTCTCCGAGGGCTAATATAAACTCCCTTCCTGTCAACATATTATCACGAAGACAAGAATCATAAATTTAGAAATAAGAACGCAGAGTCCTAGCATGTTTGGCTAACCACAGGAAAAAGGCAAAAGTTTATAAGTAACACTAACACTTCATTTTTCCTTTATTCTAGGTACTCGTAACTTTGACCAATAAAAATGAAACTTATTTACTTATTAAGCATACTTATAAGGTGAACCTTTCAAGCTTAGGCAAGTGTTTCATTATCATAGCCAGTCATATTCTAATATCATTCAACCTTATAAAACTGGTGATAAAGAAAATATAATTATACTCAAACAGTGGCCTTAACATGATAACAAAAATTAATAGTGCCATACCTTGAGTTTCAGATAGTATCTGACTTTGAATTTTCTTCTCAATTGCCTGCTTCCAAATTAAGGAACCATGCTTCAACTCTTGACTGCAAACAGAGATCATCTTGGACCATGTGGTAACATACATTTGTTGTTCATCCAATGTTCCTAATCTCAATATCTTAATCATTGTTGTCGTATGTTTTATAAGTTCTATGGCTAATCTAAGATCCTGCTCCACCTATTAATCAGAAAAAACTTAGTAAACGACTAAACGACCAAAACACATGCAGAAAAGGTTAAGAAAATAAGATCAAGAAACTATCCATAACTTAAGAGGCAAGGCTTTTGTGTTATTTGTTAGTGAAAGAAAAAAAAAATTGAGATTCAAGGAACAAACTACATACTAGTAACAATTTTTCTGATAAGTGATATTCTGATTCAAGTACTAGAAACTTTGGCTCCAATAGAACTTTAATAAATTCCTTGAGATAATTTTCTCCTGAAGGATGATCCAGTGAATCGTCTTCTTTAAATATAACATTCATTTGATCAAGTTCCTTGGAAGCCTCCTACAAGTGATTGCAAAGACATCAGTTGACAAAAGCACAACACGAGTACAAGACTAAATAAAAATTGAAAACAAGTCATCCATTCAAACGTGTGAAACCATTCTATACAAATGGGACTTTATCAAAATGAAGTCATCACCACAACCTTAAAGTTCTGGATAAATCACTAAGCATAGTATAATTATTTAGAGAAACATGAGAAAAGCAAGGTGAGTAACATACTATTCAAAAATTCATTCCCTATCATGCACATTTTCTACAATATGTGCAGCTAGTTCAGAAAAATATACTCCAACACCTCCCAAAAAAAAAAAAAAAAATCAAGTAGCAAATTGGAATACATTAAAAACTCTAACAAAAGGAAACTTGCATGCTCAGCCACAAAACTCATCCACCAGCGTGGATGTCACTTAAATATTTTGTTCTAGTTACTCCTGTGCTAAAAAATTATTACTCCTGTGCAGTATAGAAATGTCTCTCATGAGCACTTGTTATAAAATGGGGATTCTTTTATTACATGTTTATAAATGCATTGTTTAAATTACACATAATCTAATAGATTATTGCGGTATTTTACAGAATACAAATGTTAGTTTATTAGCAGTTTTGAGAAGATGGTGATACTTTTGTTCCACGTGAGAGGTCAGTTCCATGTAACTAATCCCGATAACTGATTTGACAGAAAGTAACTTTGGTGATGGACGGAGGAATACACATCCATTCTACAGCGAAAATTAAGCATGCAATTCTAAATAATAAAAAAAAAGGTACAACTCTATCAGTTTTCAAAGAAAGGTCATCTTGTCTTGACCTCGACACTGGTTTCTTGTCTCACAAGTCACAAGGATTTGGGTTATGCCAAGGCTCTGGTTAAACACCCAACAGTGAGTGTATTGGCCGCTGCTCCTAAATATGTGATACGTATTTGAAAACCAAAAAAGAAAATAAATTTGATGGTTTTTGGGAGCCAATACCCACCTCCAACCACAGTGAAATTATATGCTCTGAATTTTCACAACTATACAGATGTTTTCTGGGAGCCAAATTGTATTTTGACTACTTTTCTTTTTTAGTTAAAAGAAGTTTCTATATAGTAAGAGTATTTTCAAGAGGCCCGTTAAACATAAGATACTCTCTATTTTAAAGAGTCAACCCTTAATTTTAAGCTCGAATAAACTCTTCAAATTAAAATTTTAAAATACTCAGTCTCTATAATTAAATGCATTTAAAGTATTTCAAAAAAATAATATAATAATTTGGAGGAAAGCAAATGAAAATAAAAGATAGGAAAGAATAATAAATATTTTTTGGGAATAGTAAAATTAAATGTTAAAGATAAAGAATTTGTAGGAGTACTGAAATTTTTTATTCTTTAAATTTATAAATGCTCTATAAATTGTAAAATATGCTATTTAAAAATAGAGAATCTCTTGGAGATGCTCCAATACTTGATGAAATCTTTTTACAATTTAACTCAAAAAGTTAAATACATTTGCAAGAAATTATGCTCTGGAAACTGGTCCATTTGGCTACACATAGTCAAATGAAGGTACTCCACTGCAGTACAGAGAACTTCTTACAATAATATGATATCCAACAGGTCAAGTACTTCCTCATTCCAGCTATAATTAATCCCATATTGCTGAATCAAAAACTTAACAATGTGACTACACTTAGTAATCATTAGAAAAAGAGTTGAACTACTAATGTAATAAATGAAGAATGTGTGAGAAGCTAAAAATAGAATTAATATTTCATCATAAATATATTAATTGTTAAAAAAAAAAATTAATGTCCTATATATGCAATGTTCAAAAAACTGGCTGGGGCGTCGACCTGGAAAACCGAGTCCAAGGGCAAACGGGTAGGGAAAATAAAAACCAAAACTCTGTTTTGAACCAGCCAGATCTTGGCTCCTATGAACGTTTCCGAAGTTTCCGGTTTTTTATCCTAAACCAGAACAGTTCCAGCTTTTTCTTGTCAAACCGGCCCGTTTGGTCCGGTTTTGATAACATAGCAGATATGAAATGTGTCCAAACTATAAAGAGTATTAGATTTAATAATAGATATTTTAAGATTGAGATAAAGAAAGTTTCACAGAATGTCACCGACAACATGTATAGAATTTACTTCGAATTAAACATGCTTAATTGATTTTTTTACCATTTACTTATCTGATTATCATCAAAAATATTCCACATTTGAATAGTGTTTAACTACAGAAATCTTAGATGTTTTCGAAGTAAACAAGATTTGAAAATGTACAATATGCACAATAACTTCATTTTTATTAAGAAGAAGACAGTTCCAGAGTCCCATCGCTGTATTTCGTACTTCAATCCGATCAAAACTTGATTTTGAACAATAAATTATTTCATTGTCAACAAGAATGTCCCATATCTGAATTCTGTCTAAACTACAAGGATATTTTAGCATCATTTGTTGGTAAAAATGAAAGAAACTCACAATTTTCTTCATGTGTTCCTTATTTTTTAAAAATAGAAGTTTCCGACTTCTGAGTGTGCCTCCCGACACATAGTCTATATTTTTTAAACGCACTCGTTCTTTAAGAATCCAGAACAGAAAAAAGTAAGAATATCAGAACAGTGAGCTTCACATCTCGTTGAATTTCAAATATACTTCTGACATAATTTATAGAACAAGAGCTAGATCTTAAGAAACATAAGAACAGCCCTGGAAGCAGGCACGAGCAAATGGATGACATACCAGGATTTCATTATCAAGAGCTGCCACTTTTGCAAATTCGCCTGAAAGAGCAGCAGTACTTTGAGCATTCTGCCCCCAAAAAAAAAAAAAAAACAAAAAAAGGAGGAAAGATTCTAACATTCAGCATCTATTCAGAAAGATTGATAAAAAATGAAATACATGCAATTTTTCTTTCTAGAACAAACCTTTAGTCTCTCAATATGAACTTCAGCAATAAAGCACAACTCATCCATTAATCTAGAATAATAATCTACAAAATTATTCAGCTGCAGCTTGGAAGAGCTGATCAAATGATCATCTTCAACACTAAAAAGAGAGGCCTCATTGTTGTTTCTCTTTTCAGATGAGGCATCCATAAATTCCCATGTATTATCATCAAAATCACCATTATCATTATGCACTACGTCTGAATCGGACACCGCATCAGATGGGCTCAACTTGATTTCAATTGGTTTTTGTACGGTGTCCACAGAAGAAGCTTGCTTGGCTTGGCTGTATAAATTTGATATAAGATCATTGATAGAAATAACTGCGTTGGAAGCATGACCGTTTCTTTGATAAGAAGTGGGCTGATGCATAAAAGCATCTTGAACATCAACATGACCATTAGTTACTGGCTCTTCATCGCCGAAGATAGATAGGGGCAGTGCATCTTTATGATTTTTTGACTCAGTCTCCTTCCCCTAAAAAAGTGAGAAACAATTATATGAAGGAAAACAAAGAAAAATTGGCTACCAAAATAAGTAAACTCAGAAGTGCCCTCAAAGCCTATAATGAAGCAAATGACATCATAACTCTGGATATTTATAAGTTCTCTTGGGGTAACACAACATTTTCATACTCTCTTCCTGAACTATACCAGGATACTAAGTGAAATGAACTTCTGTACATAACAACTGTTCATCTTATTACATGCAAGAAAACCAAAAAAGTAACTCCTGTAACCATTCTTAATATTGTGAATGCACTCCATAAACGAGATAATATTCAACATTCACAAAAAAAAATTAAAAAAATAAAAAATAAAAAGAGAGAGAAAGAAAGGAAAAGGTCTTACCAATCACATTTAACAAAGCATACCAAATCCTAGGACTCAGAATTTCAGTCTACAATTTTTCCACCTGAAGTTTTCTAGGGACTTTAGAGCACAAGCATAAGATGACCATTTTCTGTTTTGCTCTCATGGGAAAAAGATATTTCTCCAACACAAACGTATCAGTTTTAAGAGTACATGGCTGGATGGATATGCAGATAAGATTGAAGAGCAAAAGATACAATGGCCAAAGTTTGAATTGATGTGTCCTTAAAGTTTAAAATGCTAAGTTTGGGAGCCAGAAAGCCAAAACTTGGAAGCATGTAGATTCAATATTCTTTAAGGCAATGAAGATGCAACAGAAAACACGATAGACTATTGATGCAGCAAAACCAACAGAAAGATTCATTTTGTATAACTAAACATGGAGCACCACAACATACATTGCATTTGGATCTAGCAAAATTCCCTATACTGTGTAGTAGGTAATAAAAGTGTACTAAAATTGATAAAAGCGACTAGCAAGGGTCCTACTTTGCCTAAACCGTCCACCACAAAAATAAATAAATAACTATTAAATTGAGGTGTAGGAATTTTACATCAAAACCGGTATTCTTGAAGGCAATGAACATGCAGCAAAAAACACGATAGACTACTAATAGAGCAAAACGGAAAACCAACAGAAAGATTTATATTGTCCAACTAAACATGGAGCACAATGACATACATTGCACGTGGATCTAGAAAATTTGCTATACTGGATTACAGAATGGGAGTGGACTACTAGCAGGGGTCCTTGCCCACATCCACAACAAAAGGTTAAATAGAGATATAGGAGGATTATATCAATATTATAAATTAATGAGAAATTACATAAAATATTGGGGATGTACAAACTCCAACTATATGCTTTTTATCAATTAAATAATTAATTACACACCTGAACTTTGCCATCCGGCATCAATACTGCTTCTTTAAAGGGAGAAAGCATATCATCATCCAATGCTTCCTGAAACGTGTAAGCAAATTCATCATGCACAGTTGTGCAATGCCATAAGAATCTAACTAATCAAAGGAGGACAGTTAAAACTTACTCTTGGCTTTGGTTCACTTTCTGAGAATGCAGTGGTAAATTCACCAAAACCATCATCAGATTCAGCATATCCAACATCCGAATTAGGGTTCAACCCATCTTTAATATCTGTCTGTTCAATGTTTAAGTTCGTATCTGAAATAAAACTGACTGGAGCTGCTACACTTGACTGAACCTCAAATAAGTCCACTTCCTGGGAACTACTATGAAAATCACTGGAGGTGGAAACTAAATCAACTTCTGTTGAAGCGGAAAACAAATCAATAGACTGATTTGCAGTGCCAAACAAATCGATTGATCCATTGCCAATCCCAGATGAGTATGCATTTTTGTCAAAAAAGACATGCACCTCGGTGTCAACCTTCAAAACATAAATTAAATGTATAAGCTGGATTCAAGGTGGAAATATAATTTCATATATTTACATAATTTTCATGGCACAATCAAGTAATCAAATATACTTTATTAAGCTATGATATAAATCCATTCCAAATCATACACTAAAAGCAAATGCTGTTTGCAATCCAAGTAGGAAGTTTATCTTCAGATACTCCAAAGCATGACAGTATATTTAAAGAACTTAAAATCTGAGGACAATAAGCAATACCCCTGTGCAATTCTTGGCCTACCATCCATTGAATTTGAAATCTTGGCCAAAAAGTTCATAATATAAATGCCAAAGAATAAGCTTAAAAAATTCTATCACACAGCAGTTAGAATGATCATGAAAATTGTTACCATCTTCCCTACCATATTATTCACATCTTCAGGCCTCCATTCTGAATACGCATCCTTAAATTCCCATCCTTCATCTTCGTCATCGTCCTTGTTGTCATCACATGTAGCGCCATCCAATTCCCTTTCTCTAACATTCATATCCAAATTTGAACTCAATGTATTCACATTTGCATTTAATGTGTTTGCACTGGAGCTGAACTTATTCAATTCCAAAGTCCATCCACCAAAAAGATGAGAGCTTGAGCCATCTTGATATGGATAAGATCCGTTCAACTTAAAACTCAACCCACTGTTCTCACTCTTTATCAGCTGACTCTGATTACTTAAACTTTTCATACCAGCGACATTAGAATTCAAATTCATCTGGTTAAAATCCATATTCCACTCAATAAATCCTGAACTTACAGCATTCGATTTCGAGCAGGAATCAAATTCATTTTCAATCTTCACCTCCCTACTCATTCCATCCAAAACCAAATCATTCACAATCGAATCAACCCTGGAGCGGGAATTCATATCAGATCCATTTTCAAGACTCTGATCACTTGAACTTTTAGTACCATCTATATTAGAATTCAAATTCATCCCGTTAAATTCCGTATTCCACTCACTGAAACCTGAACTTACATCATTCAAATTCGAGCTGGAATTAAATCCATTTTCAACCTTCACTTCCCAATTCTTATCATCCAAAACCAGATCATTTGCATTGGAATCAACCATGGTGCCGGAATTCGTGCCAGATCCATTTTCATGCCTCTGATCACTGAGACTTTTCGTACAATTGACATTAGAATTCAAATTCATCCCACTAAGATCCAGGTTCCACTCACTAAGTCCCGAGCTTACAGAATTCAATTTCGAGCTGGAATAAAATTCATTTTCAACCTTCACCTCCTGACTCTTATTATCCAAAACCAAATCATTCGCATTGGAATCAACTCTGGGGCTGGAACTCGTACCAGATCCATTTTCATACTTGACCTGCGGGGTCTGATTATACAGATTGGCAATAATGTCATTAACCCCAAAAATATTAGTATTACCACCACTTTTCAAATCCGATCTATTACTACCTAAATTGGAATTGAGATCAACCCCAGCCCCATGCTCTTCCTCCTCTGCATCCCCAAATAAGGAAAGTGGCAATGCGCCACTCGGTTTTACCCACCGAGTCGGTGACACCAATTTGGTATCGTCTGATTGATTAGCAGCGACCTCGAACGAATCAAAAGACTTGGAGGGTTCTGATTGGATGGAGGAGAATTGCGACGGGAATTCGACGAAATCGCCCCATTCATCATCTTCGGTGGACGAATTAATGCCATTGGATTGTGCTAAATGATGAGAATGGAAGGTGGTGGTAGGAGGAAGATTTGGAGGGAAGGATGCGAAAGTAAAGTTGCCGAAGGTGTCGTCGTCCTCCGCCGCCATATACGCCGGAAGGAGAAAGCCACCGCCTTACTTTTGTTACCCTCTGCTGCTCCGTGTGTGTTTATTGGAGGATCGGCATTTCCGTCGCGTGTGCACGCGCGGGTGAAATAGACATCTATATGTATCGGGTTCGGGTCGAAACTTCAGTAGCGCAGGTTAAACGTGTAAGTCCTGTACCGTTGATGTCGGGAGAGACATTAAAAAAAGGGGAAAGTCCCATATACATAATGGGAGGTTAATAATGGGAGGTTATCAAATAGTGCACCCCTCAAAATGTGTGCGATTTCATGTGTGTTTTAAAATGACGATTCGTGGTCTCCACCTCCTAATGTGAGTGGGGATGTAAATGATTAGATAAAAAATTATGTAGATGTAGCATAACCCTTAAAAAACAACTTTGATGCCCAAGAAAGTGAATGAATCTTCTAGGGTGGCAGTGGGCCAGTTCGATTCGAATTTTTTCGGTTTCAAAAGTTTTGGATATTTAATAAATGGAGCAGTTGGGTCCAAATATAATTATGGAACCGTTCGGATTCGATTCCGTTCGATTTCGTACCATAATTAAATTTTTTTAACATTTACAACAATACTACATAAATACAACTAATGACATTTTCATTCGTAACTTTTACAAATTAACGTAGCATAATTTAAAAACACATAAATAACAAGATGTTGAATAAGATTAATTCAATTAACACAAATACCAAAAAATAGATACTAATATTAAAATATCGATAATCCACATTAATAATTCATTTGCTTCAAACAACCTGCATAAAGAAAACGAAATATAAATTAAAAGTTATCAAAATAAAATATTTTTTAATTATTGGTAATACTTACCAACTATTTGGTAAGAAAACGTAGAATCAAATCATCAATAGCTTCGTGCTTTCGTTATACTTGAATAAAAAATTATTTATCTGAAGAACAGTGAGCAAGTTAGGCTGAATCGGTTGGAGTAGAGGGCAGACTTCGGCGGTATAAGGGTTTTGAACTTTCGGTAATTGCGAATAATTGAAAGAACTCGACAAAAGATCGTGCACATGATAAGTGTTTGATAATTTGTTTTAATTTTATATAAAGTTGTAAATGGCAAATTGAGTTTCAATTTTTTAAAATAGGCTTGAACAGGCTACTAAATAGCAAATTGGATTTTGTAAATAATTTTTCAAAAGGGCTTGAACAGCCAGTAAATAAATATATTATAAAAAAATAAATTTGGCTAAATTAATGTGTTAATTTGTTTTTAAAAAATTTAAAATTTTAATTAATCCAATATAAAAAATAAAAAAATTTATTTAGATTCGGGTCTTATTCGGTTCTTCGGTTCTTGGTCTAGACCCGACCCAAACCGTTCGGTTCTCAATTCGAGTACCCGTTGGGGTATTTAATTTATGAAAAACCGCTCGGTTCGGTTCGGTTTGGTCCAAAATTTTTTGTCCAGCCCTAGAATCATCAACTTGTTGGGACGCGAAAGGACTACCTTAAAATAAAGGTTAATTCAAAATATAAAATCGTTTAAACATTTAATGTATATTATATCAAGAATAAATAATTCGATTTTTTACCCAAATTCAATGATCAACTTTTGATTGAGTTTAAATAACGAAAACTTGACAAGTAAAGAAGGGGAAAAAAACAATTTTTCTCTCACTAAATTTGGATAATATGGAATAATTATTATGTTTGTTACATAGAATTTTTTGGTTGAATCTAAGTTTTATTTATAGAGATAAAAATCTTTTAATCAATGTACAATAAGAATTCCCAATAGAAACTGATGCTACAAAAAATCGCAGCTACTGATTTCTCGAGTTTGACGACTGAGAACGAGCACGAATGAGATTTTTCAGTACCTGAAACAAAGAAGTCGAGGTGTGTCCTCGTCGCCCCTTCGTTGCTTAAGTCAGAAAGAGTATTTGAGAGAAAATATATGCTATAAATATATGTAAAAACGTACCTGAATAATGATCTAGGGCCCCATATTTATAAAGCTAGGCAGTAGTGGATTCCTAGTAGGATTTGTCACCTTATTTTTAGGAATGACTTATGGTAGGAGTTAGTTTTGGATTTAAACTAGAAGTCTCACCTTACCTTTCCTTTAACATGTTTCAAGATATACTACTTACGGTCCTAGAACTCCTTGAATAGTGGTAATTGGGTAAGGCTGAAATCCTTACATGGTGAGGACGATCATTATTTGATCGTAGAGTTCTTCGCAAAGTTGGTTAGTATAAATGCCCGACAACTAATCTCGAGGACAACACATGTAACTGTGCAGGTTTTGATAGGAACAATCCTCGAGGTATACTTGAGCACATATCAAGGCCCGAGGACACAAGTCCCATCATTGAGAATGGGGAAGTCTGGAAGTTCTCGTGCTCGAGGCTCCATAATGACCACATCACTGGCCCCTGTGCATCCACTCCTAAAGCTCGAGAGGTGTGGGTACACATGAGCTCGATTCGTAATGTGCTAGTGGGATGCTTATGAATTGAATGCTCGAGTTTTTCGACGTTGTTCGCATGATCAACCTTGTTTGCTCGGGCTAAAAATGGAGGTGAATAGGGGGTCGTTGGATGGTTGACACGTGGCGAGATCTAACACCCCATGTGGCGACTCTTGGGTTTCCATTTCAACACCTATAAATACTTCTTTTACTTTTTCATTTTTCACTTTTCACATCGCTGTAAAATCCTTAGGCACTCATTTGGTCTTCTAGTCATTTTAAGGCAAGTCCTCAAGTCTTTATGTTAATTTCTTAGTTTTCATTAAGAGATGTCGAGTAATGAGGGTTCCGGTAGTTCGAAGGATAGTGAGGATATAGGAACCTTGATGATTCACATGGACATTCCCTTAAATGCTCACCTTAGGTTACCATGCCCCGAGGATAGGATGGTTAGTGCTCGAGAGAAAGAGTTCGTTATCTTCAGGGACACACTGGAAGTTGGGTTTAGGTGGCCTTTACACCCATTTTTTCTAAGTGTTTTGGTCGAGCACTCCATATGCCCAGGGTAGCTAGTGCCAAATGCGTAGAGGATGCTCCTCTATTTCTTCATAGCGTGTAGCTACCTAGGGATCGAGCCCTATGCCGACCTCTGTCAAATGGTGTTCGAGCTAAAGCAGCTTCCCCAATACACGCGTTTTACCTATTTGTCAACTTGAGGGGGTTTTAGGGTCCCGAGCATGCCGAGCTCGCTTAAGGGTTGGAAAAATAAGTGGTTTTACATAGTTACTCAAGATCCCGACCTTTCCTTCTAAGCGAGGTGGAATGTCCTCGATGCTGCAAAGTTTTGTGAAGGTCAATCTTATTTCGAGTCATTAGAGCGAGATAGGCTAATGCTCTAGGGGCTCGAACCCTTGGTACCAGATATGAAGTAAATTCTCTGGGATAAAGTTCTAGACCTCGTCGATATTAGAGGCCTCGAGGGTAGGGCTTTACTCCTTGTATTCTCGAGTTCTTATTTACGATGATCTGGTCGAGCTAATAAGTTGTATATTTTTTCTTTTTGTGCAAGAATGTCTTTTGATCCCTTCGCCCTCCGTAAACTCATGACTACAAAGGCCAAGGCCCCTAAGCCTCCTGCTCCGAGCTCGAAGAAAGTGAAGAAGAGACCTTGGATCTCGAAGCGTGATGAACCTGTGAGGGGGCCAGACGAGACTTCTCAACCTTTCCCCTAAGCCCGACGACCTGAGCTGAGCCCTAAAGCTTTTGATTAAGTACGTGCTTGATGTTTAGCTTTGGCTTCATGTTTCTCAATCTTTTTATCTCGATGATCATTTTAATTTCGATGCCTGACCCTTTGACGAACTCCATGATTGTCCTCGAGCCTATGGCTGAGTTTTGACAAGTTTCATGCTCGACGATAACTTAATTAATGATCATGACGAACAGACAAGTCTTCGAATAATCTCGATGACCAAACAATTAATTGATCTTGACGATTCAAAAATCAATCTGAAGTATTGAGCCCAAAGACTACTCAGTAAACCAATTTTTTGGTAGAGTCTTGAGCTCAAGGATAGGATAAGCTTTGTAATGAGCTGGACAATATCTTAATGAACATTGTAAGTTATAAGCTCGAGGATGGCTTAACTAATAAACTTTGTCCAGACCAGTAGTTCAATCTCGATGTTTAACTATCTTTTTGAGCTCGAGGATAGTTCAACGACTAAACTTTAGTGATGAGCTTGATGATATATCAATAACTTAACGTATTGAGCTCGATCATGGCTGAATCAATCTGACTCCGCAAGTTATGACCTCGACGATTGTATACTTAACTGTTTTTTTGTCTTCGTTCTGACCCGATGAAAACATAATTAAGTTGATGCAATCTCGAGCACGAGACTTGTTTAACCCGAGATTATTTATTTAGGGATGGTCATGCTCGAGCATCCCTTCGAAGTGCCTGCTCGTGGTGAGTCTTCGGAGTGCATGCTCGTAGCATGTCTCGGAGGTGCCTGCTCGTGACAAGTCTTTAGTTTGGATGCTCATGGTATGTCTTGAGGTGTTCGTTCGCTACATGCCTTAAGGTGCCTACTCGTGACAAACTCTTTTTTTAGCCCATGCCCATAGCATATCTCATAGGTTCCTACTCGTGACAGGTCTTTGGTTTCGATGCTCATGGCATGTCTTGAGGTGTTCACTCGCGACATGCCCTGAAGTGCCTACTCGTGACATGTCTTTTTTGAGTTCATGCCCGTAGCATGTCTCGGAGGTGCCCACTTATGATAGGTCTTTGGTTTGAATGCTCATGGTATGTCTTGAGGTGTTCACTCGCGACATGCCTTGAGGTTCCTGCTCGTGATAAGTCTTTTTTGAGCACATGTCCATAGCATGTCTCATAGGTGTCTGCCGTGACAAGTCTTTGGTTTGGATGCTCATGGCATGTCTTGAGGTGTTCGCTTGTGACATGCCTTCAGGTGCCTTCTCATGACAGGTCTGTTTTGAGTTCATGCCCGTAACATGTCTCGGAGGTGCCTGCTCATGACATGTCTTTGAAAAAACACTTGAAATTTTTTTTGTTGGGACATTCCCAACGGTTACTTCATATACGTTTCCTTACGATCTAAGCAAGTATAGGCTCGCAGGCCTTGATCAATGAACTACTAAAAAGAAAAACGGCATGCAAGCCCGATGAAGAATTAACTAACTATAAACAAGAAAAAAAGTGCATAGGGCATGCAAGCCCAAAAAATAAAAGTGGAATTAACTGAATTAAAAAAAAAAATAGGGTGATGACTACTACTTGTAATAAATCTTCAGGTGTCAGCATTCTAAGGCTTTGGTAATGGTCTTCCGAACATGACCCTTAGGCTGTATGTTCCTCCTCAGATTTGTCTAATGACTTCATAAGGTCCTTCCCATGACTGGCCAAGTTTACCCGGGGCATGACCTGCGGCATCGACCTTTCTGAGTACTAGATCCCCAACCCTGAATTTCCTGGGTCTGACCTTGCTATTAAAATATTTGGTCGTCCTGTTCTGATAAGAGGCAACTCGTAGTGCAATCTATTCGCATGCCTCTTCCATGAGGTCGAGATGTTCCGTGGTATGTTCCTCGACATTTTGCACCAATCACCTCAATGATGGGAGGCTAACTTCAATAGGGATAGTGGCTTCCAACCCAAAAGCCAGCATGAATGGGGTCTCTCTAATCGTTATCTTGTGCAAAATCCTATAAGTCCATAGTATTAAGGATAACTCATCGGGGCAGTTACCCTGAGCACTTTCAATCCTTGTGCGAAGATCTTATAATATAATCATGTTAGTTACTTCGGTCATGCCATTGCTCTGAGGGTGTAAGACTGATGTTAGGAGATGATCTATCCCAAGATTGGTGCAAAAGTTCTTGAACTGTACGTTGTCAAATTGCATCCCATTGTTTGTTATGAGCACCTTAGGTATTCATAACCTACATATGACAAACTTCCAGATGAAAGACCTTAGCTTGGGCTCCGAGATACTTGCTAAAGGTTCTTCTTCTACACAATTTGTAAATTACTCTACAACCACAAACTTTAACTGTCCTTTTGCTCAAAGGGAGCCGAACAATGTATGGGGATGAGCTCTTCAGCGAGAGTATAGATGACGTTACCAAACCTTTAACACTTATCACATTTCTCACATAGTCCGAGGTATCTTTCTTCATGGTCGGCCAATAGTACCCGTACCTTATAAGTTTAAAGACAAGAGCATGTGTGCCTTGATGATTTTCACATATTCCCACATGAACTTCTGTCATAGCCTGTGTTGATTTCGAGGGTTTGAGGCATATGAGATATGGAAGTGCAAAGCTCTTGCAAAAGAGGACTCATTGGATCATGCGATACATTGGTGCTCTAGATCGGATGCTCCTAGCTTCCTTTAGATCCTCGGGGAGATTTCTGTTAGTTATGAATTCAACTATGGGATCCATCTAAGAGGGGATTATTATCAATGACCATGATGGTTAGTTTCTAACTAATGATCGGCTCTGTCTCAATTTTGATGTGGGCTGTCTTGTCGAGTCTATCTACTCCCATGAACACAAGTCTGACAACGCATCTACCTTTCCATTATCAGCTCGGGCAATTTTCAGAATTTTGCAATCCTTGAATCGTCTATGAAGATCGTGTACCTTTAAACATTACATGCTCATCTTTTTCTCCTTCTTTCGAATGATCCTTCAATTTTTCCAACCACAAGTTGTGAATCGCTGAAGAGCTTGACTTGTTCAATTCCCAAGCTCTCAGCAAGTTCAATAACAATGACAATAGCCTCATACTCCGCCTCATTGTTGGTAGCTTCAAATTCGAATCTGAGTGCACATCGAATTTCAGTTAGTTTTTTTGGACTGATGATGATGAACCCTGCACCCGAGCTCGAGGAGTTGGCCACAAATATTTCCCATGCATTCGCCATGGTGGTCGAGCTGTCCCCTGGCCCCCGAGGCCTCGGGGTGAGCTCTGCCATGAAATCTCCTAGGACTTGTCCTTTGATAGAACCGGGTTTGAACTCTATATCAAATTTACCAAGTTCAATTGCCCACTTCAACAATCTTCCATAAACATCCAACTTTTGAAGTATCTATTTGAGTGGCTGATCCGTGAGCACTACAATGGGATGTGACTGAAAATATTGTCGTAGCTTTCGAGTTACCATAACCAGTGCAAGGGCAAGTTGTTCTGCCAACGTGTACCTTATCTCTACATCCAACAACACCTTGCTCACATAATAATAGATTGTTGTCAAGCCTTCTTCACCTCTTTCACCAGTACTCTGCTCATTGCATTTTGAGATACAGCCAGGTATAGGTATAACGTGTCTCTGGGCTTATGCTTTGTAAGAATTGGAGGAGTATCCATGTCTGCTTGAGTTCCTGGAGAGCTCTTTCACACTCCTCATTCCAACTGAAACTCTGATTGCCTCTAAGAACTTTGAAGAAGGGAAAACACATGTCTGCGCTCTAGACATGAACATATTCAATGAAGCAAACCGACTTGTCAACTTCTGAACCTCTTTCTTGCTCCTATGTGATTCCATGGATATTAAGGCCCGTCTCTTATTTAGATTTGCCTCAATCTCCCTGTGTGTGATCATGAAACCCAAGAAATTTCCTGATGCCAAAAGCACACTTGGCCGGGTTTAACTTCATCTTATATCTTCGGAGAGTATAAAACACTTCCTCCAGGTCAGTGATATGCTCGTTCACCTGTTTACTTTTGACCACCATATCATTGACATAGGCCTTAATGTTCTTCCCAATCAGGTAAGCAAAAACTTTGTTGACAAGTCTCTAATATGTTGCCCCTGCATTCTTCAAACCGAATGGCATGACCTTGTAGCAATAAATGTCGGAGTCAATGATGAAGTATGTCTTCTCTTGATCTTCTTCGGCCATAAGAATATGATGATAGCCCGAGAACACATCCAAAAAGCTATATAGCTTGTGGCCTGAGGTACTATCTACCAAGTTTTCAATTCGTGGCAGGGGATAACTATCTTTTGGGCATGCCTTGTTAAGACCTGTAAAGTCGATACATACCATTCACTTGCCATTAGCCTTCTTGACAAGAACAACGTTCGCGAGCCAATTCGGATACTGGACTTCTCTAATGAACTGAGCATTGACGAGTTTGTTGATCTCCTCGTATATTACCTCCCGTCTCTTCGGCACAAATTGCCTCTTCCTCTGCTTTACTGGTCTAGCATCAGACCTTACATTTAGTTTATAGACCATGACATCGGGGTCTATCCCTGGTATGTCCTCCACTCTCCATGCGAATACATCTATGTGGCGGGACAAACACCCAATAAGTTTATCCTTGAGAGTGACGTTAAGATCCCTACCAATGGTTACTTTTTTATGATGATCGAGTTCGACCTCTACCAAATCTTCCACTGGAGCAAGTCTCTCTTGGTGCTCTAGCTCGAGCTCAGGTGGGGATAGTTGCATGACGTCAGTGCTTAAACCCTGAATACTTGAGACATAACACTTCCTTACTGTTGTTTGATCTCCACGTACAATCCCTACGCCATAACTTGTTGGGAATTTCATAGCAAGATGACAGGTAGATACAATGGCCATGATATTGTTAAGCAGTGGTCTTCCCATAATGGCGTTGTATGCTACGGAGGTCTGGACCACATGGAAATGCGTAATCTCTGTTACCTATTTCTGTTTTGAGCCCAAAGTTAGTGGAAGGTCAACAATTCCTTCTGGAATGATTGTTCCATCCCCAAATCCTTGGAGCGAGGTCTTGAACATCTTGAGTTGGTTAGTAGAAATTCCCATCTTCACATAGGTGTCATGGGACAAGACATTGGTTGCACTCCTATTGTCCACCAGTATCCCCCTGACTTCAAAGTTGGATATTATGGCGGATATGACCAAGGCATCATCATGAGGAAAAGTTATACCTTCCAGATCCCTTGTCCTGAATGTAATGTCTTCCGTGTTGGAAAGAGTGGTCTCCTGTCCTGAATGTAATGTCTTCCGTGTTGGAAATAGTGGTCTCCTGTGCCGATCTGAATTGTCGAGCATATTGCTTTCTTCTACTGGTTGAATCTCCCCTCGACTCTATTCCTCCAACTATAATATTGATCGTACCAGTGGTGGGTTTGTTACTTCCTTTTGGGCCCGAGGTCCTATCCTTATTGTGATCATTCCTTAGACGCTTGTCATTTCTGACATATGTCTTAAAAAATCCCCTCTTAATCAATGCCTCGATCTCTCACTACAACATTATACATTCTTCCGTAGTGTGCCCATGCTTCTTGTGAAAGTTACAATATTTGCTCTTGTCTCTAGTCTCTGGGGAAGATCGCAACCTAGGAGGCCATTTAAGCTCTTTCATGTCCCTGACCTCCATCAATATGTTGGACTTAGAAGTCTTTAGACGAGTAAACGACCTAGGTGGTCCTTCCTACCTCTGTTTGCCCCGAGCATGATCCTGTTGCAAGCTAGGCTCTTGTGACCTCTTAAGTTGGGATTTCTTAAAGCTCGGGATAGCATTTATTGCCTCCTCCATATTGATGTATTTTTCACCTCGGGTTAAAAGTTCTGTCACTGACTTCGAGGTGTCTTAGATAAAGACATTCTAAAGGCTTCACACCTTACTGCATATGTTAGAACCGAAATTGTTGTTGTGATGTGAATGTCGAGTATTTGTAACCTCTCTTTGTTGAGTCTCGTCGTGAAGTTACGTAAGGTCTCATTAGGCCCCGACGGAGCTGCATGATGGTGGTTGTTGACTTCATGATGTGCTTACTACTTGCAAAAAAGGCGAAGAACTTATCACTAAGGTTAGAGAATGATGATATAGAGTTAGACTCCAATATGGCGAACTAATCCCTGGCAGCGTTGGTTAATGTTTGAGGAAAAGCCTTACACATTACTTGGTCAGGCGCAGCCTGTAGGTTTATGACATTTGTGTAAACATTAATATGGTTGATGGGGTCGGTGGTCCCATCATACTCCTTCATGTGGAGGGACTTGAACCTGTCTGGGAGGGGATATGAAAGAACTTCTGGTGTGAACGTTATTCCTTTGGTATTCTGTTGTAGTCCTGCTGCGGTCCCATCTTGGATTATCAGAACGAGTTCTCCTGAGTCCATTGTTACTAATCTCAAGGCTGAGGCTAGTGGGGGTATGCTCGAGGCCCCAGATCCACCATTGTCATGGGCATCATGGGTTTCTTGAGCTCGAGCATCAGCCATGACACCTTCTTCCGACACCGGTGTATTTGCATGTGCTAGTGCTGGAGCTTGGGGAATGTTTCCTTAGCTGAATAGCTGCGTTAGGGTCGCAACTTGTTGACGAAGCTCTTCGAATGTACCAACAGTAACCACTACACGTGGAGGATCCGACATTCTTGGTGAGTCTCCTTGATAAACTGAAGGATTCATAATGGGTGGTTGGTTCAGAGTGGATGAGCTTGGAAGATGAAGACCTGAACGCATATTCACCATGACTTTTAGTAGTGTTTCCCATAGACGGCGTCAATGATGCTACCAAAAATCACACATGCTGATTTCTTGAGTACTGAGAACGAGCACGAGCAGGAATGATATCTTCTGGTACCTGAAATAAAGGCATCAAAGTGTGTCATAGTCGCCTCTCCAATACTTAAGTCAAAGAGAGTATTTGAGAGAAAATATATGCTATGAATTATACGTAAAAACGTACCTGAATAATGATCTAGGGCCCCATATTTATAGAGCTAGACAGTAGTGGACTTCTAGTAGGACTTGTCACCTTTTTTTTAGGAATGACTTATGGTAGAAAATAGTATTGGATTTAAACTAGAAGTCTCACCTTACCTTTCCTTTAACATGTTTCAAGATAGACTACTTGCGGTCCTAGGACTCCTTGAATAGTGGTAATTGGGTAGGATTGAAGTCTTTACGGGGTGAGGACTATCATTAGTCGATCGTAGAGTTCTTTGCGAGGTTGGTTATGGCAAATGCCCGACCACTCATCTCGAGGACAACACATGTAACTATGCATGTTTTGATAGGAATAATCCTCGAGGTATACTCGAGCACATATGAAGCCCCGAGGACACAAGTCCTATCATTGAGAATGGGGAAGTCTAAAAGTCCTCGTGCTCAAGGCTCCATAATGACCACATCAGAAACCATATATAAATCTCAATTGAAATCCAGTTAGAGGTTTCAATCAACGTTCAATTACAATTAGTTCATAAATTATTTAATTACAAATGTAGCCCTACAATTTCTATTACAATTACAATTACAATTAAGTTTACAATATTCGTACCGATTATAATTAAGTCCAAAATTTTATAGTTATTACAATTAAGTTCAATTTTTTAATAATAATTGTAATTAAGACCCAATATTTTTAAAAAATTACCACAAGGACTTGATTAAACATATATTACCCCCAGATCTAATAATTAGATAATATCTAGTCGACTCAAAACTACCCAATTTAATTATAGAATAATTGTAGTCACGACTCTAAATCTTTCAAAACATTGTAGATTTTACCATAATCTTTCATTTGTTGCATCATGGCCCCAAACATTTTGAGTGAGGTCAAATGAATAGAAACCATCCATTTTTTCATTAGTTGACTAGAAAATTAACTTTGACATTATTTTAATCAATTCTTTTTTAAAAAAAGGTAAACAATAACTATAAATTCCCTAATAAAATAATTAAAATGAGGGTAATTAGCACATAATGTCCATATCTTTCATTATTATTGTGGAAAACGTCATTACCTTTCATTTTTTTTGAATTTTCACCATTATTTCCGCCTTTCATTACGCAAAAAGTCATTTTTACCTACTTTTTCAATTAAAAATTATGAAATGACGAATATATCCATCTTTAAATAAAACAAAATAAAAAGAAAAAAACTAATTGCAATCACAATTCCAACTTTTTTTAAAAAGCGAAAATAAGCAATAAATAAATTATTAAAAGGGTAATTAATACATAATGTCCACATACCTTTCATTTGTTTTTTGACATTTTCGCCCTTAATTACACATTTGATTCTGCAAACCACGATTTCTATTCATTTTCATCCATTTTCTTACTAAAAAGATGTGAAATAACGAACATAACCTCCTATTTAAATAAATATATTTTTTTAATTTCTAATTCTTTGATAATTTATTTGATACTTGTTTTCATTTTTAATTTTTTTAATTTTTAAATAGATTTAATTGGGACTCGTTTGCCCTTTTTTAAAAAATAATTTATTGAGGACTTGTTTGCACTTTTTAATAAAATTAGGAGTATGGTTGCAATTTAGTTCTTTATCTTTTATTTAAATAATATACATTATTTTACAACTTTTATGGAAAAATTGGATGAAAATGGATAGAAATAGTGGTTTACGTAATCAAATGTGTAATTAAGGGTGAAAATGTCAAAAAATAAAAGATATGGACGTTTTTCGCAATAATGATGAAAGATATTGACATTATGTACTAATTACCCTTTTAATAATTTATTTGTGACTTTGCGCTTTTTAAAAAAATTGGATCCGTGGTTGCAATTAGTTTTTTTTATTTAAAGAGTGGTATATTCGTCATTTCATAATTTTTAATTGAGAAAATTAGTGAAAATGACCGTTTGCACAATGAAAGGTGGAAATAATGGTGAAAATGCCAAAAATGAAAGATATAGACGTTTTCTCCAATAACTATGAAAGATATGTACGTTATGTGCTAAGTACCCTTAAAATAACTAATTATCTATTTGGTACACATTCTTTCAAAACTCATTTTTAACCACTAATTCTTTAATTAAATAATATGTTCCATCACATCAATAATTTTTCCTTACTTTTTAACCACATATTTCTCATCATATCACTATTTAAAATACATTATTTTCTCAATAATATCCATCAAACAGACCCTAAATCAAAAAATCAAACAGAAGTTTACGTACATAATATTTCATAGTGTGAATGGTTGAAAATGAGTATGTAGAAAAAAGAGTTTTGAAATAATAATTATCAAGGATAGGTTAAGCCCCTATTTGATGCACATTAAAATGAAAAGAATACATTTTTTTTTTTTTTTTGTGATGTGAATCTGTGATGGTGAATATGTGGTTAAAAAAGAAGGAAGATTTAAGGGGAAAAATCATTCAACTTCATTTTTCTCGAAAACTCAAAATCGTTTTAAATTTGTAAACATGAGAATCTTTAGAAAATTTAATTATAATATTTATCTTTTCAAAAGAGCAATCAAATGATAGCAATGCAATTGTTCCCATCTCTGCCTCTTCACGGACTTTTAAGAGGCAGACGGGGATCAAAGTATCCTTATTTATTTTTTATTTTTAAACAAGAATTAAATTTAAAAACATAAATGAAATAAATAGATTTGTTCATGGAATATGTTCGGGGGCATGATCACAATGAAGACGGGAAAATGCAAAGTGGAGGGCTTCTCCACTCCCTATGTCGAAGCATTTCTTTTTCAAATTTCTAAGTATTCATTAGAGATGAAATCGCAATTAGAATCTGTTACGTGTCTAAGTTAGGCCTGCCACCTCACTTGTCGCGTGTCAGCAAAGGTTGCTCGCACACACCACGTCGTAGCCGAGGCGATTACGCAGGGGACTAGCTGGCTGCATAAGCCGAACCGATTAGACAGGGGACGAATTAGACAGATACTAACAAAGGAACCAAACTCATCTGCAATGTATCGCGGATGCAAATGACCGAACTCCGCTCTACGACTCCACTCCTGCCTCGCCTCATCCTAACGAAAATCTCTTATACAAAGATCTTACCAAAGTCAAATCACTGACTGCTGGGATGTGGGACAGGACCCAAACAGTCAAATTAATTAGAGACACTCAATGCCAGCCAACCTATGGAAAGATAGATTGACACCTAGGATAGGACGAGCCCTGAGAATCTAATAACACGTGTCTCCTCATTCGACTGCCCTCCTCTTTCCATCCTTGGTATAAATACACTCTAGTTATGCTTGAAGAAAGGTGGTGGATCCCCATTCTCTCCAACAAATATAGCAAACTCGAGTAACATTTCTCTGCCCCATACCTTAGCACTTTTACCATTATACGTTTCTATCAACCATTTTTTCTCGGCGAGTGTTCCACCGTCGATGAACTGTTTTCCGGTTGAAACAAAAAATTGACTTGACCATCGAGTGCTCGCGGCTGCTCCCAACCTCTCCGGGAAAGGGCACAAGTGTCTGACACTGTGCTACGTGTGCAGGGAAAAACTGACTTGAAGATTTTTTCTGTTGATCACGTCAGAGTCATTTTTCGAGGTCAATAGAATCTGTTATCTTGTATTCTTTAGTATAATTATTCAAATCAATCAATCAAACGTTAAAGTACTATAACCATTATCTTCTTGTTGCTTAGTTAGAATTGTAAAATTGTTAAATGAGCTACGAAAAAGTTCATAAGGATATTTTAGGCATTCTCATTGTTATTTATACTAACACTTAAAAGAAAGTGGAATTTGAAATAATGGAGATTTATGTAATTATTGAAAAGAAATGAGGTGTCACTAAAATTGTGGAACATCATGGAGGTCTCCGTAATTTTCCAAAATAATTATAAGCAAGAGTAAATTATTAAGACTCCTACCACAATAATGGAAACACTTCCTCTATTTCCAAGAATTATCATTAATCCACCCTTTTAGCATAAATTTCTTATCTCTCCACCCCCTCACCCCCCCCCCCCCCAAGCCAATTCTACTATGCCCCTTTTTATTGGAAATTAAAATCAAAGTCAACAATTATTTTAAAAACATAATTCATGGAATTAACAAATTCTCAACCACACACTTCATTTTCTATCAAATTTACTGAAATTTTGATTTTAATCCACACTAAACTAAGCCATTATATGGTTATATTTATTTTCTTATTTTTAATTTAAATAATAATAAACTATTTTAATTTTTAAAAAAATCGTTTTATCTTTTTGTAGGGAGTGATTTTATCTTAATCATGTTTTGTGAATATTGGTTTCACACTATTGAAAAAAAATAAAAATGAATAAGTTAATATTGATCTAAATTATGAAGTACAAAAGCGAACCAAAAAGAAATCTAAACTATAAACTTTCATGTCATTTTTTATTTAAAATGATTTAATCTAAATCAAAAGTATAGAGAAGTATGTCTTAATAAATAATAAGAATTAAATACTATAAAATAACAATATCAAAATAGTATAGTATTAATATTTGGTGACATAGGGAATCTATTACCAAAAGAAGAGGTTTTTGAAATTCTTAAAATAGTAATTGTCAAAAACCCCGAGAAATGGTTTCTTATCTTTAAAATGTAGGGATGGCACTGCCAGGGAAGCAGGAATGTAAATAATCATTAGTTCCTAATCAGTCTCATGTAATGTCCTTGAGTTGGGGACCTACTATGCCGACTACAAGGTGTTAGTTTTCTGGTTTTAAAGTTGAGACGTCCAATCATTTTTAAGCACTAGAAGTACATTTTGTCATTTGATAAACTCATATTGGACACTAATTTGGACGACTTAGGGTTGAGATTTGAAGCTCTAATCCATATACATATTTAAGCATTGGAGGAATTTCAAGGAAGAAATAAAAGATTGTACCAAAAAACTAATACAAGTCCAATAATTTCAACTTCTAGCGAAACTGAAGGTCAATGAACAAATCTCTGGCAGTGTTTCCACTTTCTCTGCTTTTGTGCCTCCCTCCAATTCCAATGGAATGGTAAAATTACAGAAACAAATTTTATCATCTATATGTTTCGGGTAAGCGGAAGCCGGTCATGGCAATTTTGTCAGCAAACATCTTGCCAGTCTTTGGCATCACATGCCAATGCAATGTCAAGTTGAAGTCTTTGTTCTGCAGATTGCTTCCCTAAAATTAAAATTAAAATAAAAATAAAAAAGGATTAATGGCGGGGTTGCCTCCCTTTTTTTTTTTGAAACCTTAAATGAAAATTAAATAGTCGAAACTGCTTCACAATCACTTACTTGGTCGACAAAGCTATATTTGTTTGTTGTCTGAATCCAAAATTTTGCATCTTCTTTGGAAGGTAGAATGCTATCCCACAAGGAAATCTGTCAAAATGTATCCAGATTATTCAAGTGATTCTGATACCAAAACATACCTACATTCTTGTTTGAGAGTTTGTTTTAGGGGTTAGAATTAAAACCCAGCATAGAAGTGTGCAGGACAAAATTTAGTTTACTAGGTTTAGATAAATTTTACCACAATACCAACAGCATATACAAGTACTTTTCTGTATAATTTCATGCCAAAGTGAGGTCGGGAAGGCTGTCAAAAAAATGCAAAACTGCAGCTGTAGTGCCTACCGCACGAGTGAAATTGCCCACCTTTTTACAAATACGACAAAAAGAATGTTTCCAAGTGACCCTCAGGGCACTAAGTCGTCACACAGTGTCTCTTCTACTTTCAGCTATAAAAAGAGTTTAAAAGCATTTTCAAAAACCTTAGGGAAATATGCTCTCTTTATCATTTGACACTCTCTCTCTCTCAACCAATGCAAATTGGAAGAGAAATTATAATTCAGGCACTTGAAAAAGAGATTCCTTAAGAGAGTTTTGGAGGGATTATGTGCATCCGTGAGAAGTATGGGGCTGGTATTTCCTGATATTGCAACATTATATCTCATCAAAGCATCAGTATGGGGAACTATCTTTTTGATGAAGCACAGTAAGAACTAGCTTTGCTGCCATCAAATGAACTTTTCAAAAATTTAGCATGCGAAGTTAGAATGAATACCTAAACTGGTAGTTAATTGAAAGTCGAGTGACTTCGCAAAAAAAGATTGGTGATTGAAGTTAAATCAATGATATGACTAACAGTATTTTTTTAACCCCTACAAGCAAGCAATCATAATCAATTGCAACGCATATCGAGCTACAAATTTGATGTGGAATCAGGACCCATATACCTGATTCAGTGCATTCTTTGGAGTTTCATATTCAGCTGCTAAAAATACAAAAACCTGCAAATGAAGACGAAATATTCTCATATCCTTATGAACATCAACTGCAATTAAACTTATTCAAACTGCAGCAGGAAAGGCCCAACATATATATTAAGGAGCAAGAGCTTGACAACTAAGCATTTAATTTTATATCCTGTTAAAGTAGAGAGCCTACTTTCTTCCTGAATATGATGTACCAACCAGAAAGAGCAACATCTAGAGAGGGAGGGGAAGGAGAGTTAACAGGGACAGACTTGTCAAACAGCAAGACAACATATTGTAAAGAAAAATATTACATTAAGACCCTGTTCGGTTTGGATAAATATTAGATTTTTAATAGATTTTGATAAAAGTTGGTTAAATGTATGGTTGAAAATTTGATAAAAGTTGTGGTCCCATTTTTATAGCCCATTTGTTTCCACAAATCAAGGCCATCAGCCAACTATTCAAGGGCCCAATTGAAAATGCAAAACCCAATTTATATAAAATGAAACCCAAATCTCCCAAACCCTTCACGGCTTCACCTGTTGCTTGGGTTTTTCTTTCTGCCAATTCGAAACTTCCCAAACCGCCAAACCCTCGCCAACGCCGTCCGTCCTGCATCGAAGTCCGGCCATCTATCAGACAAAACTACTCACTGTTTGTCTTCTCAATGTTTAATTTATTCCCGGTAAGTCATAAATCATTAGTGAAAATCGGTATGCAGCTTTCTGTTCTTACTTTTTCTTCTAATCTTCTTCACTCTTCGGCCCTGCAACTCACTATTCAAACTCTCACTCTCTCGGTGAATCGATTCGGGCCATTAATTTTGGCCCTTGTGTGTGCATTGTGCAGACTGCCAGCCTTCTGCCTTCGGCCTTCATTTGCAGTAAGAGTGAGGTATGTTTGGTTTATTGGTTAGATTTGATACTTAACTTAGATTATTTACACGTGTAACTTGTTCACATCACATGAATTAGGATTAGGCATTAGACAATTTATACTCCGCCCTGGTAGAATGGTCAGTACTCAGTAGTGAGTGATTGAATTGAACATTGAATTTCAGATTCGAATTATAAGTACTGATTTGAATTATATTGTGAGTAGTGGGTATTGAAATTAATTTGAATTACTCGGAATATTTACAGCATGAAGAAAATCAATTCATATTTCAAGAAAGGAACTTTTGAAGAAATTTCTACCTCTAATCTTGAATCTCTTATTCCGGAAGATAACATTGTTGATTCTTCTCCTCAGAATGAGGAATTCGATTCATCTTTAGTGGAACGTGATCCTGGACTACGCAAATCAATGTTGGATTTTTCGGTAGAGTAGAGGGATGCAATCAGACGAGCTTATGTCAAGTTGGAGCCATATCAACCAATTTCTCCTAGAACATCAATATATATAGATAAAAATGGTAGACGTTTTCTCCCTTGTTAGTACACACTCTTTCCAGATTGGCTAGAGTTTTCACCAATAAAAAATGGGGCATATTGTCTTCCTTGCTATCTTTTTAATCCACCATGTGCTCGAACGAGTCAAAATGCTTTTACAGTTGAGGGTTTCAGGAATTGGAAGAAAGTTAATGATGGAAAGAATTGTGCTTTTCTAAATCATGTGGGAAATTACCCAAATATATTGCACAAAAGGGCTATGAATTTTTGTCGTGCCTTGATGAATTCATTGCAACATGTGGATAAATTTATTGAGAAGCAAAGCTCCAAAAAGGTTGCAAGTAATCGATTGAAAGTTCAAGTATCCATTGATGCAATAAAATGGTGTGCACTTCAAATGAGCATTCTGAGGTCGTGATGAAAGACCTGAATCCATTAAGAGAGGGAACTTTATCCAGTTGATTAAACACACGACACGTTACAATGAAGCTGTGGATGCAGTTGTGTTGAAGAATGCAAAAGCAGATGTTATCTCTTCTAGCATCCAAGGTACAACATTTTATTGTAAATGAGACTGACAATGCACAATTTTGCATATTAGTGGATGAATTTCAAGATTCATCAAAAAGAGAGCAGATGACCATTATTCTTAGATTTGTTGACAAAGAATGTTATATACGAGAGATATTTTTTGATTTGGTTCATGTTGAAGATACAAAATCAGCTTTAAAGAAGGAGATACATAGAGTGCTCTCTCAACATAACCTTAGCATACAAAATATCTGTGGTCAATGATATGATGGAGCTAGTAATATGCAAGAGTAGAATGGATTGCAAGCTTTATTCATTGAGGAATGTCCATATATATGCATATTATGTTCATTGTTTTGCTCATCGACTCCAATTGGCTCTTGTGGCAATAGCTAGGCAAGTAATTCCAATATCTCATTTTTTTGATTACTTGACTTTTATTGTGAACTTGATTACCTCTTCTAGTAAACGAAGTGACAAACTTCGAAGCTCTCAAGCAGCTAGAATTGCATAAATGATTGCCAATGATGAGTTTGAAACTGGAAGAAGAAGAAATCAGATTGGAACTCGAAAACGTGCTGGAAGTACAAGATGGAGCTCACACTTTGGTTCCATTTGTAGTTTGCTTGTTTTGTTGATGACACTTGTTCTGTTTTAGTTGATATCATCAATGATGGAAGTACTTTAGCTAACAAGAGTGAAGCTGATGGTGTTTATGATGTCATGACATCTTTTGAGTTCGTGTTTCTTCTACATTTAAGGATTTACAGATGTTCTTTGTCAAGCATTACAATTTAAATCTCAGGATATATTAAATGCAATGGAATAGGTGTTAGTGACGAAAACCCGACTTCAAAACTATAGAGAAGATAGATGGGATGGATTGTTGAACAATGTGAAGTCATTTGTACTTCAAGAAACGTAGACATTCCTAATATGACTTCTTTATATAGAGCAGGTCGAGGGAGGACTTCTAAGCAAAAAGATCCTATCACTTTACAATATCATTACAAAATTGACTTTTTTTTGCAATAGTTGATTTTCAAGTTCAGGAGTTAAGAGATAGATTTAAGGAAGATGTGATGAAATTGTTTATTCTTATTTCATCATTAGATCCTAGAGACGGCTACAAAGCTTTTAATGTTCAGAATATTTGTAAGCTTGCAGATAAATTTTATCCCGCTGACTTTATCGATCAAGAGAGGTTGCATTTGAAAGATCAATTAGAACTATATCAAATTGAAGTTCAGCGTAACTCTCAATTTAAAAATTTGACAACACTTAATGTTATGTGCCAATTGTTAGCATTGACAAGAAAATCAATGAATTATAATCTTGTTGATAGATTGATTCGTCTAGTCTTGACTCTTCCAGTTTCAACAGCAACTACAGAACGTGCATTTTCAGCTACGAGTATCATTAAGACAAGATTGCGTAATGGAATGGAAGATGATTTTTTGTCTAGTACCACGTTTGTATATATAGAGAAGGAGATTGTTGATACTTTCCATTAGATTCTCTTATTGACAAGTTTAAAGTGATGAGGACAAGGAGAGACCAATTTCAAATGTCCAAGCCATCTCTACCATCTGTTATATAGATGACAGTTTACTTTTTGTCTTTTTGATGTCTATCTAACGTTCATGTTTTCAATTTGTATAGCGTTAGACACATAGGACATTATTTTTGTATCAACAAACTAATTGTCTTTTTGGTCAGTCAATCTAACTTACCTATTTTGGTACTCAAAATCGTTTTCAATCCTCTTAATTAAAAAAAAAAAAAATTCGAGGGCAGGAGCCCCCAAACCCCAGGAGGGGGGCTTGCCCCCTCCACCCCCCGTATTTTCGCCCATCCAAGATTGAAATCCTGGCTACGTCCCTGAATACATCAACAATGGCTACATCCCTGAATACATCAACAATATCAATCCTTAAAATACCATGTATATCACTGTCTACCTTTTCCCAGGGTTCTCTGAGCAGAAATATTTATTTATTGCAATATAGGACAAAAATTTGCAACTGTCATGTCAACCATCGTGACTCTTATATGTTGAATACTAATGGCCTACAATATCCCTTTCTCCTTTTTTCTCTGAACAATTACTCAAAAACTGTCATTAGGCAAAATTCATACAAGTGGTATACAAAACTTGTACTCAAAACCATCCGAAAAATCCATCTACAAATCTAAGCAAGATGGGATGGATTGCAATCTGCAGTTTCAAAAGGAACAAAGAGAGAAATGTTCCCGCAAAAACCCTTCTGTTCCTCCTACTAATGTTAGCCATTCTGTAAAAGTAGTTAGTACGGTTCTTTGCAGCCGCAGCACCAAGATAACTGCCTCCAAAGGAATCTCGTAGGTGAAGATCAAATTTTATCAAACACTTACTCTTGTTCTAATAACCGGATATTTTACCTAATTAACACTACCAAGAACAAAATTTAATACGAATTACTGAGCGTTGAACAAAATTCATCGATTATTTTGTTCCACTCAATATTTTTATCATCTTCAAACCCGATTTCAAAAACCATACC
This sequence comes from Fraxinus excelsior, assembly GCA_019097785.1. Taxonomy (NCBI): domain Eukaryota; kingdom Viridiplantae; phylum Streptophyta; class Magnoliopsida; order Lamiales; family Oleaceae; genus Fraxinus; species Fraxinus excelsior. Next base: position 17,305,684 of record CM032639.1, on the reverse strand, counting down.
CTGGGGAAAAAGGGTAATGCCAAACATACATCTTTCCAGTAGGAGTTGTCAAAAGTATATATAGGGTGACAAATTCAGATGCACTCTCAAGGTCCAGACTCCAGTGTCGAAACAATATTCAAAGTGCATAGCCTATAACCTTGCGTGTTTATATTGGAAAGTGATGATTTTTTCCCATATGATTGAAAGCTGAAATTTCTGAGTGCCTTTAAAAAAAAAAAAAACTTGCATGTTTATAAAAGTTAACCAGATGAAAAAAAAAGATATACATATATATATATATATATATATATATATATATATATATTCGTGTATGTATGTTCCCTCTTCGGTGAGCAACTGAACTTCAATGTCTATATCAGATAAATAAATAATAGCATGATCACATCTTCAATCATCAGCCAACTACTGAAATAACATTTATCAGATTGAAATAGAAAAGCTACAAAATCAAAATCAAAACAATCCAATCACAGCTCAAGTGTTGGTTCCCCTAAAGCATAAAGAGAACAGTCTGGATAACATAACAAACCTGCTTTGTATTCCACGTAAACAAAGATTGTAAGTTCGCTGACATATTAAATGTCAAACTGACCTGCATATAATATTAAAATATACTCATTAGATAAGTATGTGACATTTCCTTTCTATTCCTCATTGTAGGAAATGAAAAGCCAGCTGTAAAAAGCACAATGTTTCATAACTTCAGTTCATTCCAATTCATTGTGACCATTGTCATGTTGCAAGAAAATTTATAAAACACACATACCTCACAATCAATCTAAATCTAAAAGTTCAAGCAATTGATTCAACCAAGAATAACATCAATATGGGAAATGGAAAATCACATTCATGAACTTCAACATAAACACTCAAATTTCCTTCTAAGAATGTGAGTGTGTGTGTATACCCAAATAATGTGAAATATCACTTCATTTCCAATAAAAACCATTTTCTTTCTCAGTAGTTATAGGCACAAACCTTTGAAGTTGGCAAAAAATTGTGTTCTTTTGATTGTTCAATAATTAAAACAATCATGGTATACTCTAAATCATGAGAGATATTGTTGTCCAAGTTGGGCGTATTTTTGCACTCCGCCACTCTCTTGTAAGAAAGCTCATGAATCTGCAGGAAATTTGTGGGACATGGCGTGTATAATTGAGTTTTAGATCTGAGCTAAGGGAAACTGGTCCAGTTCCTTGAATTAGAATCTGCCGCCCATTAGCCATCCATATCTTATATTTCCAGAAATGCCCACAATAGTCAAAAAACAGGATTTTAGATATGCACATATGCAAAAAAGCTCCTCAATCTATTACCCGTGACTTCGATTTAGACATAATGGGTTGGAGGCACATAAGACTAATGCCATGTGTGTCAACATATAAGCAGGATCATTGACTTGAACATCCAACTTTTCCCAAGTAAACTTGGGTTTCCCAGTTTCGAGTTGAGTCTTGTTTCTATTACCAATATTTTCTCCCATGCTGGCTTGATTTGCCCATATGCCTTTTCATTGAACCATTTAATACCACCAGTTTGTATGTATTTTTATGAACAGGATTTGCATATTGAACAAGCAATTGATGGAAATTTTACTGAATGTAACAAAAGTGATAAAAGAATACAGCAATGCCAACTTTCGAGAGGTTGACTCGCTCCTTGCCACTCTCAAATAATGGAATAGTGAACATCCCTACACGTCCCCTTTTAAACTTTGGCAGTTATGCTAATCCACCATCTCATAAACTACCCTCCCTCTCTCTCAATTAGCAAAAGTTTAACAGAACAATGATTAAAAATAATAAAACACATTGGCCATGTACATGAAGATCCCTGCTATCAGGCACATAGGCTCCACTGCATTTACTTCTCTTGCCTCTTCCCACGTCTGGAATACACATCACAGAGAAGGTCTATCACCTTTCTTTCTATATTTCCCATAATTGGCTTCCTGTGCAGTTTCCAACAAATTTGTCTAGTATGACGTGATTTTTAGTAATAATCATAACATAACTTATCCATGTCATCTCCCGTTCTTGTTAGACTGTAATTTTCGTGAGAAGCAAACAGCAACTGAATTGTAATTTCGATGAGCAGCTTGTACTTGTTCAAGCATTACATACCTCATACTTTCTCCATTCACAACTCTGTTTAAAGCTTGCTAGAAATAACGCCCCTCCGTAAATAACTCCTATAGGTGTTGAGTTCTTCCCAAAGACTCCTCAACGAACAATAATAGGTAGTTACCAACAGATTCTTTTGTTTTGTTCTGTATTGACATTCCCTTCTCTCAGTAGATGTTAGCAAGCGAATCTCATAATTGTCTAGCACTGGGCATATACAAATATAGCTTTGTCTTCAACTATCCTAGTAGCCAAGAAGTTATGTATCCCCCACTTCCAATTTGGATCTCATAGTGCTGGTCAAACACTCAAACTGTGGTGCAAAATCTTTGCTGCTTTGGTCCAATCCGTAAAGCCGTACCAATTAGTTTTCTGGGGTATGGGGAAGTATCAACACAGGATTCTGTGTAAAAGGAACAATGGTTGCTGTTGTTCTATGGGTGCATCCGCCATGGTGATCCATAGTTCTTTTCGTAGATCAGTGGACTAACTAATTAGCTTTTAAGTTTTTAAGGGAGAAAACTTTCCAGATTATTTTATTGAGATCCAAATACATGATATATATACAGGCAGGTGTTTAATTTCAAGAAAAATACACATTCGGTAAGTTAGGGGTAGGATATCTGTCCTCATTCTAAAATAGAAACCAAAAAGTTAAGAGAAATCAAATCTTAAAAATCAACACCAAACAAACCGAGTGAATCATGCACATTCCAATATGTACCCAGCTTAAGCCAGTCCTTCACAACTATAAATCCTTCTTTCCTTCAAATCCTATTGAGGGAAGACTACAACGGTTGAGCTTTGTCTGAAGTCGGGTTATATAAGAAACGACTCTTTTAAGCTAATTAACAATTTAATACAGTGACAGAATTATGTCAATTTATTAATCATACAAATGTTAGAGAAACGTCAGAATGAAGAAATTAACCTTTAAAATAATTAGACTTATACAGCAGCCCTGTAAACCAGTAGAAAAACTCCAAGCCAAGACATAAAGTAAGAAAACAAACTACATCTATAATTTGTTAATCCAGATGCAAGTGCATGCAACAGAAAGCATCTTTTCATATTATATTGTAATTCTCTGTGATCTAATACCATCATTCTACATTACCTTCACAGGGAATAATATTGAGACAAAGTATTTTTCTTCAAGGGTGTTTACGGTGGTGAATATGGTGTTTTTTTTTTAATTTTAAATTCATTTATTTAATTTTTTTCTTTTGGAAGGTTGGGTGGGGAGTTACTCTACGAGGGAATTGGCTGGTAATAAGCCTTGATTCCTCGTAGTTCTCCTTCCAGCCTCCAACTAGATTCAAGCCTGATCTCTAATATTAGGCTGTTTATTTCTGGCGGCCAATCTTCATAATGCTCATTGGTCTTGAAAACTTGACTGTATAAAGCTTTCAACCGGCACAACATTTTATTATTTCATTTTGTCAAAGTCTGGATGAGACAGGTAAATTCTAGAATAATATCTCATTGCTATTGAATTTCGCATCGTGTTGTTATTCAAGATCTAGAATAGCAAATTAACCACAAGATGGGAAACAAATCAATTTTCTCCAAACTGACAAGGCAAGAGAGACGGGAAAGGAGAAAATATAACAACTTTGACATGGTCAGTAATTTAGTGTTAAGTGTTTTGCAGCGCTTAACAAGAATTTTTGTGAATTCCGTCTTTATGTTTTTTTCCAATGTTATAAAAATCGCACCAAACTGGCCAGCTCAACCGGGAAACCCAGGAAACAGCCTCAAATCAGGTCCGGTTATAGTATATTACATATCGGTGACTGAACCATTAAACCAGCCGACTTAACCGTGAACCAAAAAATCATGTCCAGTTTTCCAAGTTTATAAGCTTCTTTTTTAACGAAAAAATTTAATTTTCTTGATGGGCTCACATATTGAACTAGCGAGCCCATTTCAATATTACTCCTAAGTGCTAAAATATTTTATAGACTCCTCTTCCACCGTTTTCATTACTTTTCCAATGTGGGATAAAAAATATAGCCAATTTTATTTATTTAACGGGGATATAAGTAAGACTTTTCAGAAAGAACAGATGACTGCAAACCTAATTTTACAGAAAGAAGATGAATGAACTATACAAGAACTTTAAAAATTAAGGATATGAGATTGAGCACAGGAATCACCTTTTTATTGTTTCCCTTCGTGAAAATAAAGGAATGTTCATCTAAGTAGAATATTCATTACGCTGTCACTTTCATGTGGTATACCAAAATGACTCACAGATGAAATGTCTACCAAAGTACAAATTCCAATTCAAGAAAATGCACGCATTCAACTGCTCACTCCAAATTGAAACAGATTTCCATACTTCATTTTTTATGTGTTGTTAAGATGAGAGAAAACATTCCATATACAAAACAATCTTCTTACAAATTAAACTCATAGAAACTCTATATTAGTTAGCCTATGTTTAGCTCATATTTATAAACATTCGAGCAACTTTTTATCCAAACATTTCAAAAATACCCACAAGTACTACCAAATTATCCACCACTCATTTCTGTGTAAACTGTTTATAAACACCTTCCAAACATGCTTTCATTTTCTTCTTTCAATAGCATTATTTTTGGACCACGTATGTACATAAATCTTTGAACTTTAGTCCTAAGAGGACGGAAAATTTCTTTCAAGCCAATTCAGAGGTCACTCAGGGAACAATAACATAGGAAACTTCTCTACTTGAACTGATTCTCTCCCAAGAAGGTACATCAGACAAAAATTATATTATTTTAAATGAATGCATGCACGGGCGCATACGAATGAGCCCCATACTACTATGTATAAATAGGCAGAATTACCGGTCGTCATCACCCCCACACAACTATGTATAGATAGGCAGAATTACCTCATCATCACCGTTGCGCTTCTTTTGAAACCTATAGATATTCAACACCTAAAACCCACAAGAATTACATAAATTTAGACAAAAGACTATCAACCAATTTGGGATTTAATAAAACACATATCAAGATACATAAAAATTCGCATAAACAAACCAATTAAGAAAAAAATAGGTAAACCAATAAGTGAGAAAGATATACTTGGACTTGGGCGGTGGGAGATGGTGAATTGAAGTTGTCAGAGAGAGAGGCCATGGCGCACATTAGAGCAAGAATGGTGACGGAAAACGTTAGCAGAGCGTTGGCTCTGATCATAACCGAGTGCATTTTGTCTGCTTAATCTTCCCCTGCCGTTTCGATCAAATGAAGTGTGAAATTGTATCGATTGCAGTTGGGGGATTAGTATCCTAGGGTTTACCTTTTAGTTTTTTTTTTGAAGGTTTTTATGTTGACAAATGTTTTAAAAATCGGTCCAAACATGGACTCGACAAAAATTAAGGGGATCAAATCCAGATGGAATCGAATGACAGTAAATAAATACATAAACAATTTTTTTATTTTTATTTTTACTACTAATTCTAAATAAATATTAAATTCATGTTTATAAATTAAATTTATTATCTTATAATTTATTTTAAAATTTCGGAAACTAATAATTAACATATCCAAAATAATTTGTTTTGTTGAGTTTACATTGTAGATCAAAGATTTAAATTCATATTATTATAGAACGAATTAAATAATTAAACCCCTATTTGGTACACATTAAAATTTTTATTCTCATTCTTCTACTCATTTTTAATCACACATTCTTGAATAAAATAATATTTTACATCACATCGATAACTTTTCCTTTTTTTTCAACCACACATTATTTATCAATCTACTATTTCAGAATATATTTTTTCAAAATAATTTGGCTCAAACACACCCTAAATAATCATTTAAGATTTCAATTGGTCATAGCTTTTATCTGTTATCTCACACCGGGGGTACTGTAGTTTTTTTCCTTATCCCACACGGATGATCAAAGGAAACGTTGATGAAGAATTTCTTTTAGAAGCAGCAATCCTTTGAAGGGAATGTCGATTGGGTTTGCCATTACTTTGAGCCCAATCAATAAATTTCATAAATAAATAAAAAATCCAATTGGAAAATTTTCATAAGTAAGAGGTTTAGTTTCACCCATTTCAAATTTGAGAGAGAATGTTTCAAATTTCAGATTTTTCAAGATTTAAAATTTCAAATCTCAGATTTTTTTTAAAATTTTATTTATAAATTAATTAATTAAATATATATTTTATTAATTAAATATATTAATGTCACAATTCCATATAATTTGATCACATATTATTAATTCGTCACATATTACAAATTTTATACATCACAATTATTTTACGGTTACAATTCGAAAACTTTTAGGTCTCAATTTGTTCATCGGTTACAAATAAAAAATTGAAACGTCACAAATTATTTTACGATCATAATTCAAAAGTTTTGTAAGTCACAATTTATTCATTGGCCACAAATAAAAATATTAATACGTCACAACTTATTCATCGGTCACAAATCACAAATATTATAAGTCACAACTTAGTAAGCCGTCACAAATTGTCAAATTATCAGTCACAAATTTAAATTTTTAAGTCACACATTATTTCTTGGTCACGATTTATATTTTTCATTAGTAACATATTGTTTATCGGTCATAAATTAATGAATTTAATGGTCACGAACGATCAAATAATATGTGACCACCACCAAAACTTGGACCATCCCCTCAATACTCCATCTAACAGCATCACTCCGCCACCGCTGCCACTACTACCACCACCACCATCTCGATAAATCCATCGCCACCAATATCTCACCATCACCTTCGACCACCACCACCAACTCACCAGCATCACCACCACCAAAAAATTAGATCTAAAATTATGAGTCACATAGCATCGCATCATCACCGCACCCAACCACCACACACCACCGTCGCATTACCATACCCAACCACTAGTCACCATCACCGCACCCAACTACAGAACATAGCAACCCGACCACAACACCGTACCCAACCACCGAACACAACACTATCGAACCCAACCACTGCACCGCACATCACTACTGCACATCACCATCTCACCACCGAACCTAACCACCACTACACAGCACTGGTCAACGCCGTCGCACCCATACCCTTTAACAATTACCACATGTTCTGCTGTCTCTAGCGCTGTCGCGCCACCACGTTCGCCGGAGTCAACATTACCAGCATCGCCACTACCAAACTCACCACAACCGTCATCACCACCACCTTACCATCAACACCATAACCAACACCCAAAGAAATCCCAAATAGATTGAAGGAAGAAACATTATCATTTACAATTCATGATGCCGCTAGCCTAAAACCTAAAGCACTCAGGATTTTACATTAAATTTATTTGAAATATCCGATGCCGTTGCATTAAATTTATCCGAAAATTAAACTCCGAATTTTACAATATAACTATAATGTCGATAGGCAAATCACGAATTAAAACCGAACCAAACCGCAAATAATGGTTTGGTTTGAAAAATAAAATGGTTTGGTTTTTATTTGGAAAAATTCCAAACTGCATGAAATGGTTTGAGTTGAAAATATAACACAAACCGCCCAAACTGAATCGTGTTCACCACTACTTTTAAGTTGGGCCAAACATACTAGAACAAGATGTTAGGAATTAGTTATGCTTGTAACATTACTTATGGGCATTGTCGTAGTAAGTATGGTTTCCAGAACTAAAATGGCTCTAAAGACTAACCCCCTGTTTGACATTCTTTAATTTCTCTTTCTCATTCTCATTCTTCAGTTCAACCACACATTCTCCAAATAAAATAATATTACACAAAAATCAAAAACTTTTCATCACTTTTCCACCACATATTCTCACATCAATCACTATTCCAAAATTTCTATTCACATAAAAATGGGTTTCAAACAGGGGCTAAATGTTAAGATCTCCTGCCATATTTTTAGAGTCTATCTATTCAAATTAACAAATGCTAGTGAAGTGATGTAATTCTTTCCAAATAACTCCAAAGCATTTAATATTCATGCTTATGCATCATAATTTTATTCTTGGAGCGATGTAATTCGTCTCATCTCGAAACAACTGTCGTTTTTCTGAATTTAATGAAACCACATGTACTGACTAGGTTATGTTATCCACTGAAAGATGTTTTAGTTTCCCTGTTTTAATGTTCAACATGCTTTCATAGGTGAAGACAGAGAAACAGTTGAGACTTGTCTCCCTGTCTAAGTATTGGTCTAATTTTTTTTCAAAGCTGAAGATGAACTCTCCCATTTTCAGGTTCTTTCTTAAGTGGCTAAAATCTAGCATGGGATTATATCTGTTGTGAGTGCAAATTTTGACTTGATATCCAGATAAAAGTTAGGGAAGGAATGGACAATGTTTCTTTCTAAGTTCTAACTTTTTTATCCTTTGGAGTCAGTAGGATATTAGAATCGCGCGTATTCTACCTCATCCAAGGAAAGCACATTCGGACCCAAAAAGGTGAGACTGAGTTTAGAGATGTCAAACGGGCTCGACCGCTCAGCTCGTTAAAATACGAGCAACGAGCCACTCGGGCTCTTCAAATGACGAGCTCGAGCCTTACTCGACTCGTGGGCTCGTGAATTTTTTTAAAAAAAATGTGAAAATGTAAATTCAAAAAAGCTCACGGCTCGGCTCATGAGCTCATGAGCCGAGCTCGTGCCGATTCGACCCATTGACATCTCTAACTGAGTTCTTTGGATATTTCCGTCCTTTCTAGAAACACATAATAGTTGATAATCCCTTATTCAAATTTAGAACAAAAAAATGTTTTTTGTTTTTCTAAATCATTTTATTCCCCTATTTTTAGAATAGTTTCTGAGCTTGATTAATAGTTGTATTATGTTAATTTGTTACTCTTATTTATGACAAATGTTCACGAAAATATATTTCGGATTAAAACCACCGTAAGTGTACAATTCGTTAAAAGTAATAAAGTGGACTTTTTGAGTCCAAGTATCATTTTCATAGAGATTGATTTAGTTTTAATTCTAAGTACAGTGATCTTAACCGAAACAATAAGAATTTATGATTTTTTCAATGAATTAAATAATCTACGTATAAAAACAAGATCTAAATTAATTAAAATTAATGTAAGATTGAAATTAAATGCAAACGCTGTGAAAATATGATGATGAAAAACATACTAGGATTCTGAATCCTCTTTAACTGAACTTTTCAATTTGACAATACGATGTGTTTGACCCACATTATTTTGTAAGAATATATTTTGAAATAGTAGATTGATGGAGAATATGTGGTTGAAAAAGAATGAAAAATTATTGATATGATGGAAAATATTATTTTGTTGAAGAATGTGTGGTTGAAAATGAATAAAAGAATGAAAATGAAAATTTTAACGGGTACCAAACATGAGCTTAATTATGAAGATCAATATTTCTAATTTGTTTACAATCTCTCTCGAGTATAATTAATCATATTTTTACATGTGACCCAACTATATTTCTATAATGAATGCGAACATATAAAAATGAATTAATGGATTCTTGAATAATTAAAGATCACGTAAAGTATAGCAGTAAATTTATATCTTCTATCGGACTCTACGACAATTGACACTATATCTAACTTATTTTTCATCTCTCGAGGGTAAAACAAGCCACAATATTCATACAATTATTGATCAAGTAATTGTAGAGAAAATTAAATTTATGTCAATCATTCAACAATTAAAAACGTCTTGAATGTCACAAATAAAATCACGAGTCAAAGATTCATTATATAAATTTCCTCGTAAATCCTAGCACAGATAAGTCTAGTTTAGCATGGTGGAGAGAAGAAAATTAGAAAAATAATGATGAAACGACATCACCCCAATTAATCTTGAATTGAATCTTCGTGTTCTTTGAGTTGATCTTCATGTTCTTCCTCTTTTTTTTTTCCTCTCAAAACCCTTGTACAATATCTTTTTTTAGGTCAAAAAAAGGTCTTCCCACGTGTTCTACTCGAGTTTTGTATATATATGATGCCTAAGATCTTGTTATTAAAGTAGAGTTTCAGTTGGAAAATGAAACAAAATCTCGTCAAAAGTTTGTACTATGTGGTTGCATATTACATTTATATGCGGTCACATAGAAGGAAGTCTAACCATCAATTTTGGCCATGTAATGCACTATGTGATTGCATTGATTTATAATTATGCGGTCGCATAGTTATATATTTTTTTCACCGAATAGTTTTCAATATTTTGATCATATCTTTCTCTCTCAATATCCGATTAAGGTGATTCAAAATGAGTTGAAAAGCTAACTCAAAGGGCTACAAATATTCTAGAAATATGAGTTTTCAAATTCGAACGTCTTCTATGCCAATAATGGGTCTCAAACTAAGACTGAAAATTCTAAGCATAATTTTTTTGGTAGGAAGTTGATTATCGTATTTCAAACATATTTCGTCCATTTGACTTCTTTCCTCATCCAATTGATGCCCAACACTCTCAAATCTTTATCGTAAGATCGACACAACTTTTTATTATTTGTACTTGAGTCCTCAAACTTTGACTTTTCTTCATTTTAGTCATTTTTCGCTTTTTTCTCCTAATTTTCATCGTATTCATCATTGTTGTCCTACAAAACACAAATTACATCGAATTAAGCTATATCCCACATATTTATTAACAATTATCCATATTTATGACCTACACTAAGTGTGTAAAAACGCACTTATCAACTCCCCCAAACTTAAAATATTGTTTGTCTTCAAACAACTATAACTTAATTCCACATAAAACATGGTTAGACAATTTGCCGTGTCTTGGGATTGGAACTTAGTACTCAACAAAATGAACAACTACAACGGTGCATAATCAAATCAATCTCCACATGTTATATGCATAACTTGACGTGTATGTGTGTGAAAACTCATGACAACATATTAAGATCATGATTAGCTCAACGCTCGACCGAGAGTAGTCAAATATTTCCTTACTTTGCTCGAGAGATGCACACACTCCAAACTTATTATTTTCACTCAATTTTCCCCGGATGCATTCTAAGTTGGACTTATTTAATTCTATTTTTTACCTTCTCCCAGTTTAGATAGATCTTACCATCACAAGTTCACACTTCAACAAGTAGAAATTCTCTTATTTTTTTTATTACTTCAACCTTTGGTTAAACTAAGCTACTTGCCTCTTATTAGAGATATAGTTCTATCAACCAAGTGTCTGGGGCTAATCAATGCATTCCATACATACATGTATGTATGTTATTCATCAATAGAAGTTTTTTTTAATAACATCTTCCATTTGCTTTCTATATAACCCTTGTAATGAGTTTTAGGCCGATGACTCCCAAATCAGATGACCTTAAGGCACTAGGTTTTAAACCCTTGCAGGCTTAATCACTCGAATTATACAGGCTCGAACATACGTCTTTATTTACTCAAAGACTGGCAATGCCCCTTTTCTTTTAGACACATAGTTTCTAAAACCAACCTCTTACTTGAAACGTTTACCTCGTCGTCGTCTCATTAGTTTAAGATAATCCACAAAAAAAATTTCATGCACGAAACCCCTACTCATCTCAATGTTCTTTTGCAACAGCTCAACCATATCCAAATTATTCTAAAAATGGACCATGATTTAGTACAAAAGAGGTTATTCGGGTTTATTTACTATGTTCAACTATCTCTAAGTAATGAACAAAATCACCACCCAAATATGTCAACATGAGCATTGTGCACTAAAAATGTCAAGTTTCACATAAGCATGTATTGATTAATCTAAAAGTGCACATTCACAATTCATACATAATCCAATATTCACATCAAGGTCGACAAAGTTATTGAACCCTTACAAGCACACAAAATTCTAAATTAATGCTAGAAAATAAACAACTAAAAACTAAAAATAACTAATGAAAAAATTGTACAAAAACCTATTTCTTTTTTCTTTCACACAATCACACGAAAACTGCAATAACATGATGAATAAAATATTTTCAAATATTTCCACCCCAAACTTATACAGACATTGTCATCAATATTTAAAGAATTGCAAAATGCAAACTTAACAGCACATAACGTTAAGGACAATTTCACATAAAGATAAAGAAACTGGGGTTAGAAATATTCCCCTAATCGATGGAGATGCGAATGTGAAGATGATTGAGTAAAAGATGTATGGACCATGCACAGAATCCTTGTGTCCTGTAAAGACGATGAATAACCAATATTATTAAAAAATTATAAAAACTCGAAAAAGAAATGTCTAAACTAATACATAAAGCAAAATTAAATAAAAAAGAATAATTGTTGAGTTGTCTCCCAACCAGCGCTAAATTATAATTTATAGCTCAACTCGACTTTTGCACAAGTGTATCATGGTACGTCGAATATGGCTTTGTATTCCTGCTTAGCTTGCTTAATTTGACTTTGTTCCATATTGTAACTTTCTTCCAAATCTTAATCTTGTCCTTCTCCAAATAGTATGACTTCTCCTCATCATCCATTTCGAACTCAACAATGCACACCTCAATCTCTTCATAAGGTTTAATCACAAACTCCATTTTGGAGCAAACAATGAAGTTAATGATTTCCTCTTCTTTGAATGCTACAAGTTCGTTTACACTCGTTATGATTAATTTTTCAATATTTTCATGCTCCTCTTCTTCAATTGAAGTTTTCTCGAGTTCAAAACTTTTGGCGACCGAGAACTTTTAAATAAAATAAAATTATTTCTCGAAAAACGTATTGCTAAACCCTAAACCCTAACGTCAAAGCGAAAGCGTGTTCATCTAGCCGTTATAATCAAATTTAAATTATTTCAAATCGAATTCGTTTCCAAATAAGTTTAAAGTATTAATTTCTTGTTATTTTATTTTTAAATCCGAATTTTAGTAAATTTAAGTAAAATAAATATCTTATGATTATTTGAAGCCTAATTATTTATAGTCCAATTACATAATCCCAAAATTTAAATTATACTCTTTTTAACCCATTTCATTTGGGTCCAATGCAATCAAGTCCAATTAGAAAATTTCCAGAAGCCCAACTCTTTGGCCCAATTACCCACCTAGAAGTTTGTGCCCTAATTTTTTACTATTCATACACCCTCATTCTCCCTCTCCTCACACTCACACAACATCCATTTTTTGGTAAGTCTCTCCCCCTCAATCCTCTCACTGTAAATTCACCATTGATGCTAGAACATCAATTTCTAGCATCAACAGTGAACTCCCAAGCTGCAACACTATGCAGCCCACCCACCAAACCACCATTCACCATCAACACTGCAGCCCTCAAGTTTAACCATTAGCCACTGCAATTCCAGCTCCAGCTCAATGACCACCATCCATCCACCTCAAACCACAAACAGGCAACTCCAAAACTCACAGCCGAAACTCATCGTCGAACCCAACTACAACAAACTGCAAACATTTACACAAATCCAGCATCAAACCACCACCATCCCCATGGCCCAAGACATCAACAATCAACTCCAACCCGAAAGCTCAACCTAAAGCCACCACCATTTCACACGCCACCACCACCATCTAGAACCACCAGCCACTACACCCAAAAACTGAAGCCCCTCACCTCAAAACTGAGAACACCCAACACCATCCCATCACCACCAATAATCGAAACCACCAAGCCAACCACCAAACCAATCCATCACCAAACTCACTGCACCAAACGCCCAAACCACCAACCCACGAGCCCAACACCACTGAGACCTCAACACCACCATTTCACCCCAAATCCACCACAAAAATAGAGAAAACAATCAAAAAACCCAAACACTTACATCTTTTACCACCGGAGAAACTCGAAAATCTCGAACCCCAAGCCATTAGTCACTCTCGGATAATACCTAAAAATAGGAGGGAGACCCCCAATCTCCCCCTACACTCGTCGGCACCTCCGTCGTCGGTGGTGGAACCTCCTCCCGCCACTGCCATCCTCTCTCTGGTTCGGAATTGGAAGAAAGAGAGAGTGATATGTGATGTTTTATTTAATTTGATTTTCAGAAATTATCCCCTAGCCCCTAATTCTTAAAGTTAGTCATTTCGGTCCCCAAGTTTTAATAACTATTATTTCAGTTCATAAATTTCTTATTTTCAGCTTTGATAGATTTACAATTAAGTCCATAATTCATAAAAGGTGCAATTTCAGCCCTTTAGTTCTATTTTCATCTTTATTATATTTACAGTTTAGTCCCTAAACTTCTAAAAATTATTTCAGCCCTTAAACTTTTATTTCCTGTTATTATAAATTTCCAATTAAGCCCATGACCTTTATTTTATTATTTGAAGTTATTTATTTCAGTTTCACAAACTTCCAATTAAGTCCTTAAACTTTATTTTATCACTTTAAAGTTTCAAAATACTAATTCAAAACTTATTTTTTATTTTGGTTAGATGAAACGTATGACGATTAAGAGTTTGAGATCACTTTTCGCTTCATTCTTGCACGTAACTCAAGATTATTGAGGTAGACTCGCCTCCATTAATTAGTTTAAATTATAATTGCATGTCTTATGTGAATTTACATGATTTATATACTTTAATGCATGAGATGAGAATATGTCATATGAGATATATGATGTTGTTATGCTTGTCATAACTTATATGCTTTAATGCATGAGAAAGACGTGAATCTCTTATGAGATAAGATGAGAATGTTATGCATAACTTATGTGCTTAAATGCACGAGATGGACTACCAACACCCTATGATTTCAAAGAGCCTATGATTTTTAAAAAAATGAGCCAAAGATGATGATGATATCACATTATATATTGCATAAGCATGTGTTCAATTATTCTGTAAATTAATTATCAGCGATGAGTCTATTGAGTATTTCTTCGAAATACGCATTCCGTTATTTTAACAATATTTGCAAATTTCGAAGATGGTCTGATGTGATGGGCAGTGGTGGCATGAATTAAAAGTTGTAGTTATTTACTTTCGAAATTTTCGCATTTTGAAAACTATTAACGTACTTTGTAATTTCGTTTATTTCAAAAACTTGAGATTTGAATTTTAAAACAATTATTCCAAGTTATTTAAATGAGCTTGTTGCCGATGATAATTATCGTTATGAATGTGATGTGATTTTAAAATTAGGTTATTTTCGCAAATTTTTATGACTAAAAGCAAAAGACGATGACGTGGTAATTCGGGTTAATGGAACTCGGGGCGCTACAGTTTTCTCCTCTTGTTGTATTTGTAAGAAGTCAGGCTGACGTAATTCCTTTAATTGATGTCCATTAATAATTGGTGGGAGAAATAATCCCATAGGCAAATCACCCACATCAAATTGTGGTGAAATAAATAATGCAACGAGTAAGTCACCTAGGACAATTTCATTAAGTTTACATTCTGCTTTTATATCACAAAGTCATTGTCCTACAATGAAATCTCCCACAAGCATATCAATTATTGTTGCCTTATGATAAAGTCACATATAAACATTTTGTTGAAATCAACCACAATCATCTTTTATCATACTATTTTCTCCTTTTATGTATCCTGCAAGAGAGAGAGAGAGAGAGAGAGAGAGAGTTAAAATGGAATAAAAATAATAATACAAGAATACAGGTAAAAGTTCGAATTAGTGCCAAGATAATTAAAATCAAACTAAAACTCAATCCCCGGCAATGGCTCCAAAAACTTGTTCACGAAAATATATTTCGGATTAAAACTACTACAAGTGTACAATTTGTTACAAGTAATAAAGTGGACTTTTTGAGTCCAAACATCGTTTTCACAGAGATTGATTTAGTTTTAATTATAAGTACCGTGACCGTGACCTTAACCAAAACAATAAGAATTTATGATTTTTTTAATGAATTAAATAATCTACGTATAAAAACAAGATCTAAATTAATTAAAATTAAATGCAATTGTTGTGAAAATATGAAGATGAAAAACGTACTAGGATTTCGAATCCTCTAATATTAATTCTCTTTAACTTGAACTTCTCAATTTGACGTATGGGTGGCAATGGGCAAGCCGAGCCGAGTCGGCTCGACCGTTACCCACACGAGCTCGTGGCTCGTCCACGACGAGCAGAGCTTCAGCTCGGCTCGTGAATTTTTGGGCAAGCTCAGCTCGTGCCCCGAGCTCGCCGCTTGTGCCCCGAGCTCGCCGCTCGTGGGTACTTAGCGAGCCGAGCTAAAGTTCGCTGCTCTTTTTTTTTCCCTATACTAAATTTAAAAAAAATATATACACATTTTCTAAACATTTTTTTAAAATATACATTTTTCAAAACATTTTTCTTTAAAAAAAAATATATAAACCGTCATCCTTTATCCGTGTTCGATACCGACTACTTCAATTTCGAGTAGGTGGAGTTAACAATTATACACGAACTTGTTACGTGTACAGTTTTTAAAAAAAATTATAAAGGTATTAAAATAAAAATTTGTGAAGAATATGGTTAAATTAAATATCACTTAATTGACTACATGCAATTTTAGCATATTTATCTTGTAGTCGATAATGAGCATCTTCTCAGTCCTTCACGAACATTAATGCTTCCAAAATATCTTCTTTTAGTCGACTTCTGACCTCGAAAAGAACCTTCTTCCCTGCATTAGAAGCAGATTTCGAAGTTACAGTGCTAACCATAGGTGTAAATAAATATTTTGCCATTGCAGAAACTATTGGCTATCAGTGTTCATACATTCGCCATAAATCAATTGCTTCTTTTGAATTTTTCCTAATTGCATTGTTACTAGGCATATTATAATTAAAATAATCAATTAATTTAGCAGGCAACACATTTGGACTATTACTCAATGTTTGAGTATATGCAGTGGAAGACAAACTACTACTATTACTAGAGGAACCAAATGCATATGCAGTTGAATCATATCTACATGAGCTCATACCTTAGAATAAATTTAAAACTTCAGCGTCGTCATCTCCTATAATAGTGGGAGGAGTAGTTATAGAGTCGGAGAGTACACGAGTAATATGTGTACTCATTCGTGTAGCATATATTTCGTACATTTCACATAAAGTTTGTTCCAAACTCCTATAAATAATAGGTACGTTAAAAGTTAAAACATTTGAAATTTGATCAATAATAAATTAGTACCCGATAAATTATATAGGGGGTTCATGATGCATGCTAACGGAAATAACATAGGCAAGTCTCCCCAATATTTTTTAAATTTTAATTCCATGAAAAATATAATTGAACTATAGGGTAATCTTTAAATCTATGAAAATCCCTAGCAATTATATACAAACGTTCAAGGACCATACAACTAGTAGGATAATAAACATATACAAAATATTTGTAAAATCATAAAAACTTGTCAAAAAAATTTTAATTTTAAAAACTAAATGCCAATCGTGCTCATTTAAAATAGTATCATCGTCGTCTTTCATAGATCTATTGTTATAAAATTTAGTAATTAAATGTTCGAAATCCTCACATGATTTTAATAATAAATATGTGGAGTTTTATCTATGTCCTACGTAACTAATAAAAGTTTTTACATGCGATACCCCAATTTCGCCACAAAATTCCTCAAATACTTGTTTTCTATTAGGTGCAATCGTGATATAGACTAGTGCATTCCTAATTCGTTGAATTTCATCCTTAACATGTTTTAAACCGTCTTGTACTATTACATTAAAAATATGGCAAACACATCGAATATGAAATACATAACCACCGAAATCGGGTTGAAGTACCCTATGCAATCTATTGATAACATGCTTATTTACACTAGCGTTGTCGAATGTAAAAGAACAAATTTTACTCTCACATTTATATTCTCTAATAATGTTCATAATAGCATTACATATATTGTTAACATTGTGCGGGAACTCAATAATTTTAAAAGTAATAATTTTTTATGCAAGACCCAAAGTGGGTCTAGTGTGCAGTTAAAGCTATGTAACCTCTTTTATTAATCCCTTCTCACTATCCGAAGTTAAAGATATCACACCCCTATATTTTTCTAAATCTAATCAATAGTTTCTTTGAATTAAAAA
The DNA here is from genome assembly GCA_019097785.1 of Fraxinus excelsior. Taxonomy (NCBI): domain Eukaryota; kingdom Viridiplantae; phylum Streptophyta; class Magnoliopsida; order Lamiales; family Oleaceae; genus Fraxinus; species Fraxinus excelsior. Next base: position 17,287,613 of record CM032639.1, on the reverse strand, counting down.
AATATTCAATTATATCAGAATGAAGAGTATTTCAACTTACTTTAACGTACCTCGGTTGAAGATATTGTTTGACGTAGGAAACAAAATGTTAGTTGTCTGCTATTGCTAGTGGCAACTCCGACGCTGTAATGGATTTCACCATTCCCTTTCAAGTTTTTCTTTTGAATACATCCACGTAGAAAGTGGCGTGGTAGTAGCACTGACGCCTGTACTACCAAACTGTAGTTGCCTTTGACCAACTGGAAAAAAACTCATGTTTGGCCATACATGTTTTGTAGTGACGGTTGATGTGAGTAGTTCCAATGCCTTTTTGTCATGCCAATCGTTATTGACACTATTTACATACTGCTTTGGTTTCTGAAACACCATCGATTACAAGACCAGTTTGAACCAATTTAAAATTGTCTCAACATTTTGCATACTTCTTCCCCTTTAAAGACCATCTTGCATTAGGAATATGTAATGCAAGTTTTTCATCTTGTTCAAATCAATTGGATGACTAGCATCAACATCAATATCATCTAAATCAATTGGATAGTCACCTTCATGAATGTCAAAATTTTGAATATTTTTTGGAATGAGTAATTCCTTTAGACTGGCGAATTCATTCCCAAATTGACTTTGGACAGGTGTTTCGCCTTCGACACCGAACAAGTTTTCAACAAACGATTGTTGATCTATTTATGAATAATTGAAATTAAATATTGAAGACTTGAAGTAAAATTGAGAAGTGAATGAAGATTATGTAGTAGTGTAGAAAATAAATTGTAAAATCAAAATTATAACTCGATAATGTAAAAATAAAATGTAAAAGAGTATAGATTATAGAATGATGATAATGATTTGTAAAAAAATTGTAGAGAGTAGAGAACGAGAGATTGATAGTAAAATATTGTAATGAATGAGTATTTATAGGGGAAGAAAAATGAAATGGGAAAAAAAGATTAAGGACCGAAATGGTCACTGAATTTGAAACTATTTTTTTTTGTACAAGCCACGAGATGAGCCGGATCGTGGCTCGCAAAAACACGAGCCTGGCTCGCGAGCAGCTTGCCGAGCAGCTCGTCTAAATGACGAGCTGAATAGCGAGCCGACTCGAACTCATTTTTGCCGAGCCGACGAGCCACTCGGCTCGGTTGCCACACTAATTTGACGACATGATTTAATTATGAAGATCAATATTCCTAATTTGTTTAACAATCTCCCTCGAGTAGAATTAAGCATATTTTTACATGTGACCTAACTATATTTCTATGATGGATGCGAACATATAAAAATGCATTAATGGATTCTTGAGTAATTAAAGATCATGTAAAGTATAGCGATATATTTCTATCACATATCGGATTCTACGACAATTGATATTATGTCTAACTTATTTTTCATCTTTCGAGGGTAAAACAAGCCACGATATTCATACAATTATTGATCAAGTAATTGTAGGGAAAATTAAATTCATGTCAATCATTCAATAATTAAAAACGTGCCTTAAATGTCAAATTAAAATCACGAGTCAAAGATTTATGATACAAGTTTTATCGTAAATCTTAGCACATATAAGTCTAGCCTAGCATGGTGAAGATAAAAAAAATCAGAAAACAATGAAGAAACGACATCAACATGATTAATCTTGAATTGAACCTTCATATTCTTTGGGTTGATCTTCACGTTCTTCATCTTTTCTTCTCTCAAAACCCTTTTACAATATCTTTTTAAGTCAAAAGAAGGTCTCCCCACGTGTTCTAGTCGAGCTTTGTATATATATGATGCCCAATATCTTGTTATTAAATTAGAGTTTCAGTTGGAAAAGGAAACA
>CM032639.1:17191401-17285787 GCA_019097785.1 Fraxinus excelsior | reverse complement strand
ATTTTCTTCATGAGTTCCTTATTTTTTTAAAATAGAAGTTTCCGACTTCTGAGTGTGCCTCCCGACACATAGTCTATATTTTTTAAACGCAGTCGTTCTTTAAGAATCCAGAACAGAAAAAAGTAAGAATATCAGAACAGTGAGCTTCACATCTCGTTGAATTTCAAATATACTTCTGACATAATTTATAGAACAAGAGCTAGATCTTAAGAAACATAAGAACAGCCCTGGAAGCAGGCACGAGCAAATGGAAGACATACCAGGATTTCATTATCAAGAGCTGCCACTTTTGCAAATTCGCCTGAAAGAGCAGCAGTACTTTGAGCATTCTGCCCCCAAAAAAAAAAAAAAAAAAATCAAAAAGAGGAGGAAAGATTCTAACATTCAGCATCTATTCAGAAAGATTGATAAAAAATGAAATACATGCAATTTTTCTTTCTAGAACAAACCTTTAGTCTCTCAATATGAACTTCAGCAATAAAGCACAACTCATCCATTAATCTAGAATAATAATCTACAAAATTATTCAGCTGCAGCTTGGAAGAGCTGATCAAATGATCATCTTCAACACTAAAAAGAGAGGCCTCATTGTTGTTTCTCTTTTCAGATGAGGCATCCATAAATTCCCATGTATTATCATCAAAATCACCATTATCATTATGCACTACGTCTGAATCGGACACCGCATCAGATGGGCTCAACTTGATTTCAATTGGTTTTTGTACGGTGTCCACAGAAGAAGCTTGCTTGGCTTGGCTGTATAAATTTGATATAAGATCATTGATAGAAATAACTGCGTTGGAAGCATGACCATTTCTTTGATAAGAAGTGGGCTGATGCATAAAAGCATCTTGAACATCAACATGACCATTAGTTACTGGCTCTTCATCGCCGAAGATAGATAGGGGCAGTGCATCTTTATGATTTTTTGACTTAGTCTCCTTCCCCTAAAAAAGTGAGAAACAATTATATGAAGGAAAACAAAGAAAAATTGGCTACCAAAATAAGTAAACTCAGAAGGGCCCTCAAAGCCTATAATGAAGCAAATGACATTATAACTCTGGATATTTATAAGTTCTCTTGGGGTAACACAACATTTTCATACTCTCTTCCTGAACTATACCAGGATACTAAGTGAAATGAACTTCTGTACATAATAACTGTTCATCTTATTACATGCAAGAAAACCAAAAAAGTAACTCCTGTAACCATTCTTAATACTGTGATATGCACTCCATAAACGAGATAATATTCAACAATCACAAAAAAAATAAAAAAAATAAAAAATAAAAAGAGAGAGAAAGAAAGAAAGGAAAAGGTCTTACCAATAACATTTAACAAAGCATACCAAATCCTAGGACTCAGAATTTCAGTCTACAATTTTTCCACCTGAAGTTTTCTAGGGACTTTAGAGCACAAGCATAAGATGACCATTTTCTGTTTTGCTCTCATGGGAAAAAGATATTTCTCCAACACAAACGTATCAGTTTTAAGAGTACATGGCTGGATGGATATGCAGATAAGATTGAAGAGCAAAAGATACAATGGTCAAAGTTTGAATTGATGTGTCCTTAAAGTTTAAAATGCTAAGTTTGGGAGCCAGAAAGGCAAAACTTGGAAGCATGTAGATTCAATATTCTTTAAGGCAATGAAGATGCAACAGAAAACACGATAGACTATTGATGCAGCAAACCCAACAGAAAGATTCATTTTGTATAACTAAACATGGAGCACCACAACATACATTGCATTTGAATCTAGCTAAATTCCCTATACTGTGTAGTAGGTAATAAAAGTGTACTAAAATTGATAAAAGCGACTAGCAAGGGTCCTACTTTGCCTAAACCGTCCACCACAAAAATAAATAAATAAATAAATAACTATTAAATTGAGGTGTAGGAATTTTACATCAAAACCGGTATTCTTGAAGGCAATGAACATGCAGCAAAAAAGACGATAGACTACTAACAGAGCAAAACGGAAAACCAACAGAAAGATTTATATTGTCCAACTAAGCATGGAGCACAATGACATACATTGCACGTGGATCTAGAAAATTTGCTATACTGGATTACAGAATGGGAGTGGACTATAAATTGATAAAATCTACTAGCAGGGGTCCTTGCCCACATCCACAACAAAAGGTTAAATAGAGATATAGGAGGATTATATCAATATTATAACTTAATGAGAAATTACATAACATATTGGGATGTACAAACTCCAACTATATGCTTTTTATCAATTAAATAATTAATTACACACCTGAACTTTGCCATCCGGCATCAATACTGCTTCTTTAAAGGGAGAAAGCATATCATCATCCAATGCTTCCTGAAACGTGTAAGCAAATTCATCATGCACAGTTGTGCAATGCCATAAGAATCTAACTAATCAAAGGAGGACAGTTAAAACTTACTCTTGGCTTTGGTTCACTTTCTGAGAATGCAGTGGTAAATTCACCAAAACCATCATCAGATTCAGCATATCCAACATCCGAATTAGGGTTCAACCCATCTTTAATATCTGTCTGTTCAATGTTTAAGTTTGTATCTGAAATAAAACTGACTGGAGCTGCTACACTTGACTGAACCTCAAATAAGTCCACTTCCTGGGAACTACTATGAAAATCACTGGAGGTGGAAACTAAATCAACTTCAGTTGAAATGGAAAACAAATCAATAGACTGATTTGCAGTGCCAAACAAATCGATTGATCCATTGCCAATCCCAGATGAGTATGCATTTTTGTCAAAAAAGACATGCACCTCGGTGTCAACCTTCAAAACATAAATTAAATGTATAAGCTGGATTCAAGGTGGAAATATAATTTCATATATTTACATAATTTTCATGGCACAATCAAGTAATCAAATATACTTTATTAAGCTATGATATAAATCCATTCCAAATCATACACTAAAAGCAAATGCTGTTTGCAATCCAAGTAGGAAGTTTATCTTCAGATACTCCAAAGCATGACAGTATATTTAAAGAACTTAAAATCTGAGGACAATAAGCAATACCCCTGTGCAATTCTTGGCCTACCATCCATTGAATTTGAAATCTTGGCCAAAAAGTTCATAATATAAATGCCAAAGAATAAGCTTAAAAAATTCTATCACACAGCAGTTAGAATGATCATGAAAATTGTTACCATCTTCCCTACCATATTATTCACATCTCCAGGCCTCCATTCTGAATACGCATCCTTAAATTCCCATCCTTCATCTTCGTCATCGTCCTTGTTGTCATCACATGTAGCGCCATCCAATTCCCTTTCTCTAACATTCATATCTAAATTTGAACTCAATGTATTCACATTTGCATTTAATGTGTTTGCACTGGAGCTGAACTTATTCAATTCCAAAGTCCATCCACCAAAAAGATGAGAGCTTGAGCCATCTTGATATGGATAAGATCCGTTCAACTTAAAACTCAACCCACTGTTCTCACTCTTTATCAGCTGACTCTGATTATTTAAACTTTTCATACCATCGACATTAGAATTCAAATTCATCTGGTTAAAATCCATATTCCACTCAATAAATCCTGAACTTACAGCATTCGATTTCGAGCAGGAATCAAATTCGTTTTCAATCTTCACCTCCCTACTCATTCCATCCAAAACCAAATCATTCACAATCGAATCAACCCTGGAGCGGGAATTCATATCAGATCCATTTTCAAGACTCTGATCACTTGAACTTTTAGTACCATCTATATTAGAATTCAAATTCATCCCGTTAAATTCCATATTCCACTCACTGAAACCTGAACTTACATCATTCAAATTCGAGCTGGAATTAAATCCATTTTCAACCTTCACTTCCCAATTCTTATCATCCAAAACCAGATCATTTGCATTGGAATCAACCATGGTGCTGGAATTCGTACCAGATCCATTTTCATGCCTCTGATCACTGAAACTTTTCGTACAATTGACATTAGAATTCAAATTCATCCCACTAAGATCCAGGTTCCACTCACTAAGTCCCGAGCTTACAGAATTCAATTTCGAGCTGGAATAAAATTCATTTTCAACCTTCACCTCCTGACTCTTATTATCCAAAACCAAATCATTCGCATTGGAATCAACTCTGGGGCTGGAACTCGTACCAGATCCATTTTCATACTTGACCTGCGGGGTCTGATTATACAGATTGGCAATAATGTTATTAACCCCAAAAATATTAGTATTACCACCACCTTTCAAATCCGATCTATTACTACCTAAATTGGAATTGAGATCAACCCCAGCCCCATGCTCTTCCTCCTCTGCATCCCCAAATAAGGAAAGTGGCAATGCGCCACTCGGTTTTACCCACCGAGTCGGTGACACCAATTTGGTATCGTCTGATTGATTAGCAGCGACCTCGAACGAATCAAAAGACTTGGAGGGTTCTGATTGGATGGAGGAGAATTGCGACGGGAATTCGACGAAATCGCCCCATTCATCATCTTCGGTGGACGAATTAATGCCATTGGATTGTGCTAAATGATGAGAATGGAAGGTGGTGGTAGGAGGAAGATTTGGAGGGAAGGATGCGAAAGTAAAGTTGCCGAAGATGTCGTCGTCCTCCGCCGCCATATACGCCGGAAGGAGAAAGCCACCGCCTTACTTTTGTTACCCTTTGCCGCTCCGTGTGTGTTTATTGGAGGATCGGCATTTCCGTCGCGTGTGCACGCGCGGGTGAAATAGACATCTATATGGATCGGGTTCGGGTCGAAACTTCAGTAGCGCAGGTTAAACGTGTAAGTCCTGTACCGTTGTCGTCGGGAGAGACATTAAAAAAGGGGAAAGTCCCCGTATACATAACGGGGGATTATAAAATAGTGTACCCCCTCAAAATGGGTGCAAATTTCGTGTGTATTTTAAAATGACGATTCGTAATTTCCACCTCTTAATGTGAGTGGGATTTAAATGATTAGGTAAAAAATTATGTACATCTAGCATAACCCTTAAAAAACAACTTTGATGCCCAACAAAGTGAATGAATCTTCTAGGGCTGGCAATGGGCCAGTTTGGTTCGAATTTTTTCGGTTTCAAAAGTTTTGGGTATTTAATAAATGGAGCAGTTGGGTCCAAATATAATTATGGAACCGTTCGGATTCGATTCCGTTCGATTTCATACCATAATTAAATTTTTTTTAACATTTACAACAATACTACATAAATACAATTAATGACATTTTCATTCGTAACTTTTACAAATTAACATAGCATAATTTAAAAACACATAAATAACAAGATGTTGAATATGATTAATTCAATTAACACAAATACCAAAAAATAGATACTAATATTAAAATATCGATGATCCACATTAATAATTCATTTGCTTCAAACAACCTGCATAAAGAAAATGAAATATAAATTAAAAGTTATCAAAATAAAAAAAAAAATTAAGTATTGGTAATACTTACTAACTATTTGGTAAGAAAACGTAGAATCAAATCATCAATAGTTTCGTGCCTTCGTTATACTTGAATAAAAAATTATTTCTCTGAAGAACATTGAGCAAGTTAGGCTGAATCGGCTGGGGTAGAGGGTGGACTTCAGCGGTATAAGGGTTTCGAACTTTCAGTAATTGCGAAGAATTGGAAGAACTCGACAAAAGATCGTGCACATGGTAAGGGTTTGAGAATTTGTTTTAATTTTATATAAAGTTATAAATGGCAAATTGGGTTTCAATTTTTTAAAATGGGCTTGAACAGGCTACTAAATAGTAAATTGGATTTTGTAAATAATTTTTCAAAAGGGCTTGAATAGCCTAGTAAATAAATATATTATAAAAAATAAATTTGGCTAAATTAATGTGTTAATTTGTTTTAAAAAAATTTAAAATTTTAATTAATCCAATATAAAAAATAAAAAAAATTATTTAGATTCGGGTCTTATTCGTTTCTTGGTCTATACCCGAGACCCGACCCAAACCATTCGGTTCTCAATTCGAGTACTTGTTTGGGTATTTAATTTATGAAAAATCGCTCGGTTCGATTCGGTTTGGTCCAGAAATTTTTGTCCAGCCCTAGAATCATCAACTTGTTGGGACGCGAAAGGACTACCTTAAAAAAAAAGGTTAATTCAAAATATAAAATCGTTTAAACATTCAATGTATATTATATCAAGAATAAATAATTCGATTTTTTACCCAAATTCAATGATCAACTTTTGATTGAGTTTAAATAACGAAAACTTGACAAGTAAAGAAGGGAAAAAAAAACAATTTTTCTCTCACTAAATTTGGATAATATGGAATAATTATTATGTTTGTTACATAGAATTTCTTGGTTGAATCTAAGTTTTATTTATAGAGATGAAAATCTTTTAATCCATGTACAATAAGAATTCCCAATAGAAATTGATGCTACAAAAAATCGCACCTACTGATTTCTCGAGTTTGACGACTGAGAACGAGCACGAATGAGATTTTTCAGTACCTAAAACAAAGAAGTCGAGGTGTGTCCTCGTCGCCCTTTCGTTGCTTAAGTCAAAAAGAGTATTTGAGAGAAAATATATGCTATAAATATATGTAAAAACGTACCTGAATAATGATCTAGGGCCCCATATTTATAAAGCTAGGCAGTAGTGGTTTCCTAGTAGGATTTGTCACCTTATTTTTAGGAATGACTTATGGTAGGAGCTAGTTTTGGATTTAAACTAGAAGTCTCACCTTACCTTTCCTTTAACATGTTTCAAGATATACTACTTACGGTCCTAGAACTCCTTGAATAGTGGTAATTGGGTAAGGTTGAAATCCTTACACGGTGAGGACAATCATTATTCGATCGTAGAGTTCTTCGCAAAGTTGGTTATTATAAATGCCCGACAACTAATCTCGAGGACAACACATGTAACTGTGCAGGTTTTGATAGGAACAATCCTCGAGGTATACCTGAGCACATATCAAGGCCCGAGGACACAAGTCCCATCATTGAGAATGGGGAACTCTGGAAGTCCTCGTGCTTGAGGCTCCATAATGACAGCTCGAGAGGTGTGGGTACACATGAGCTCGATTCGTAATGTGCTAGTGGGATGCTTATGAATTGAATGCTCGAGTTTTTCGACGTTGTTCGCATGATCAACCTTGTTTGCTCGGGCTAAAAATGGAGGTGAATAGGGGGCCGTTGGATGGTTGACACGTGGCAAGATCCAATGCCCCATGTGGCGACTCTTGGGTTTCCATTTCAACACCTATAAATACTTCTTTTACTTTTTCATTTTTCACTTTTCACATCGCTGTAAAATCCTTAGGCACTCCTTTGGTCTTCTAGTGATTTTAAGGTAAGTCCTCAAGTCTTTATGTTAATTTCTTAGTTTTCATTAAGAGATGTCGAGTAATGAGGGTTCCGGTAGTTCGAGGGATAGTGAGGATATAGGAACCTTGATGATTCACATGGACATTCCCTTAGATGCTCGCCTTAGGTTACCATGCCCCGAGGATAGGATGGTTAGTGCTCGAGAGAAAGAGTTCGTTATCTTCAGGGACACACTGGAAGCTGGGTTTAGGTGGCCTTTACACCCATTTTTTCTAAGTGTTTTGGTCAAGCACTCCATATGCCCAGGGTAGCTAGTGCCAAATGCGTAGAGGATGCTCTTCTATTTCTTCATAGTGTGTAGGTATCTAGGGATCGAGCCCTATGCCGACCTCTGTCAAATGGTGTTCGAGCTAAAGCAGCTTCCCCAATACACGCTTTTACCTATTTGTCAACTTGAGGGGGTTTTAGGGTCCCGAGCATGCCGAGCTCGCTTAAGGGTTGGAAAAATAAGTGGTTTTACATAGTTACTCAAGATCCCAACCTTTCTTTCTAAGCGAGGTGGAATGTCCTCGATGCTGCAAAGTTTTGTGAAGGTCAAGCTTATTTCGAGTCATTAGAGCGAGATAGGCTAATGCTCTAAGGGCTCGAACCCTTAGTACCAGATATGAAGTAAATTCTCGGGGATAAAGTTCTAGACCTCACCGATATTAGAGGCCTCGAGGGTAGGGCTTTACTCCTTGTATTCTCGAGTTCTTATTTACGATGATCTGGTCGAGCTAATAAGTTGTATATTTTTTCTTTTTGTGCAAGAATGTCTTTTGATCCCTTCGCCCTCCATAAACTTATGACTAAAAAGGCCAAGGCCCCTAAGCCTCCTGCCCCGAGCTCGAAGAAAGTGAAGAAGAGACCTTGGATCTCGAAGCGTGATGAACCTGTGAGGGGGCCAGACGAGACTTCTCAACCTTTCCCTTAAGCCCGACGACCTGAGCCGAGCCCCAAACCTCTTCGGCAACCAAAATAATCACCTAGGGAGCTTCTACCTCGACGTACCCCAGAGGTCATCGATCTCGAGAATGACTGTACTCCTTATATGGCCTCGATCATTGAGGACTTCGAACGGTTTCACTTGGTGCCGAGATTGTAGCAAAATATAGAAGAGATGTAGGATTTGCCGAAGGGATGAAAGCCCTCGAGTTCCTGACCTTGAAGGTATGAAGTTTAGATTGTGTTCTAAGTTTATTCCATGTATTTACCTCGATGCTAACATGTGCTCGTCCATTTGACACAAACACTTAGTGTTGCATGAGACCTATCTTTGAAAGGGATGGGATGAATCCCACAAGATGGTGGGCTCGTGGAGTCGGTCGAGCTCAGGGACCAAAAGCTGGCTGACCTTAAGGTCGAGCACAAGGCCATTCTGAAAGAGCGTGATGAGGCCAGGAACGAGCTATCTCGAGCTCGAGACAAGATTGGGGCCACCAAAGATGAGGCCAAGGAAGCAAAGTTGGAGCTTGAGCATAAAAGTAAAGAGTTCGAGGCCAAGTTGGTGGAGGCCAAAGCTCGAGCTTGGGAGGAATTTAAAACCTCTGAAGACTGTGATAAGCTTGGACGAATATGCCTTAGGGGCCTACCTGTACGCTTTCAAAGAGGCCATGGCTTATCTTCATGCCAATCTACCCGACGTCAATCTTGATGATATGAAGTAAGTCCCCGGTATGGCTGACATCCTTGAGATTTCTGATAATGAGGAATTTGCCGAGGACGAGGCCGATGATGAAGTGGACGTGGTGACGTCAGATCAGGCTCCTGAGCATGATGACTTAGATTAGGATCTCCCACCCCGAGCACTATTTTTTGATGATGTAAATTTTTTGTTTTTGTCCAAGTACATTGCCCAAGCATATGGGCCGTCATGTTTTTAGCTTTTGATTAAGTAAATGCTTGATGTTTAGCTTTGGCTTCATGTTTCTCAATCTTTTTATCTCGATGATCATTTTAATTTTGATGCCCGACCCTTTGACGACCTCCATGATTGTCCTCGAGCCTATGGCTGAGTTTTGACAAGTTTCATGCTCGACGATAACTTAATTAGATCATGACGAACAGACAAGTCTTCGAATAATCTCAATGACCAGACAATTAATTGATCTTGACGATTCAAAAATCAATCTGAAGTATTGAGCCCAAAGACTACTCAGTAAACCAATTTTTTGGTAAAGTCTTGAGCTCGAGGACTACACGATTAATCAAGTCTTGAGCTCGAGGATAGGATAAGCTTTGTAATGAGCTGGACAATATCTTAATGAACATTGTAAGTTATAAGCTCGAGGATGGCTTAACTAATAAACTTTGTCTAGACTAGTAGTTCAATCTCGATGTTTAACTATCTTTTTTAGCTCAAGGATAGTTCAACGACTAAACTTTAGTGATGAGCTTGACGATAGATCAATGACTTAACGTATTGAGCTCGATCATGGCTCAATCAATCTGACTCTGCAAGTTATGACCTCGACGATTGTATACTTAACTCTTTTTTTGTCTTCGTTCTGACCCGATGACAACACAATTAAGTTGATGCAATCTCGAGCTCGAGACTTGTTCGAGGACTGTTTAACCCAAGATTATTTATTTAGGGATGGTCATGCTCGAGCATCCCTTCGAAGTGCCTACTCGTGGCGAGTCTTCGGAGTGCATGCTCGTAGCATGTCTCAGAGGTGCCTGCTCGTGACAGGTCTTTGGTTTGGATGCTCATGGTATGTCTTGAGGTGTTCGTTCGCTACATGCCTTAAGGTGCCTACTCGTGACAACTCTTTTTTTAGCCCATGCCCATAGCATATCTCATAGGTGCCTACTCATGACAGGTCTTTGGTTTCGATGCTCATGGCATGTCTTGAGGTGTTCACTCACGACATGCCTTGAAGTGCCTACTCGTGACATGTCTTTTTTGAGTTCATGCCCGTAGCATGTCTCGGAGGTGCCTACTCATGATAGGTCTTTGGTTTGGATGCTCATGGTATGTCTTAAGGTGTTCACTCGCGACATGCCTTGAGGTTCCTGCTCGTGATAAGTCTTTTTTGAGCACATGTCCATAGCATGTCTCATAGGTGTCTGCCGTGACAGGTCTTTGGTTTGGATGCTCATGGCATGTCTTAAGGTGTTCGCTTGTGACATGCCTTCAGGTGCCTTCTCATGACAGGTCTGTTTTGAGCTCATGCCCGTAACATGTCTCGGAGGTGCCTGTTCGTGACAGGTCTTTGAAAAAACACTTGAATTTTGTTTTTGTTGGGACATTCCCAACGGTTACTTCATATACGTTTCCTTACAATCTAAGCAAGTATAGGCTCTCAGGCCTTGATCAATGAACTACTAAAAAGAAAAACGGCATGCAAGCCCGATGAAGAATTAACTATAAACAAGAAAAAAAGTGCATAGGGCATGCAAGCCCAAAAAATAAAAGTGGAATTAACTGAATTAAAAAAAAAAGGTGATGACTACTACTTGTAATAAATCTTTAGGTGTCAGCATTCTAGGGCTTTGGTAATGGTCTTCCGAACATGACCCTTAGGCTGTATGTTCCTCATCAGACTTGTCTAATAACTTCATAAGGTCGTTCCCATGATCGGCCAAGTTTACTTGGGGCATGACCTGCGGCCTCGACCTTTCTGAGTACTAGATCCCCAACCCTGAATTTCTTGGGTCTGACCTTGCTATTAAAATATTTGGTCGTCCTGTTCTGATAGGAGGTAACTCGTAGTGCAATCTATTCGCATGCCTCTTCCAAGAGGTCGAGATGTTCTGTGGTATGTTCCTCGACATTTTGCACCAATCACTTCAATGATGGGAGGCTAACTTCAATAGGGATAGTGGCCTCCAACCCAAAAGCCAGCATGAATGGGGTCTCTCCAATCGTTATCTTGTGCAAAATCCTATAAGTCCATAGTATTGAGGGTAACTCATCGGGGCAGTTACCCTGAGCACTTTCAATCCTTGTGCGAAGATCTTATAATATAATCATGTTAGTTACTTCGGTCATGCCATTGTTCTGAGGGTGTAAGACTGATGTTAGGAGATGATCTATCCCAAGGTTGGTGCAAAAGTTCTTGAACTGTACATTGTCAAATTGCATCCCATTGTTTGCTATGAGCACCTTAGGTATCCATAACCTACATATGACAAACTTCCAGATGAAAGACCTTAGCTTGGGCTCCGAGATACTTGCTAAAGGTTCTTCTTCTACACAATTTGTAAAGTACTCTACAACTACAAACTTTAACTGTCCTCTTGCCATCGAAAATGCCCGAGAATGTCGACTTCCCATTGCTCGAAGGGAGCCGAACAATGTATGGGGATGAGCTCTTCAGCAAGAGTATGGATGACGTTACCAAACCTTTAACATTTATCACATTTCTCACATAGTCCGATGTATCTTTCTTCATGGTCGGCCAATAGTGCCCGTACCGTATAAGTTTAAAGACAAGGGCATGTGTGCCTTGATGATTTCCACATATTCCCACATGAACTTCTGTCATAGCCTGTGTTGATTTTGAGGGTTTGAGGCATATGAGATATGGAAGTGCAAAGCTCTTGCAAAAGATGACTCATTGGATCATGCTATACATTGGTGCTCTAGATCGGATGCTCCTAGCTTCCTTTAGATCCTCGGGGAGATTTCTGTTAGTTATGAATTCAACTATGGGATCCATCCAAGAGGGGATTATTATCAATGACCATGATGGTTAGTTTCTAACTAATGATCGGCTCTGTCGCAATTTTGATGTGGGCTGTCTTGTCGAGTCTATCTACTCCCATGAACACAAGTCTGACAACGCATCTACCTTTCCATTATCAACTCGGGCAATTTTCAGAATTTTGCAATCCTTGAATCGTCTATGAAGATCATGTACCTTTAAACAGTACATGCTCATCTTTTTTCCTTCTTTCGAATGATCCTTCAATTTTTCCAACCAAAAGTTGTGAATCGCTAAAGAGCTTGACTTGTTCAATTCCCAAGCTCTCAGCAAGTTCAAGAACAATGACAATAGCCTCATACTCCGCCTCATTGTTGGTAGCTTCAAATTAGAATCTGAGTGCACATCGAATTTCAGTTAGTTTTTTCGGACTGATGATGATGAACCCTGCACCCGAGCTCGAGGAGTTGGCCACAAATATTTCCCATACATTCGCCATGGTGGTCGAGCTGTCCCCTGGCCCCCGAGGCCTCGGGTTGAGCTCTGCCATTAAATCTCCTAGGACTTGTCCTTTGATAGAACCGGGTTTGAACTCTATATCAAATTCACCAAGTTCAATTGCCCACTTCAACAATCTTCCATAAACATCCAACTTTTGAAGTATCTATTTGAGTGGCTGATCCGTGAGCACTACAATGGGATGTGACTGAAAATATTGTCGTAGCTTTCGAGTTACCATGACCAGTGCAAGGGCAAGTTGTTCTGCCAACGTGTACCTTATCTCTACATCTAACAACACCTTGCTCACATAATAATAGATGTGTTGTCAAGCCTTCTTCACCTCTTTCACCAGTACTCTGCTCATTGCATTTTGAAATTCAGCCAGGTATAGGTATAACGTGTCTCTGAGCTTAGGCTTTGTAAGAATTGGAGGAGTATCCATGTCTGCTTGAGTTCCTGGAGAGCTCTTTCACACTCCTTATTCCAACTGAAACTCTGATTGCCTCTAAGAACTTTGAAGAAGGAAAAACACATGTCTGCGCTCTAGACATGAACATATTCAATGAAGCAAACCGACTTGTCAACTTCTGAACCTCTTTCTTGCTCCTATGTGATTCCATGGATATTAAGGCCTGTATCTTATTTAGATTTGCCTCAATCTCCCTGTGTGTGATCATGAAACCCAAGAAATTTCCTGATGCCAAAAGCACACTTGGCCGGGTTTAACTTCATCTTATATCTTTGGAGAGTATAAAACACTTCCTCCAGGTCAGTGATATGCTCGTTCACCTGTTTACTTTTGGCCACCATGTCATTGACATAGGCCTCAATGTTCTTCCCAATCAGGTAAGCACAAACTTTGTTGACAAGTCTCTAATATGTTGCCCCTGCATTCTTCAAACCAATGGCATGACCTTGTAGCAATAAATGTCGGAGTCAGTGATGAAGGATGTCTTCTCTTGATCTTCTTCGGCCATAAGAATATGATGATAGCCCGAGAACACATCCAAAAAGCTATATAGCTTGTGGCCTGAGGTACTATCTACCAAGTTATCAATTCGTGGCAGGGGATAACTGTCTTTTGGGCATGCCTTGTTAAGACCTGTGAAGTCGATACATACCATCCACTTGCCATTAGCCTTCTTGACAAGAACAACATTCGCGAGCCAATTCGGATACTGGACTTCTCTAATGAACTGAGCATTAACGAGTTTGTTGATCTCCTCATGTATTACCTCCCGTCTCTCCGACACAAATTGCCTCTTCCTCTGCTTTACTTGTCTAGCATCAGACCTTACATTTAGTTTATAGACCATGACATCGGGGTCTATCCCTGGCATGTCCTTCACTCTCCATGCGAATACATCCATGTGGCGGGACAAACACCCAATAAGTTTATCCTTGAGAGTGACGTTAAGATCCCTACCAATGGTTACTTTTTTATGATGCTCGAGTTCGACCTCTACCAAATCTTCCACTGGACCAAGTCTCTCTTGGTGCTCTAGCTCGAGCTTAGGTAGGGATAGTTGCATGACGTCAGTGCTTAAACCCTAAATACTTGAGACATAACACTTCCTTACTGTTGTTTGATCTCCACATACAATCCCTACGCCATAACTTGTTGGGAATTTCATAGCAAGATAACAGGTAGATACAATGGCCATGATATTGTTGAGCAGTGGTCTTCCCAGAATGGCATTGTATGCTACGGAGGTCTAGACCACATGGAAATGCGTAATCTCTGTTACCTACTTCTGTTTTGAGCCCAAAGTTAGTGGAATTTCAACAATTCCTTATGGAATGATTGTTCCATCCCCAAATCCCTGGAGCGAGGTCTTGAACATCTTGAGTTGGTTAGTAGAAATCCTCATCTTCACATAGGTGTCATGGGACAAGACATTGGTTGCACTCTTATTGTCCACCAATATCCCACTGACTTCAAAGTTGGCTATTATGGCGGATATGACCAAAGCATCATCATGAGGAAAAGTTATACCTTCCAGATCCCTTGTCCTGAATGTAATGTCTTCCGTGTTGGAAAGAGTGGTCTCCTGTGCCGATCTGAATTGTCGAGCATATTGCTTTCTTCCACTGGTTGAATCTCCCCTCGACTCTATTCCTCCAACTATAATATTGATCGTACCAATGGTGGGTTTGTTACTTCCTTTTGGGCCCGAGGTCCTCTTAATCAATGCCTCGATCTCTCACTACAACATTATACATTCTTCCGTAGTGTGCCCATGCTTCTTGTGAAAGTTACAATATTTGCTCTTGTCTCTAGTCTCCGGGGAAGATCGCAACCTAGGAGGCCATTTAAGCTCTTTCATGTCCCTGACCTCCATCAATATGTTGGACTTAGAAGTGGTCAGACGAGTAAACGACCTAGGTGGTCCTTCCTACCTCTGTTTGCCCCGAGCATGATCCTGTTGCAAGCTGGGCTCTTGTGACCTCTTAAGTTGGGATTTCTCAAAACTCGGGATAGCGTTTATTGCCTCCTCCATATTGATGTATTTTTCACCTCGGGTTAAAAGTTCTGTCACTGACTTCGAGGTGCCTTAGATAAAGACATTCTAAAGGCTTCACACCTTACTGCATATCTTAGAACCGAAACTGTTGTTGTGATGTGAATGTCGCGTATTTGTAACCTCTCTTTGTTGAGTCTCGTCGTGAAGTTACGTAAGGTCTCATTAGGCCCCGGCGGAGCTGTATGATAGTGGTTGTTGACTTCATGATGTGCTTACTACTTGCAAAAAAGGCGAAGAACTTATCAGCAATGTTAGAGAATGACGATATAGAGTTAGACTCCAATGTGGCGAACCAATCCCTGGCAGCATTGGTTAATGTTTGAGGAAAAGCCTTACACATTACTTGGTCAGGCGCAACCTGTAGGTTTATGACATTTGTGTAAACATTAATATGGTTGATGGGGTCGGTGGTCCCATCATACTCCTTCATGTGGAGGGACTTGAACCTGTCTGAGAGAGGATATGAAAGAACTTCTGGTGTGAACGAAGTGTTATTCCTTTGGTATTCTGTTGTAGTCCTGCTGCGGTCCCATCTTGGATTATCAGAGCGAGTTCTCCTGAGTCCATTGTTACTAATCTCAGGGCTGAGGCTAGTGGAGGTATGCTCGAGGCCCCAGATCCACCATTGTCATGGGCATCACGGGTGTCCTGAGCTCGAGCATCAGCCATGACACCTTCTTCCAACACCGGTGTATTTGCATGTGCTAGTGCTGGAGCTTGGGGAATGTTTCCTTAGCTGAGTAGCTGAGTCAGGGTCGCAACTTGTTGACGAAGCTCTTCGAATGCACCAACAGTAACCACTACATGTGGAGGATCCGACATTCTTGGTAAGTCTCCTTGATAAATTGGAGGATTCATAATGGGTGGTTGGTTCAGAGTGGATGAGCTTGGAAAAGGAAGACCTGAACGCATATTCACCATGACTTTTAGTAGTGTTTCCCACAGACGGCATCAATGATTCTAACAAAAATCGCACCTGCTGATTTCTTGAGTACTGAGAACGAGCACGAGCAGGAATTATATCTTTTGGTACCTGAAATAAAGGCATCGAAGTGTGTTATAGTCGCCCCTCCAATGCTTAAGTCAAAGAGAGTATTTGAGAGAAAATATATGCTATGAATTATACGTAAAAACGTACCTGAATAATGATCTAGGGCCCATATTTATAGAGCTAGACATTAGTGGACTCCTAGTAGGACTTGTCACCTTATTTTTAGGAATGACTTATGGTAGAAAATAGTATTGGATTTAAACTAGAAGTCTCACCTTACCTTTCCTTTAACATGTTTCAAGATAGACTACTTGCGGTCCTAGGACTCCTTGAATAGTGGTAATTGGGTAGGATTGAAGTCCTTACGGGGTGAGGACTATCATTAGTCGATCGTACAGTTCTTTGCGAGGTTGGTTATGGCAAATGCCCGACCACTCATCTCGAGGACAACACATGTAACTATGCATGTTTTGATAGGAATAATCCTCGAGGTATACCCGAGCACATATGAAGCCTCGAGGACACAAGTCCCATCATTGAGAATGGAGAAGTCTAGAAGTCCTCGCGCTCAAGGCTCCATAATGACCACATCAGAAACCATATATAAATCTCAATTGAAATCCAGTTAGGGGTTTCAATCAACGTTCAAATACAATTAGTTCATAAATTATTTAATTACAAGTGTAGCCCTACAATTTCTATTACAATTACAATTAAGTTTACAATATTCGTACCGATTATAATTACAATTAAGTTCAATTTTTTAATAATAATTGTAATTAAGACCCAATACTTTTAAAAAATTACCACAAGGACTTGATTAAACATATATTACCCCCAGACCTAATAATTAGATAATATCTAGTCGACTCTAAACTACCCAATTTAATTATAGAATAATTGCAGTCACGACTCTAAATCTTTCAAAACATTGTAGATTTTACCATAATCTTTCATTTGTTGCATCATGGCCCCCAAACCTTTCGAGTGAGTACTGTTGGATGTCAAATGAATAGAAACCATCCATTTTTTCATTAGTTGACTAGAAAATTAACTTTGACATTATTTTAATCAATTTTTTTTTTTAAAAAAGGTAAACAATAACTATAAATTCCCTAATAAAATAATTAAAATGAGGGTAATTAGCACATAATGTCCACATCTTTCATTATTATTGTGGAAAACGTCATTACCTTTCATTTTTTTGAATTTTCACCACTATTACCGCCTTTCATTACGCAAAAAGTCATTTTTACCTACTTTCTCAATTAAAAATTATGAAATGATGAATATATCCATCTTTAAATAAAACAAAATAAAAAGAAAAAAACTAATTGCAACCACAATTCCAACTTTTTTTAAAAAGCGAAAATAAGCAACAAATAAATTATTAAAAGGGTAATTAATACATAATGTCCACATACCTTTCATTTGTTTTTTGATATTTTCGCCCTTAATTACACATTTGATTCTGCAAACCACGATTTCTATTCATTTTCATCCATTTTCTTAATAAAAAGATGTGAAATAACGAACATAACCTCCTATTTAAATAATTTTTTTTAAATTTCTAATTCTTCGATATTTTATTTGATACTTGTTTTCATTTTTAATTTTTTTTTAATTTTTAAATAGATTTAATTGGGACTCGTTTGCACTTTTTTAAAAAATAATTTATTGAGGACTTGTTTGCACTTTTTAATAAAATCAGGAGTATGGTTGCAATTTAGTTCTTTATCTTTTATTTAAATAGGATGTTATATACATTATTTTACAGCTTTTTATTGAAAAATTGGATGAAAATGGATAGAAATAGTGGTTTACGTAATCAAATGTGTAATTAAGGGTGAAAATGTCAAAAAATAAAAGATATGGACGTTTTTCGCAATAATGATGAAAGATATTGACATTATGTACTAATTATCCTTTTAATAATTTATTTGTGACTTTGCGCTTTTTAAAAAAATTGGATCCGTGGTTGCAATTAGTTTTTTTATTTAAAGAGTGGTATATTCGTCATTTCATAATTTTCAATTGAGAAAATTAGTGAAAATGACCGTTTGCACAATGAAATGTGGAAATAATGGTGAAAATACCAAAAATGAAAGATATAGACGTTTTCTCCAATAACTATGAAAGATATGTACGTTGTGCTAATTACCCTTAAAATAAATAAATATCTATTTGGTACACATTCTTTCAAAACTCATTTTTAACCACTAATTCTTTAATTAAATAATATGTTCCATCACATCAATAATTTTTCCTTACTTTCTAACCACATATTTCTCATCATATCACTATTTAAAATACATCATTTCCTCAATAATATCCATCAAACACACCCTAAATCAAAAAATCAAACAGAAGTTTACGTACATAATATTTCATAGTGTGAATGGTTGAAAATGAGTATGTAGAAAAAAGAGTTTTGAAATAATA
This sequence comes from Fraxinus excelsior, assembly GCA_019097785.1. NCBI lineage: Eukaryota > Viridiplantae > Streptophyta > Magnoliopsida > Lamiales > Oleaceae > Fraxinus > Fraxinus excelsior. The sequence goes on along the minus strand of CM032639.1, from coordinate 17,267,378 downwards.
ATTGTCAAGGATAGGTTAATTCCCTATTTGATGCACATTAAAATGAAAAGAATACATTTTTTTTTGTGATGTGAATCTGTGATGGTGAATATGTGGTTAAAAAAGAAGGAAGATTTAAGGGGAAAAATCATTCAACTTCATTTTTCTCGAAAACTCAAAATCGTTTTAAATTTGTAAACATGAGAATCTTTAGAAAATTTAATTATAATATTTATCTTTTCAAAAGAGCAATCAAATGATAGCAATGCAATCGTTCCCATCTCTGCCTCTTCACGGACTTTTGAGAGGCAGACGGGGATCAAAGTATCCTTATTTATTTTTTTATTTTTAAACAAGAATTAAATTTAAAAACATAAATGAAATAAATAGATTTGTTCATGGAATATGTTTGGGGGCATGATCCCATTGAAGACGGGAAAATGCAAAGTGGAGGGCTTCTCCACTCCCTATGTCGAAGCATTTCTTTTTCAAATTTCTAAGTATTCATTAGAGATGAAATCACAATTAGAATCTGTTACGGGCCTAAGTTAGGCCCACCACCTCACTTGTCGCGTGTCAGCAAGGGTGGCTCGCACACGCCACGTCGCAGCCGAGGCGATTACGCAGGGGACTAGCTGGCTGCATAAGCCGAAGCGATTAGACGGGGGACGAATTAGATAGATACTAACAAAGGAACCGAACTCATCTGCAATGTATCGCGGATGCAAATGACCGAACTCCGCTCTACGACTCCACTCCTGCCTCGCCTCATCCTAACAAAAATCTCTTATACAAAGATCTTACCAAAGTCAAATCACTGACTGATGGGATGTGGGACATGACCCAAACAGTCAAATTAATTAGAGACATTCAATGCCAGCCAACCTATGGAAAGACAGATTGACACCTAGGATAGGACGAGCCCTGAGAATCTAGTAACACCTGTCTCCTCATTCGACTGCCCTCCTCTTTCCATCCTTGGTATAAATACACTCTAGTTATGCTTGAAGAAAGGTGGTGGAGCCCCATTCTCTCCAACAAATATAGCAAATTCGAGTAACATTTCTCTGCCCCATATCTTAGCACTTTTACCATTATACGTTTCTATCAACCATTTTTTCCCAGCGAGTGTTCCACCGTCGATGAACTGTTTTCCGGTTGAAACAAAAAATTGACTTGACCATCGGAGTGCCCGCGGCTGCTCCCAACCTCTCCGGGAAAGGCCACGAGTGTCTGATACCGTTCTACGTGTGTAGGGAAGAGCTGACTTGAAGATTTTTTCTGTTGATCACGTCAGAGTCATTTTTCGAGGTCAATAGAATCTGTTATCTTGTATTCTTTAGTATAATTATTCAGATCAATCAATCAAACGTTAAAGTACTATAACCATTATCTTCTTGTTGCTTAGTTAGAATTGTAAAATTGTTAAATGAGCTACGAAAAAGTTCATAAGGATATTTTAGGCATTCTCATTGTTATTTATACTAACACTTAAAAGAAAGTGGAATTTGAAATAATGGAGATTTATGTAATTATTGAAAAGAAATGAGGTGTCACTAAAATTGTGGAACATCATGTAATTTTCCAAAATAATTATAAGCAAGAGTAAATTATTAAGACTCCTACCACAATAATGGAAACACTTCCTCTATTTCCAAGAATTATATGTCCCTTTTTATTGGAAATTAAAATCAAAGTCAACAATTATTTTAAAAACATAATTCATGGAATTAACAAATTCTCAACCACACACTTCATTTTCTATCAAATTTACTGAAATTTTGATTTTAATCCACACTAAACTAAGCCATTATATGGTTATATTTATTTTCTTATTTTTAATTTAAATAATAATAAACTATTTTAATTTTAAAAAAATCGTTCTATCTTTTTGTAGGGAGTGATTTTATCTTAATCATGTTTTGTGAATATTGGTTTCACACTATTAAAAAAAAATAAAAATGAATAAGTTAATATTGATCTAAATTATGAACTGCAAAAGCGAACCAAAAAGAAATCTAAAATATAAACTTTCATGTCATTTTTTTATTTAAAATGATTTAATCTAAATCAAAAGTATAGAAAAGTATGTCTTAATAAATAATAAGAATTAAATACTATAAAATAACAATATCAAAATAGTATAGTATTAATATTTGGTGACATAGGGAATCTATTACCAAAAGAAGAGGTTTTTGAAATTCTTAAAATAGTAATTGTCAAAAACCCCGAGAAATGGTTTCTTATCTTTAAAATGTAGGGATGGCACTGCCAGGGAAGCAGGAATGTAAATAATCATTAGTTCCTAATCAGTCTCATGTAATGTCCTTGAGTTGGGGACCTACTATGCCAACTACAAGGTGTTAGTTTTCTGGTTTTAAAGTTGAGACGTCCAATCATTTTTAAGCACTATAAGTACATTTTGTCATTTGATAAACTCATATTGGACACTAAATTGGACGACTTAGGGTTGAGATTTGAAGCTCTAATCCATATACATATTTAAGCATTGGAGGAATTTCAAGGAAGAAATAAAAGATTGTACCAAAAGACTAATACAAGTCCAATAATTTCAACTTCTAGCGAAACTGAAGGTCAACGAACAAATCTCTGGCAGTGTTTCCACTTTCTCTGCTTTTGTGCCTCCCTCCAATTCCAATGGAATGGTAAAATTACAGAAACAAATTTTATCATCTATATGTTTCGGGTAAGCGGAAGCCGGTCATGGCAATTTTGTCAGCAAACATCTTGCCAGTCTTTGGCATCACATGCCAATGCAATGTCAAGTTGAAGTCTTTGTTCTGCAGATTGCTTCCCTAAAATTAAAATTAAAATTAAAATAAAAAAGGATTAATGGAACCTTAAATAAAAATTAAATAGTCGAAACTGCTTCACAATCACTTACTTGGTCGACAAAGCTATATTTGTTTGTTGTCTGAATCCAAAATTTTGCATCTTCTTTGGAAGGTAGAATGCTATCCCACAAGGAAATCTGTCAAAATGTATCCAGATTATTCAAGTGATTCTGATGCCAAAACATACCTACATTCTTGTTTGAGAGTTTGTTTTAGGGGTTAGAATTAAAACCCACCATAGAAGTGTGCAGGGCAAAATTTAGTTTACTAGGTTTAGATAAATTTTACCACAATACCAACAGCATATACAAGTACTTTTCTGTATAATTTCATGCCAAAGTGAGGTCGGGAAGGCTGTCAAAAAAATGCAAAACTGCAGCTGTAGTGCCTACCGCACGAGTGAAATTGCCCACCTTTTTACAAATACGACAAAAAGAATGTTTCCAAGTGACCCTCAGGGCACTAAGTCGTCACACAGTGTCTCTTCTACTTTCAGCTATAAAAGAACTAAAACAGAGTTTAAAAGCATTTTCAAAAACCTTAGGGAAATATGCTGATATGCTCTCTTTATCATTTGACACTCTCTCTCTCAACCAATGCAAATTGGAAGAGAAATTATAATTCAGGCACTTGAAAAAGAGGTTCCTTAAGAGAGTTTTGGAGGGATTATGTGCATCCGTGAGAAGTATGGGGCTGGTATTTCCTGATATTGCAACATTATATCTCATCAAAGCATCAGTATGGGGAACTATCTTTTTGATGAAGCACAGTAAGAACTAGCTTTGTTGCCATCAAATGAACTTTTCAAAAATTTAGCATGCGAAGTTAGAATGAATACCTAAACTGGTAGTAAATTGAAAGTCGAGTGACTTGGCAAAAAAAGATTGGTGATTGAAGTTAAAACAATGATATGACTAACAGTATTTTTTTAACCCCTACAAGCAAGCAGTCATAATCAATTGCAACGCATATCGAGCTACAAATTTGATGTGGAATCAGGACCCATATACCTGATTCAGTGCATTCTTTGGAGTTTCATATTCAGCTGCCAAAAATACAAAAACCTGCAAATGAAGACGAAATATTCTCATATCCTTATGAACATCAACTGCAATTAAACTTATTCAAACTGCAGCAGGAAAGGCCCAACGTATATATTAAGGAGCAAGAGCTTGACAACTAAGCATTTAATTTTATATCCTGTTAAAGTAGAGAGCCTACTTTCTTCCTGAATATGATGTACCAACCAGAAAGAGCAACATCTAGAGAGGGAGGGGAAGGACAGTTAACAGGGACAGACTTGTCAAACAGCAAGACAACATACTGTAAAGAAAAATATTACATTAAGACCCTGTTCGGTTTGGATAAATATTAGATTTTTAATAGATTTTGATAAAAGTTGGTTAAATGTACGGTTGAAAATTTGATAAAGTTGTGGTTCCATTTTTATAGCCCATTTGTTTGCACAAATCAAGGCCATCAGCCAACTATTCAAGGGCCCAATTGAAAATGCAAAACCCAATTTATATAAAATGAAACCCAAATCTCCCAAACCCTTCACGGCTTCACCTGTTGCTTGGGTTTTTCTTTCTGCCAATTCGAAACTTCCCAAACCGCCAAACCCTCGCCAACGCCGTCCGTCGTCCATCGAAGTCCGGCCATCTATCAGCCGAAACTACTCACTGTTTGTCTTCTCAATGTTTAATTTATTCCCGGTAAGTCATAAATCATTAGTGAAAATCGGTATGCAGCTTTCTGTTCTTACTTTTTCTTCTAATCTTCGTACTTCTTCTAATCTTCTTCACTCTTCGGCCCTGCAACTCACTATTCAAACTCTCACTCTCTCGGTGAATCGATTCGGGCCATTAATTTTGGCCCTTGTGTGTGCATTGTGCAGACTGCCAGCCTTCTGCCTTCATTTGCAGTGAGAGTGAGGTATGTTTGGTTTATTGGTTAGATTTGATACTTAACTTAGATTATTTACACGTGTAACTTGTTCACATCACATGAATTAGGATTAGGCATTAGACAATTTATACTCCGCCCTGGTAGAATGGTCATTACTCAGTAGTGAGTGATTGAACTGAAAATTGAATTTCAAATTTGAATTATAAGCACTGATTTGAATTATATTGTGAGTAGTGGGTATTGAAATTAATTTGAATTACTCGGAATATTTACAGCATGAAGAAAATCGATTCATATTTCAAGAAAGGAACTTTTGAAGAAATTTCTACCTCTAATCTTGAATCTCTTATTTCGGAAGATAACATTGTTGATTCTTCTCCTCAGAATGAGGAATTCGATTCATCTTTAGTGGAACATGATCCTGGACTACGGAAATCAATGTTGGATTTTTCGGTAGCGCAGAGGGATGCAATCAGACGAGCTTATGTCAAGTTGGGGCCATATCAACCAATTTCTCCTAGAACATCAATATATTTAGATAAAAATGGAAGACGTTTTCTCCCTTGTTAGTACACACTATTTACAGATTGGCTAGAGTTTTCACCAACAAAAAATGGGGCATATTGTCTTCCTTGCTATCTTTTTAATCCACCATGTGCTCGAACGAGTCAAAATACTTTTACAGTTGATGGTTTCAGGAATTGGAAGAAAGTTAATGATGGAAAGAATTGTGTTTTTCTAAATCATGTGGGAAATTACCCAAATATATTGCACAAAAGGGCTATGAATTGTTGTCATGACTTGATGAATTCATTGCAACATGTGGATAAATTTATTGAGAAGCAAAGCTCCAAAAAGGTTGCAAGTAATCGATTGAAAGTTCAAGTATCCATTGATGCAATAAAATGGTGTGCACTTCAAAGGAGCATTCTGAGGTCGTGATGAAAGACCTGAATCCATTAAGAGAGGGAACTTTAACCAGTTGATTAAACACACGACACGTTACAATGAAGCTGTGGATGCAGTTGTGTTGAAGAATGCAAAAGCAGATGTTATCTCTTCTAGCATCCAAGGTACAACATTTTATTGTAAATGAGACTGACAATGCACAATTTTGCATATTAGTGGATGAATTTCAAGATTCATCAAAAAGAGAGCAGATGGCCATTATTCTTAGATTTGTTGACAAAGAATGTTATATACGAGAGATATTTTTTGATTTGGTTCATGTTGAAGATACAAAATCAACTTTAAAGAAGGAGATACATAGAGTGCTCTCTCAACATAACCTTAGCATACAAAATATCTGTGATCAAGGATATGATGGAGCTAGTAATATGCAAGGAGAGTGGAATGGATTGCAAGCTTTATTCATTGAGGAATGTCCATATATATGCATATTATGTTCATTGTTCTGCTCACCGACTCCAATTGGCTCTTGTGGCAACAGCTAGGCAAGTAATTCCAGTATCTCATTTTTTTTTTATTACTTGACTTTTATTGTGAACTTGGTTACCTCTTCTAGTAAACGAAGTGACAAACTTCGAAGCTCTCAAGCAGCTAGAATTGCAGAAATGATTGCCAATGATGAGTTTGAAACTGGAAGAGGAAGAAATCAAATTGGAACTCGAAAACGTGCTGGAAGTACAAGATGGAGCTCACAATTTGGTTCCATTTGTAGTTTGCTTGTTTTGTTGATGACACTTGTTCTGTTTTAGTTGATATCATCAATGATGGAAGTACTTTAGCTAACAAGAGTGAAGCTGATGGTGTTTATGATGTCATGACATCTTTTGAGTTCGTGTTTCTTCTACATTTAAGGATTTATAGATGTTCTTTGTCAAGCATTACAATTTAAATCTCAGGATATATTGAATGCAATGGAGTAGGTGTCAGTGACGAAAACCCGACTTCAAAACTATAAAGAAGATGGATGGGATGGATTGTTGAACACTGTGAAGTCATTTGTACTTCAAGAAACGTAGACATTCTTAATATGACTTTTTTATATAGAGCAGGTCGAGGGAGGACTTCTAAGCAAAAAGATCTTATCACTTTGCAACATAATTACAAAATTGACTTGTTTTTTGCAATAGTTGATTTTCAAGTTCAGGAGTTAAGAGATAGATTTAAGGAAGATGTGATGAAATTGTTTATTCTTATTTCATCATTAGATCCTAGAGACGGCTACAAGGCTTTTAATGTTCAGAATATTTGTAAGCTTGCAGATAAATTTTATCCCACTGACTTTATCGATCAAGAGAGGTTGCATTTGAAAGATCAATTGGAGCTATATCAAATTGAAGTTCAGCGTAACTCTCAATTTAAAAATTTGACAACACTTCATGTTATGTGCCAATTGTTAGCATTGACAAGAAAATCAATGAATTATAATCTTGTTGATAGATTGATTCGTCTAGTCTTGACTCTTCCAGTTTCAACAGCAACTACAGAACGTGCATTTTCAGCTATGAGTATCATTAAGACAAGATTGCGTAATGTAATGGAAGATGATTTTTTGTCTAGTACCACGTTTGTATATATAGAGAAGGAGATTGTTGATACTTTCCATTAGATTCTCTTATTGACAAGTTTGAAGTGATGAGGACAAGGAGAGACCAATTTCAAATGTCCAAACCATCTCTACCATCTGTTATATAGATGGCAGTTTATTTTTTGCCTTTTTTATGTCTATCTAACGTTCATGTTTTCAATTTGTATAGCATTAGACACATAGAAGGACATTATTTTTGTATCAACAAACTAATTGTCTTTTTGGTCAGTCAATCTAACTTACCTATTTTGGTACTCAAAATCGTTTTCAATCCTCTTAATTAAAAAAAAAAATTCGAGGGCAGGAGCCCCCAAACCCCAGGAGGGGGGCTTGCCCCCTCCACCCCCGTATTTTCGCCCATCCAAGACTGAAATCCTAGCTACGTCCCTAAATACATCAACAATGGCTACGTCCCTGAATACATCAACAATATCAATCCTTAAAATACCATGTATATCACTGTCTACCTTTTCCCAGGGTTCTCTGAGCAATTAATATTTATTTATTGCAATATGGGACAAAAATTTGCAACTGTCATGTCAACCATCGTGACTCTTATATGTTGAATACTAATGGCCTACAATATCCCTTTCTCCTTTTTTCTCTGAACAATTACTCAAAAACTGTCATTAGGCAAAATTCATACAAGTGGTATACAAAACTTGTACTCAAAACCATCCGAAAAATCCATCTACAAATCTAAGCAAGATAGGATGGATTGCAATCTGCAATTTCAAAAGGAACAAAGAGAGAAATGTTCCCGCAAAAACCCTTCTGTTCCTCCTACTAATGTTAGCCATTCTGTAAAAGTAGTTAGTACGGTTCTTTGCGGCCACAGCACCAAGATAACTGCCTCCAAAGGAATCTCGTAGGTGAAGATCAAATTTTATCAAACACTTACTCTTGTTCTAATAACCGGATATTTTACCTAATTAACACTACCAAGAACAAAATTTAATACGAATTACTGAGCGTTGAACGAAATTCATCAATTATTTTGTCCCACACAATATTTTTATCATCTTCAAACCCGATTTCAAAAACCATACCCTGGGGAAAAAGGGTAATGCCAAACATACATCTTTCCAGTAGGAGTTGTCAAAAGTATATATAGGGTGACAAATTCAGATGCACTCTCAAGGTCCAGACTCCAGTGTCGAAACAATATTCAAAGTGCATAGCCTATAACCTTGCATGTTTATATTGGAAAGTGATGATTTTTTCCCATATGATTGAAAGCTGAAATTTCTGAGTGCCTTTAAAAAAAAAAAACTTGCATGTTTATAAAAGTTAACCAGATGAAAAAAAAAGATAATATATATATATATATATATATATATATATATATATATATATATATTCATGTATGTATGTTCCCTCTTCGGTGAGCAACTGAACTTCAATGTCTATATCAGATAAATAAATAATAGCATGATCACATCTTCAATCATCAGCCAACTACTGAAATAACATTTATCAGATTGAAATAGAAAAGCTACAAAATCAAAATCAAAACAATCCAATCACAGCTCAAGTGTTGGTTCCCCTAAAGCATAAAGAGAACAGTCTGGATAACATAACAAACCTGCTTTGTATTCCACGTAAACAAAGATTGTAAGTTCGCTGACATATTAAATGTCAAACTGACCTGCATATAATATTAAAATATACTCATTAGATAAGTATGTGACATTTCCTTTTTATTCCTCATTGTAGGAAATGAAAAGCCAGCTGTAAAAAGCACAATGTTTCATAACTTCAGTTCATTCCAATGCATTGTGACCATTGTCATGTTGCAAGAAAATTTATAAAACACACATACCTCACAATCAATCTAAATCTAAAAGTTCAAGCAATTGATTCAACCAAGAATAACATCAATATGGGAAATGGAAAATCACATTCATGAACCTCAACATAAACACTCAAATTTCCTTCTAAGAATGTGAGTGTGTGTGTGTATATACCCAAATAATGTGAAATATCACTTCATTTCCAATAAAAACCATTTTCTTTCTCAGTAGTTATAGGCACAAACCTTTGAAGTTGGCAAAAAATTGTGTTCTTTTGATTGTTCAATAATTAAAACAATCATGGTATACTCTAAATCATGAGAGATATTTTTGTCCAAGTTGTGCGTATTTTTGCACTTCGCCACTCTCTTGTAAGAAAGCTCATGAATCTGCAGGAAATTTGTGAGACATGGCGTGTATAATTGAGTTTTAGATCTGAGCTAAGGGAAACTGATCCAGTTCCTTGAATTAGAATCTGCTGCCCATTAGCCATCCATATCTTATATTTCCAGAAATGCCCACAATAGTCAAAAAACAGGATTTTAGATATGCACATATGCAAAAAAGCTCCTCAATCAATTACCCGTGACTTCGATTTAGACATAATGGGTTGAAGGCACATAAGACTAATGCCATGTGTGTCAACATATAAGCAGGATCATTGACTTGAACATCCAACTTTTCCCAAGTAAACTTGGGTTTCCCAGTTTCGAGTTGAGTCTTGTTTCTATTACCAATATTTTCTCCCATGCTGGCTTGATTTGCCCATATGCCTTTTCATCGAACCATTTAATACCACCAGTAATTGTATGTATTTTTATGAACAGGATTTGCATATTGAAAGCAATTGATGGAAATTTTACTGAATGTAACAAAAGTGATAAAAGAATACAGCAATGCCAACTTTCGAGAGGTTGACTCGCTCCTTGCCACTCTCAAATAATGGAATAGTGAACATCCCTACACGTCCCCTTTTAAACTTTGGCAGTTATGCTAATCCACCATCTCATAAACTACCCTCCCTCTCTCTCAATTAGCAAAAGTTTAACAGAACAATGATTAAAAATAATAAAACACATTGGCCATGTACATGAAGATCCCTGCTATCAGGCACATAGGCTCCACTGCATTTACTTCTCTTGCCTCTTCCCACGTCTGGAATACACATATCACAGAGAAGGTCTATCACCTTTCTTTCTATATTTCCCATAATTGGCTTCCTGTGCAGTTTCCAACGAATTTGTCTAGTATGACGTGATTTTTAGTAATAATCATAACATAACTTATCCATGTCATCTCCCGTTCTTGTTAGACTGTAATTTTCGTGAGAAGCAAACAGCAACTGAATTGTAATTTCGATGAGCAGCTTGTAAGTGTTCAAGCATTACATACCTCATACTTTCTCCATTCACAACTCTGTTTAAAGCTTGCTAGAAATAACGCCCCTCAGTAAATAACTCCTATAGGTGTTGAGTTCTTCCCAAAGACTCCTCAACGAACAATAATAGGTAGTTACCAACAGATTCTTTTGTTTTGTTCTGTATTGACATTCCCTTCTCTCAGTAGATGTTAGCAAGCGAATCTCATAATTGTCTAGCTGTGGGCATATACAAATATAGCTTTGTCTTCAACTATCCTAGTAGCCAAGAAGTTCTGTATCCCCCACTTCCAATTTGGATCTCATAGTGCTGGTCAAACACTCAAACTGTGGTGCAAAATCTTTGCTGCTTTGGTCCAATCCGTAAAGCCGTACCATTTAGTTTTCTGGGGTAAGGGGAAGTATCAACACAGGATTCTGTGTAAAAGGAACAATGGTTGCTGTTGTTCTATGGGTGCATCCGCCATGGAGATCCATAGTTCTTTTCGTAGATCAGTGGACTAACTAATTAGCTTTTAAGTTTTTAAGGGAGAAAACTTTCCAGATTATTTTATTGAGATCCAAATACATGATATATATACAGGCAGGTGTTTAATTTCATGAAAAATACACATTCGGTAAGTTAGGGGTAGGATATCTGTCCTCATTCTAAAATAGAAACCAAAAAGTTAAGAGAAATCAAATCTTAAAAATCAACACCAAACAAACCGAGTGAATCATGCACATTCCAATACGTACCCAGCTTAAGCCAGTCCTTCACAACTATAAATCCTTCTTTCCTTCAAATCCTATTGAGGGAAGACTACGACGGTTGAGCTTTGTCTGAAGTCATGGGTTATATAAGAAACGACTCTTTTAAGCTAATTAACAATTTAATATAGTAACAGAATTATGTCAATTTATTAATCATACAAATGTTAGAGAAACATCAGAATGAAGAAATTAACCTTTAAAATAATTAGACTTATACAGCAGTCCTGTAAACCAGTAGAAAAACTCCAAGCCAAGACATAAAGTAAGAAAACAAACTACATCTAGAATTTGTTAATCCAGATGCAAGTGCATGCAACAGAAAGCATCTTTTCATATTATATTGTAATTCTCTGTGATCTAATACCATCATTCTACATTACCTTCACAGGGAATAATATTGAGACAAAGTATTTTTCTTCAAGGGTGTTTACGGTGGTGAATATGGTGTTTTTTTTTTTTTTTTTTTAAATTCATTTATTTAATTTTTTTCTTTTGGAAGGTTGGGTGGGGAGTTACTCTACGAGGGAATTGGCTGGTAATAAGCCTTGATTCCTCGTAGTTCTCCTTCCAGCCTCCAACTAGATTCAAGCCTGATCTCTAATATTAGGCTGTTTATTTCTGGCGGCCAATCTTCATAATGCTCATTGGTCTTGAAAACTTGACTGTATAAAGCTTTCAACCGGCACAACATTTTATTATTTCATTTTGTCAAAGTCTGGATGAGACAGGTAAATTCTAGAATAATATCTCATTGCTAAGCAGACATTGAATTTCGCATCGTGTTGTTATTCAAGATCTAGAATAGCAAATTAACCACAAGATGGGAAACAAATCAATTATCTCCAAACTGACAAGGCAAGAGAGACGGGAAAGGAGAAAATATAACAACTATCTCGACATGGTCAGTAATTTAGTGTTAAGTGTTTTGCAGCGCTTAACAAGGATTTTTGTGAATTCCGTCTTTATGTTTTTTTCCAATGTTATAAAAATCGCACCAAACCGGCCAGCTCAACCGGGAAACCCAGGAAACAGCCTCAAATCAGGTCCGGTTATAGTATATTACTTATCGGTGACTGAACCATTAAACCAGCCGACTTAACCGTGAACCAAAAAATCATGTCCAGTTTTCCAAGTTTATAAGCTTCTTTTTTAATGAAAAAATTTAATTTTCTTGATGGGCTCACATATTGAACTAGCGAGCCCATTTCAATATTACTCCTAAGTGCTAAAATATTTTATAGACTCCTCTTCCACCGTTTTCATTACTTTTCCAATGTGGGATAAAAAATATAGCCAATTTTATTTATTTAACAGGGATATAAGTAAGACTGAAAGAACAGATGACTGCAAACCTAATTTTACAGAAAGAAGATGAACGAACTATACAAGAACTTTAAAAATTAAGGATATGAGATTGAGCACAGGAATCACCTTTTTATTGTTTCCCTTCGTGAAAGTAAAGGAATGTTCATCTAAGTAGAATATTCATTACGCTGTCACTTTCATGTGGTATACCAAAATGACTCACAGATGAAATGTCTACCAAAGTACAAATTCCAATTCAAGAAAATGCACGCATTCAACTGCTCACTCCAAATTGAAACAGATTTCCATACTTAATTTTTTATGTGTTGTTAAGATGAGAGAAAACATTCCATATACAAAACAATCTTCTAACAAATTAAACTCATAGAAACTCTATATTAGTTAGCCTATGTTTAGCTCATATTTATAAACATTCGAGCAACTTTTTATCCAAACATTTCAAAAATACCCACAAGTACTACCAAATTATCCACCACTCATTTCTATGTAAACTGTTTATAAACACCTTCCAAACATGCTTTCATTTTCTTCTTTCAATAGCATTATTTTTGGACCACGTATGTACATAAATCTTTGAACTTTACTCCTAAGAGGACGGAAAATTTCTTTCAAGCCAATTCAGAGGTCACTCAGGGAACAATAACATAGGAAACTTCTCTACTTGAACTGATTCTCTCCCAAGAAGGTACATCAGACAAAAATTATATTATTTTAAATGAATGCATGCACGGGCGCATACGAATGAGCCCCATACTACTATGTATAAATAGGCAGAATTACCGGTCGTCATCACCCTCACACAACTATGTATAGATAGGCAGAATTACCTCATCATCACCGTTGCGCTTCTTTTGAAACCTATAGATATTCAACACCTAAAACCCACAAGAATTACATAAATTTAGACAAAAGACTATCAACCAATTTGGGATTTAATAAAACACATATCAAGATACATAAAAATTCGCATAAACAAACCAATTAAGAAAAAAATAGGTAAACCAATAAGTGAGAAAGATATACTTGGACTTGGGCGGTGGGAGATGGTGAATTGAAGTTGTCAGAGAGAGAGGCCATGGCGCACATTAGAGCAAGAATGGTGACGGAAAACGTTAGCAGAGCGTTGGCTCTGATCATAACCGAGTGCATTTTTTCTGCTTAATCTTCCCCTGCCGTTTCGATCAAATGAAGTGTGAAATTGTATCGATTGCAGTTGGGGGATTAGTATCCTAGGGTTTACCTTTTAGTTTTTTTTTTTTTCTCTTTTTTTTTTTTTGAAGGTTTTTATGTTGACAAATCCCTACCAAATAAAAGAGGCACTTTTTTTTTTTTTTTTTTTACTGTTCACCATTTCGTTATTTGGGCAACATCGTTTCATCATCAATTTTAAAAATAAAAATTTTATAAAGATAAATAGTTGAAAGGGATAAAATAGGAATGGACGCTTATTTTCTTGTATTTAGGTTTTCATTGACTTCCGCCGTTCTCTCCTTAGTTAGGGTTTCCAATCGCCGTCAGGTCTCTCGCGTCTCCTGCCTCTTCAATCTGCTGGGTTCGTCTTCCTTTTATTGGTTTTTTTGTGCTTTGTGATTTCATCTTTCATTTGAATACGTATTTTCTCGTTCGAAGGTTTTCAATCGCTTCCGCCGTTCGCTTTCGCGTCTGTCGAGGTTTGCAATCGAGGCGGTAGTTCCGTGTACCTCCAACGTCGGCTCTCCTGCCTCTTCGATCTACTGGGTTTGGCTTCCTTTTATGGTTTTATTTCTGTACTTTGTGACGTTATTTTATATTCGAATGTTGGATTCGCTATTTTTGTGGACTTTGTTGTTATGGTCGTGATCATTGTCGAGAAAAGAAGAGAGAACAAGAGCAGTTAGGGTTCCGACATAAAAAATAGGAGAGATCTGGACCCTTTATCTGCACCCTAGTCCCGCCGGCTTGTAGAACGACAAGATAATTAGCTTAGCCCCCTTTGTTTTCTGATAAAGACTTCGATTCCTTCGTAGGCTTTATCTCTGCAGATCAACAAAGTGCATGAAAACTCTACACAAATTTGAGTGTTATGTAATGCTTGTCTGTTTTACAGGGGCCAATGTATAGTTAAAGAAAAGTGAAAGAATTATATTTTGGTTCAATGAGTCATTTATATACAACATTAGAAATTCTTAACCAGTAGGAAAATAGGTGATTTTCGTTAACGGTTATCATATAATAATTCCTTATAAAATAGTTTTTCTATTTCATATATAAAACTGCTTTCGTCTTTGGAATAAGTGATATTTTCCTGCACATGATAATTTGTCTTATTTTTATTTATTTATGTAATTGCATATCTTTGTGAATGTATAAGCTCGGAAGTAGTCTTCTTTGGTTAATTTAGATTGCTAACTATTATATTGATTGTGTGAGTATTTTAGGATTATCTTCTTGGTGGAGTGTAGTTTTGTAAGATTGCTAAAGATTATGCTGTGTAGTGATTATTTTAGGATAGTTTTTTTTTTTACTGTTGAATATTTCTAACCAATTGTGTATTTGTCTTTGAAAGTGATAATGTGATATTCATTTCTTGTGGGTTATATTAGATTATATGGGTTCTTTATATCTGTTGGTTCTGAGACTGAGGCCTATGCTATTGCTGACACCATGGCTGTAAGAACCTGCCCATTTTTTATAAATCAGATAATTAACTGAAAAGAAAATTAAGTATCAAACATTTTTCAAAGCCCAGAAATGTCATAGTTCCACTTTTTTTAAGTAAAAAAGAGTAGCTTAACTTGATGGTTTCTGTTTATCTCGTAACTAATCCTTCTTTTAACTTTATCTTCTGAATATTTTCTGCCAAAAGTACTGCAAATCAAATGTCTATACAGTAAATTGTGGCATGGCATATGGTCAAGCAACAATGCTTATATCACTTGGAGCGAAAGGTTATCGTGCATTACAGCCAACTTCATCCAGTAAGATTCAATTCTTTGCATATCAGCATGGGTTCTTTTTACATTCAGCTATTCAAGTGCAACCATCTTGATAATAAAGCTTTCTGAATGCATATAATGCATATTTAGGTTTACTGATGATTGCCCAGTTTGGGCATTTACAAGATTTTTAGCTTATTTTTGTTCTCAACTTTGTCTAATACTCTATCTAATCATCTTGAAAGGCTTAGCCGAGATGCTTGGTACATATGGCAAAGTCAAGGGAGTTTATGCAGCAGATGAGAGTGGCACTCATGTTATTGTATCCTATCATGAGGACAGTAGCGCACAAGCAGCGCTTAAGGAACTAGATGGCGTCCATGTTCTGATCTTGGAGGCTATTCATTTCACATTTGCTATTCTGCACAATCACTTGACAAGGTGCGGACTTCGTACTACCTGTAATTTTCCATACCTAATATGTTAAGGTAACTGCAGATTTGAACATATTTGATATGGTTCTTTAATAAGCCCAAGCATCCACAATGTTAGCAATAATTCAAGGAGCAATTTGGTATAACTGTGAACACATGGATTACTTACCCATCGTTTTACTGAATGTCTTCAGTGGGGGCAATGAACCAATTCAGCTATCTCCTTCTATTGGTTTCAGCAAAAAGGTAGTTCAGTAAGTCCTACAATTTGCAGTAAAATATCCATCTGTAATTTGATGAAGTTTGTCTTCTGTCTCAACTAATTACACTTTTGAATTAAGTACGTTTGATCCTCATGTAATGGTGTGCTTAATCTAAGTTTTAACTCTTATGACTCCATTTTCTCTATTCATCGATTTTGAGTAAGTAAGAATTAAATGATTCAAACCTTTTTTGGGTTAGTAGTTGCACTCAAAGATTTCTCTATTTTGATGCTATACTATTCGTGAGGTATTTGCTTGGGTTATTTTTACATTTTTAATGGTTTTTTTTTAAATTATGGATATGTACTTATTTAGGAATAGGCATTTCAAAACTGAAATTTATTTATAAAAAAAATGAAGTTTTTATGGGGTTTTCGTGAATTATACCGAAATGTTCAATTTTCCATGGTTTATGTTAAAGATATGCAAAGATCTATCATAATTCTCCGATTTTGTGAGGTGATTTACATAATAGTACTTTAACTGTGTAATTAGTTTCTTTTTGAAGCATAATTTAGATGACATTTGACTTTTTGCAACTTAATATGTCAATTTGTTGTTCTTCACTCAGTGTCATTCAAAGATAATATGATCAGTTAATAGCTGGAGGTTCTCTTGTGGAATATAAAATGGGTTTACCAACTTGGGAAAAATGCCTGGAGGTTGCAATAGAAAATTTTGGACTTGCTGGAACATAGGGTATAGATAAAGTTTAGCTGGAAAAGTAGCATCTATAATTGGCAGGACTTCTGTTCTCCTCTTCTGGTGCTAATTTGGTTTTACCATAAATTGATTATAATTACTGAGTAGAAATGTTAGCATCAGCTATTTCATAGCTCCAATATCATTACAATTGCTTGGTAACCTAACATGATTTCAGTTTTCGTATTTTTAATCTCCGATCGTAATTTTTTTGTTGCCGATTGTTGGGTCCAATGATTTTTAATTCTCCATGTTCTAGATTTATTGCATTTTACTCTTTTAAATTTTTTTCTTTTTCAGATATTAAATTGAAAATTAAAATAGACGTAACCAATTTTTATTTTTTATTTTTCTTTCGGGATTTAATTCATAAAAACTCTTATATTCTTTCTTTCCCTTTGTATATGGAGACATATTACAGAAATCTTAATTGGCTTCTTTGTTCCAATAATTCCTACTACGCCTATCATAATATAATTACTTAAGTATCCATTCACGATATTCATTGTACCGCTTGTGGGTTTCTCCTGATAGGTTATTCCTTTTTTAAGCTATTTGTCTCAGTGTTCGTCAAACTCAAAGAGGCAAAAGAAACATAGCTGCACATCTTATCTCGTTTCAACTGGTGAATAAATTTTTATTTTTGTGATTCTATTTCTAGACTTAAATATTTTCTTTCTTGCTAAATTGATCAGTGGAAGTACCTGTCTTTGTCAATGCTCTTCGATATATCATATTTTGGTTTATTCACTTTTTCTTTTTATATTTCCTACAGAAATTAGGAAACAAACTTCTCCAGCCCAGAAGGCATAAAGAAGCTGCAGAGCATTATACTGCAGCTATATCGAAAAGTAGCAAGTGGTGCCATTCTGTGGCTATTTGTTTCTGCAATCATGAAGCTGCATACCAAGCACATGGTCAAATTGGTAATGCCGTTGCTAATTGTAATGTAGCCATTGCTCTTCACCATAATTACCAGAAGGTTTGGGTCTAAATCACACAATGTACTATATTTAATTGAAAGTGCAAGTTGTCGTTTTTTGTTTCTACTTTTCCTGAGATTTTACTTGCTTATAGATTGGCTTTTGTCATCTTCATTTCAAAACATGCTTTTTATTCACCCTAGGCATGAGAGTAATTAATATGTTTCTTTGAAATAAGGATAAGTTTAGCACTATAAATGATAAAAAAATATGCTCCATTTATAATGTCTATAAAATAGGATCAATGGAAAGAACACAAACTGTATTGTGGATAGGAATGTATTGATGTGTCTAAGAGTTTGTTTGTGTTTAATTTTCACGTTATTAGACTTGTTCAAAACGTCTTTTGGTAAGCTTCCAAGATTGAGCTTTTTTGTTTATCTTTTGGAATTAATTGATGATTGTACGTTTTTAGTCAAGAATGATTGTTTAGGTTTACGGTACTTGATTAATCTTTAACTTTGATTGATTTTCTCGATTTTGGATTTTTTTCATCAGTAAGCAAATAGAAAAAACATTTTTGTCGTTCTAATTATAGGTTATAATTTATTTTATCTATTTAATGAGTTAAACCATGTGGTATTATCAAATTGTTTCTATGAACAGTTGAAAAACTATGTTAGCTCATATGGCATATCAATGAATGGTATTTGATCATTTTTCACTTGACCTAGACTTCAGCAACATGAGTTCTTGCTGATTTCCCTTAAGTGAGATCCTATTATAATTGTCTTCAAATGTCATTGATTTATATTTTATGTGTTTGATGTTAGAATTGCCTTCCAGAATTTCAGATTACATCAAATTTTAGTAAACTCGAGCATTAATTTAGGCAGCCTCATTTTCTGCATTTTCTTAGGGAAGCTATGAACATTAACTTGCACATCCTGTAAATGACATTCATATGTCATATTAGTTATATTTTGCTTACCTTTAACTTTCACATCCTGTAAATGACATTCATATATGAGATTAGTTTTATTTTGCTACCTTATCTCATCCCATGCCACGTTGTGCTAAGCAAACATCACAGTTCGTTTATGTTACAAAATAGTCTACACAAGCTAACTATTACCTAAAATAGGCTGTAGTACTTACTCTTATCTCTTACTTATAATTCTTATCGTAAAGAGCTCTCGACAATAGTGGGAGATTAAATGAAATCACTGCAATGAAAGCCTATCTTTTGTTAAGTCCTTCAAAGTTGTCACCTCCAGCTGCAAACAGATTTACTCAAATTCTGTAAATCCAATCTTCGGTTCTCAAAGTAATGTTTTTTTACATCAATATGATCACATAACTTCACTAAACTTTCCTTCATGTACTTTCAAAGAACAAATATTTCTGGGTAAAAGCAAAGGCACGCGTTCAGTCTAAGAACACAAGCTTCTGGTACCTGTCATGCAACAAATGCAACAGAGTTTCCAACCCCAACAAAGCAGGAGAAATCTACTCCTGTAGATTTTGCAAATCTAGCAACTCAATTGCATCTCCAAGGTACACACACTTCATCCTTCAACACACTACACAATAATTTCAAGCACTTCATTTCCTTTATTTAATTCGAAGTTGAAAGTAATGTTCTTATCATGTCATTTTCTTCTGCCATAAATTTCCAGTTTTACTAACATCTATGTATGCTAAGAGCCAGAGCTGATGTAATCTTGGAAGATTCAACAGGAAATCTAAAAGCTTCAGTCATGGGTGAATGTGCTGAGAAAATCTTGGGTTGTCCTGCAAATGTGCTCATGAAGAAGCATGCCGATGTACTAATTCTATTCAACTTTGTCATTTTCCTTCTCCTACAATATATGTTCATTACCATTTTGTTGCTAATCAATTCTCTCATGTTTGTAGGACACTATCCTATCTAATGATGAGGACATTCGCATAGATATTGAGGATGAACATATATTTTACATCAAGGAACTTCCAATGGCTGCTGGCTCACCCTCAACAAAATGGACTGCTTCTTCAGAGTTCAAGTACGAAATAATATTCATGCTTGATCCAGCCGAAACATGTGCTCCTCCAGAAATGATGTCTGGCAACAAGGGAAATGATAAAGTCAATATTAAAGGCGCAACACCTTCCGACAAAATTGTGTTGCCTCAGTCTCCACCTGCTAAGCGATCTTTATTCCAAAATCTAGATGAGCAACCTAAAACTACGAACAAGAAAGCAGAAAAAATAGTGGGAGACAAAGACGCGGCTGCAGCTGCCCTGAAAAAACTCCTGTGATGCAGTTTGAACATAAAGATAAAGAAAGTGGGGTTAGGAATATTCCCCTGATCGATGGAGATGCGAATGTGAAGATGATTGAGTAAAAGATGTATGGACCATGCACAAAATCCTTGTGTCCTGTAAAGACGATGAATAACCAATATTATTAAAAAATTATAAAAACTCGAAAAAGAAATGTCTAAACTAATATATAAAGCAAAATTAAATAAAAAAGAATAATTGTTGAGTTGTCTCCCAACCAGCGCTAAATTATAATTTATAGCTCAACTCGACTTTTGCACAAGTGTATCATGGTACTTTGAATATGGCTCTGCATTCCTGCTTAACTTGCTTAATTTGACTTTGTTCCATATTGTAACTTTCTTCCAAATCTTAATCTTGTCCTTCTCCAAATAGTATGACTTCTCCTCATCATCCATTTCAAACTCAACAATGCACACCTCAATCTCTTCATAAGGTTTAATCACAAACTCCATTTTGGAGCAAACAATGAAGTTAATGATTTCCTCTTCTTTGAATGCTACAAGTTCTTTTTCACTCGTTATGATTAATTTTTCAATATTTTCATGCTCCTCTTCTTCAATTGAAGTTTTCTCGAGTTCAACGTTCGTGTTCAAAACTTTTGGCGACCGAGAACTTTTAAATAAAATAAAATTATTTCTCGAAAAACGTGTCGCTAAACCCTAAACCCTAACGTCAAAGCGAAAGCGTGTTCGTCTAGCCGTTATAATCAAATTTAAATTATTTCAAATCGAATTCGTTTCCAAATAAGTTTAAAGTATTAATTTCTTGTTATTTTATTTTTAAATCCGAATTTTAGTAAATTTAAGTAAAATATATATCTTATGATTATTTGAAGCCTAATTATTTATAGTCCAATTATATAATCCCAAAATTTAAATTATACTCTTTTTAACCCATTTCATTTGGGTCCAATGCAATCAAGTCCAATTAGAAAATTTCCAGAAACCCAACTGTTTGGCCCAATTACCCACCTAGAAGTTTGTGCCCTAATTTTCTACTATTCATACACCCTCATTCTCCCTCTCCTCACACTCACACAACATCCATTTTTTGGTAAGTCTCTCCCCCTCAATCCTCTCGCTGTAAATTCACCATTGATGCTAGGAAATCAATTTCTAGCATCAACAGTGAACTCCCAAGCTGCAACACTATGCAGCCCACCCACCAAACCACCATTCACCATCAACATTGCAGCCCTCGAGTTTAACCATTAGCCACTACAATTCCAGCTCCAGCTCAATGACCACCATCCATCCACCTCAAACCACAAACAGATAACTCCAAAACTCACAGCCGAAACTCATTGTCGAACCCAACTACAACAAACTGCAAACATTTACACAAATCCAGCATCAAACCACCACCATCCCCATGGCCCCAAGACATCAACAATCAACTCCAACCCGAAAGCTCAACCTAAAGCCACCACCATTTCACAGGCCACCACCACCATCTAAAACCACCAGCCACTACACCCAAAAACTGAAGCCCCTCACCTCAAAACTGAGAACACCCAACACCATCCCATCACCACCAATAATCGAAACCACCAAGCCAACCACCAAGCAACCACCAAACCAATCCATCACCAAACTCACTACACCAAATGCCCAAACCACCAACCCACGAGCCCAACACCACCGAGACCTCAACACCACCATTTCACCCCAAATCCACTACAAAAATCGAGAAAACAATCAAAAAACCCAAACACTTACCTCTTTTACCACCGGAGAAACTCGAAAATCTCGAACCCCAAGCCATTAGTCACTCTCGGATAATACCTAAAAATAGGAGGGAGACTCCCAATCTCCCCCTACACTCGCCGGCACCTCCGTTGCCGGTGGTGGAAACCGGAGGAGGAGGCTGCCGCCTCCTTCCGCCACTACCATCCTCTCTCTGGTTCGGAATTGGAAGAAAGAGAGAGTGCTATGTGATGTTTTATTTAATTTGGTTTTCAGAAATTACCCCCTAGCCCCTAGTTTTTAAAGTTAGTCATTTCGGTCCCCAAGCTTTAATAACTATTATTTCAGTTCATAAATTTCTTATTTTCAGCTTTGATAGATTTACAATTAAGTCCATAATTCATAAAAGGTACAATTTCAGCCCTTTAGTTCTATTTTCATCTTTATTATATTTACAGTTTAGTCTCTAAACTTCTAAAAGTTATTATTTCAGCTTTTAGTTTTATTTTCAGCTTTAATAGATTTACAGTTTAGTCCCTAAACTTCTAAAAGTTATTATTTCAGCCCTTAAACTTTTATTTCCAGTTATAATAAATTTCCAATTAAGCCCATGACCTTTATTTTATTATTTGAAGTTATTTATTTCAGTTTCACAAACTTCCAATTAAGTCCTTAAACTTTATTTTATCACTTTAAAACTTTAAAGTTTCAAAATACTAATTTAAAACTTATTTTTTATTTTGGTTAGACGAAACGTACGGACGATTAAGAGTTTGAGATCACTTTTCGCTTCATTCTTGCACGTAACTCGAGATTATTGAGGTAGACTCGCCTTCATTAATTAATTTAAATTATAATTGCATGTCTTATGTGAATTTACGTGATTTATATACTTTAATGCATGAGATGAGAATATGTCATATGAGATATATGATGTTGTTATGCTTGCCATAACTTATATGCTTTAATGCATGAGAAAGACGTGAATCTCTTATGAGATAAGATGAGAATGTTATGCATAACTTATGTGCTTAAATGCACGAGACGGACTACCAACACCCTATGATTTCAAAGAGCCTATGATTTTTTAAAAAATGAGCCAAAGATGATGATGATATCACGTTATATATTGCATAAGCATGTGTTCAATTATTCTGTAAATTAATTATCAGCGATGAGTCTATTGAGTATTTATTCGAAATACGCATTTCGTTATTTTAACAATATTTGTAAATTTCGAAGATGGTCTGATGTGATGAGCAGTGGTGGCATGAATTGAAAGTTGTAGTTATTTACTTTCGAAATTTTCGCATTTTGAAAACTATTAACGTACTTTGTAATTTCGTTTATTTCAAAAACTTGATATTTGAATTTTAAAACAATTATTCCAAGTTATTTAAATGAGCTTGTTGCCGATGATAATTATCGTTATGAATGTGATGTGATTTTAAAATTAGGTTATTTTCGCAAATTTTGATGACTAAAATTAGGACAAAAGACGATGACGTGGCAATCCGGGTTAATGGAACTCGAGGCGCTACAGTTTTCTCCTCTTGTTGTATTTGTAAGAAGTCAGGCTGACGTAATTCCTTTAATTGATGTCCATTAATAATTGGTGGGAGAAATAATCCCATATGAAAATCTCCCACATCAAATTGTAGTGAAATAAATAATGCAACGAGTAAGTCACCCAGGACAATTTCATCAAGTTTACATTCTGCTTTTATATCACGAAGTCGTTGTCCTACAATGAAATCTCCCACAAGCATATTTCCCGTGTCAATTTCTTGAGCTATCAATTATTGTTGCCTTATGATAAAGTCACATATAAACATTTTGTTGAAATCAACCACAATCATCTTTTATCATGCTATTTTCTCCTTTTATGTATCCTGAGAGAGAGAGAGAGAGAGAGAGAGAGAGAGAGAGAGAGAATTAAAATGAAACAAAAATAATAATACAAGAATATAGGTAAAAGTTCGAATTAGTGCCAAGGTAATTAAAATCAAACTAAAACTCAATCCCCGGCAAGGGCTCCAAAAACTTGTTCGAAAATATATTTCGGATTAAAACTACTACAAGTGTACAATTTATTACAAGTAATAATGTGGTCTTTTTGAGTCCAAACATCGTTTTCACAGAGATTGATTTAGTTTTAATTATAAGTACCGTGACGTGACCTTAACCAAAATAATAAGAATTTATGATTTTTTCAATGAATTAAATAATCTACATATAAAAACAAGATCTAAATTAATTAAAATTAAATGCAATTGTTGTGAAAATATGAAGATGAAAAACGTACTAGGATTTCGAATCCTCTTATATTAATTCTCTTTAACTTGAACTTTTCAATTTGACGTATGGGTGGCAATGGGCCAGCCGAGCCGGCTCGACCGTTACCCACACGAGCTCGTGGCTCGTCCACGACGAGCAGAGCTTCAGCTCGGCTCGTGAATTTTTGGGCAAGCTCAGCTCGTGCCCCGAGCTCGCCGCTCGTGGGTACTTAGCGAGCCGAGCTAAAGTTTGCTGCTCTTTTTTTTTCACTATACTAAATTTAAAAAATATATATACACATTTTCTAAACTTTTCTTAAAATATACATTTTCCAAAACATTTTTCTTTAAAAAAAATATATAAACCATCATCCTTTATCCGGGTTCGAGACCGACTACTTCAATTTCGAGTAGGTGGAGTTAACAATTATACACGAACTTGTTACGTGTATAGTTTTTTAAAAAAATTATAAAGGTATTAAAAAAAAAATTTGTGAAGTATGGTTAAATTAAATATCACTTAATTGACTACATGCAATTTTAGCATATTTATCTTGTAGTCGATAATGAACATCTTCTCAGTCCTTCACGAACATTAATGCTTCCAAAATATCTTCTTTTAGTCGACTTCTGACCTCGAAAAGAACCTTCTTCCCTACATTAAAAGCAGACTTCGAAGTTACAGTGCTAACCATAGGTGTAAATAGATATTTTGCCATTGCAGAAACTATTGGCTATCAGTGTTCATACATTCGCCATAAATCAATTACTTCTTTTGAATTTTTCTTAATTGCATTGTTACTAGGCATATTATAATTAAAGTAATCAATTAATTTAGCAGGCAACACATTTGGACTATTACTAAATGTTTGAGTATATGCAGTGGAAGACAAACTACTACTATTACTAGAGGAACCAAATGCATATGCAGTTGAATCATATCTATATGAGCTCATGCCTTAGAATAAATTTAAAACTTCAGCGTCGTCATCTCCTATAATAGTGGGAGGAGTAGTTGTAGAGCCGGAGAGTACACGAGTAATATGTGTACTCATTCGTGTAGCATATATTTCGTACATTTCATATAAAGTTTGTTCCAAACTCCTATAAATAATAGGTACGTTAAAAGTTAAAGCATTTGAAATTTGATCAATAATAAATTAGTACCCGATAAATTATATAGGGAGTTCATGATACATGCTAACGGAAATAACATAGGCAAGTCTTCCCAATATTTTTTAAATTTTAATTCCATGAAAAATATAATTGAACTATAGGGTAATCTTTAAATCTATGAAAATCCCTAGCAATTATATACAAACGTTCAAGGACCATACAACTAGTAGGATAATAAACATATACAAAATATTTGTAAAATCATAAAAACTTGTCAAAAAAATTTTAATTTTAAAAACTAAATGCCAATCGTGCTCATTTAAAATAGTATCATCGTCGTCTCTCATAGATCTACTGTTATAAAATTTAGTAATTAAATGTTCGAAATTTTCACATGATTTTAATAATAAATATGTGGAGTTTTATCTATGTCCTACGTAACTAATAAAAGTTTTTACATGCGATACCCCAACTTCGCCACAAAATTCCTCAAATACTTGTTTTCTACTAAGTGCAATCGTGATATAGACTAGTGCATTCCTAATTCGTTGAATTTCATCCTTAACGTGTTTTAAACCGTCTTGTACTATTACATTGAAAATATGGTAAACACATCGAATATGAAATAAATAACCACCGAAATCGGGTTGAAGTACCCTATGCAATCTATTGATAACATGCTTATTTACACTAGCCTTGTCGAATGTAAAAGAACAAATTTTACTCTCACATTTATATTCTCTAATAATGTTCATAATAGCATTAAATATATTGTTAACATTGTGCGGGAACTCAATAATTTTAAAAGCAATAATTTTTTATGCAAGACCCAAAGTGGGTCTAGTGTGCAGTTAAAGCTATGTAACATCTTTTATTAATCCATTCTCACTATCCGAAGTTAAAGATATCACACCCCTATATTTTTCTAAATCTAATCAATAGTTTCTTTGAATTAAGAAAATATTCAATTATATCAGAATGAAGAGTATTTCGACTTACTTCAACATACCTCGGTTGAAGATATTGTTTGACGTAGGAAACAAAATGTTAGTTGTCCGCTATTGCAAGTGGCAACTCCGACGCGGTAATGGATTTCACCATTCCCTTTCGAGTTTTTCTTCTGAATACATCCACGTAGAAAGTGGCGTGGTAGTAGCACTGACGCCTGTACTACCAAACTGTAGTTGCGTTTGACCAACTGGAAAAAACTCATGTTTGGCCGCACATGTTTTGTAGTGACGGTTGATGTGAGTGGTTCCAATGCCTTTTTGTCATGCCAATCGTTATTGACACTATTTACATACTGCTTTGGTTTCTGAAACACCATCGATTACAAGACCAGTTTGAACCAATTTAAAATGATCTCAACATTTTGCACGCAGAATCCCCTTTAAGACCATCTTGCATCAGGAATATGTAATGCAAGTTTTTCATCCTGTTCCAAATCAATTGGATGTCATCAACATCAATGTCATCCAAATCAATTGGATAGTCACCTTCATGAATGTCGAAATTTTGAATATTTTTTGGAATGAGTAATTCTTTTAGACTGGCGAATTCATTCCCAAATTGACTTTGGACAGGTGTTTCGCCTTCGACACCGAACAAGTTTTCCACAAACGATCGTGGATCTATTTATGAATGATTGAAATTAAATATTGAAGACTTGAAGTAAAATTGAGAAGTGAATGAAGATTATGTAGTAGTGTAGAAAATAAATTGTAAAATCAAGATTATAACTCGATAATGTAAAAATAAAACGTAAAAGAGTATAGATAGAATGATGATAATGATTTGTAAATAAATTGTAGAGAGTAGAGAATGAGAGATTGATAGTAAGTTTGGTGGGAAAAAATATTGTAATGAATGAGTATTTATAGGGGAAGAAAAATGAAATGGGAAAAAAAGATTAAGGACCGAAACGGTCACTGAATTTGAAACTATTTTTTTTGTACAAGCCACGAGATGAGCTGGCTCGTGGCTCGCAAAAACACGAGCCTGGCTCGTGAGCAGCTCGTCTAAATGACGAGCTGAACAACGAGCTGACCTGGAGCCGACTCGAACTCGTTTTTGCCGAGCCGACGAGCCACTCGGCTCGGTTGCCACACTAATTTGACGACATGATTTAATTATGAAGATCAATATTCCTAATTTGTTTAACAATCTCTCTCGAGTAGAATTAAGCATATTTTTACATGTGATCCAACTATATGTCTATGATGGATGCGAACATATAAAAATGCATTAATGGATTCTTGAGTAATTAAAGATCATGTAAAGCATAGCGATATATTTCTATCACATATCGGACTCTACGACAATTGATACTATGTCTAACTTATTTTTCATCTTTCGAGGGTAAAACAAGCCACAATATTCATACAATTATTGATCAAGTAATTGTAGGAAAAATTAAATTCATGTCAATCATTCAATAATTAAAAACGTGCCTTAAATGTCAAATTAAAATCACGAGTCAAAGATTTATGATACAAGTTTTATCTTAAATCTTAGCACATATAAGTCTAGCCTAGCATGGTGAAGAGAAAAAAAATAATCAGAAAACAATGAAGAAACGACATCAACATGATTAATCTTGAATTGAACTTTGGGTTGATCTTCACGTTCTTCATCTTTTCTTCTCTCAAAACCCTTTTACAATATCTTTTTAAGTCAAAAGAAGGTCTCCCCACGTGTTCTAGTCTAGCTTTGTATATATATGATGCCCAAGATCTTGTTATTAAAGTAGAGTTTCAGTTGGAAAAGGAAACAAAATCTCGCTAAAAGTTTGTACTATGTGGTTGCATAAAAGGAAGTCTAACCATCAATTTTGGCTCTGTAATGCACTATGCGGTCGCATTGATTTATAACTATGAGGTCACATAGTTAAATTTTTTTTCCCATCAGATATTTTTCAGTATTTTGATCATATTTTTTTCTCCTGATATTCGATTGAGGTGATTTAAAATGAGTTGGTAAGCTAACTCAAAGGACTATAAACCTTCCAGAGATATAGTTTTAAAATCCGAATGTATTCTATTCCAAAAATGGGTCTCAAACTAAGACCGAAAATTCGAAGCATAACCTTTTCGCTGGAAGTTGATATGTGATAGTACTTCAACCATATTTCATCCATTTAGTTTCTTTACTCATCCAATTGATGCCCAACACTCTGAAATCTTCATCGTGAGATCGACACAACTTTTAATTATTTGCACTTGAGTTCTCAAACTTTAATTTTGCTTCATTTTAGTCATTTTCGATTTTTTCTCCTAATTCCCACCGTATTCATCATTGTTGTCCTACAAAATACAAATTACATCGAATTAAGTTATATTTAACATATTTATTAACAATTATCCATGTTTGTAACCTTACAATAAGTGTGTAAAAATGCACTTATTAACAAACAGGGAAAAAATGATGAACATGGATATGGATAGTGAAATTGAAACTATCGGTGAAACTCCTCCAACAACAAATTTAGAAAAAAGTGCTGCATCTCTTTCTCCACTTCCACAATCATGTTTTGGGAAGAGAAAAATAGGAACTATTTGGATGTATGGGAACACTTCACTATTATAGGATATCTAAAAGATGAAAGTGTTAGGTATACGTGTAACTATTGTGGGCGAGATTATGCTTGTGGGGTTAGGAAGTGTAGGACCAGTACCTTGAGGAACCATTTGGTTCTTTATTGTAAGAAGTATCCATGAAGGATAGAAGACAAAAGGTAAAAAAGCCCAACTGGGTGTGGTGGGAACAATCCTATTGTTGTTGGCTTTAATAAAGAAGAATGTAGATTTGGCGATTTGCATGTGCTAAGATGATAGTAATTGATGAGCTATCTTTTTAGCTTTGTCGAAGGTCACAGGTTTAGACAATTTTGTCGTGTAGCATGTTTGAATTTCGATCGTCCTTCTCGTAGGACTATTGTTAGAGATATTTATCAATTGTATTTGGATCAAAAATTGCAATTGAGAAAAATCCTTTGAAGTCAAAGAGTTTTTTACTACTGATACTTGGAGTTCTATTCAAAACATTAACTATATGTTTCTCACTACACACTTTGTTGATTCTAATTAGAAGCTTCATAAACGAATTTTGAATTTTTCTGTGATTGCTAATAATAAAGGTTAAACTATTGGTAAAACTATTGAGACTTATTTACGTTTATGAGGTATTGAGAAAGTGTTTACAATTACGGTTGACAATGCAACTGCATATGAAATAGCTATTTCTTAACTTAAGAGGAAGATGATTGGTAGGAGTAGTGATTAGTGTGTTTTGGATAGAAAGTATTTGCATATGAAATATTGTGCGCACATTGTTAATTTGATTGTATGTGAGGGATTGAAGGAAGTACATGGATCAATTGTTAGTATTCGCCATGCAGTGAAATATGTTAAATCTTCTCCTGCTAGAGAACAAAAGTTTAAGGAATGTGCAAGTTAAAAAAAATTGATTGTAAATCACATGTATTTTTAGATGTATCGACTAGGTGGAATTCCACATCTTTGATGTTGGAAACTGCTTTAAAATTCCAAAAAAGCTTTTGAATGGTTAGAGGATGATGTACAATATTTCAATTATTTTCAAGAGCATGATGGTGGTAGAAGAAGGGGTGGACCTCCTTGCACTTTTGAATGGGAAAATGCTTTTGTTTTTGTGAAGTTCCTTAAATACTTTTATGAAGTAACATTGAAGTTTAGTACTTCATTGTGCGTTAGCTCTAATATTTATCTATGAACTATGTTCACTTTTGACTAAACTAGAAGAATGGAGTAAAAACAGTTATTATCTTTTTGAGTGATACGACTATTAACATGAAGAAATATTTTGACAAATATTGGGAAAAATGGAAAATATTAACCAATTATTATTGATTGCTACTATACTTGACCCAAAATACAAATTGGAGTATGTTATTTTTTGATTTAGTGATGTTTTTGAGGATAAGGAAGCTGCTTGTAACGCGACAAATATTTTGAAAGACAATATGATGTCTACTTACAATTGTTATATGAATTGTGAAGCAAGTTCTGGAAGCATTGAAGTATCTAGTGAATTGAATTCTTCAATTGGGGTTTCTTCTACTAAAGAAAGTCGTACTTCAAGTATGTCTCTTACTCGTGTTTCTAGGTTTATGAGAAAGCGAGCAACAAAGGATTTGGTTGACCTAAAAAATGATGTGGATATGTACTTGTCGGATGCTTGTGAAAACATAGAGGATACATATTTTGATGTTATTAAGTGGTGTCGGTTTAGTGGAAATAAATATGGCACTTTGTCCAAACTTGCTAGGGATGTTATGGCAATTCAATGTCTACTGTGGCTTTAGAAAGTGCTTTTAGCACTGGAGGAGGAATTATTGATCCCTTTTGTAGTTCTTTAACCTCGAGGATGGTGGAGGTCTTGGTGTGTACTCGAAATTGGCTAAGAGAAACTCCGATCACGGAGAGATTTTACATGGATGATGTGGAGGAATATAATAAATTGGATAAATGTTATAGCTAAAACTATTTCATGAATTATGTTAAATATATGTATTTTATCTAATCGATTGTGGAGCTTTCCGAATTTGAGTTTGAATCAAGCAGTACATAGTTTCTTCCTCCTTTGACTCGTCACAGTTAAATTTCTCGATTTGGCCTTGAATCACTAGTCATTTCTTTATTATTCTATTACCGGATGATTGTAAATTGCAAATTTCTTAGTTTGAATTTAGATGATTGTATAATTTTTATTATATTACCTAGCTTCGATTAAATTGTTTTGTGGATTATGGAAATGACAAACTTTTACAAAGCGATGAATTAAGTTTTTTACAAATAGGAAACAAACAGAAAATAACAAGTTATTTAATAAAAAGGAAATGACAAACTATATATATATATATATATTAAACAGGGAAATTGCTTAATATATCCTAAAGAAACCGCTTAACCAATTAAGTTATTTTATTTTAATTTGATTAATTAATAGTTGATTTGGAAGTTTAATAATAATAATAATAATAATAACCGACCTGACCCGCCCCGATTCGGGTTCAATAACCAAAACGGGCCGGTTCGGGCTATGCAACAGTACATAACCGATCAACTTAGGTCGGGTTCGGGCCAAAATGCACCCAACCCCCCTCCCGATCGTCCAACTCTACTAGATAAAGATATAATATATTTCTGATAGTAACCCATTTTATTTGAAGCTGCAATAGAGCTTCATCTCTACAAGTGTGAGATGTTGATTCAGCAAAAGACGTCATGGACACAAGCCGACTCGGGAAGAAGGTACTTGACACGCACACAACAATTGGAAATTGAAATCCAAACTCATTTTTTTTTATATTTTTTTACATTTTGTTTGTATTTCTATTTTGTTTTTAACAGCAAAATGGTGTGACACACCTAGGTATTGTACAATATTTCTGACTTACTTCTACGAACCAAGGTCGAAAAGATTAAAAAAACAAAAACCTTTTACAACCATTGATGAAGGATTCCTCAAAAAATTAAAGATTAGTTAACTTTTTTAGAAATCAAATGGCGTAGTGAGGAAGATAATAATAATAATAAGAAGAAGAAGAAGAAGAAGATGATGATGATAATGATGATGATGAGTTCTTCTTCCTTTTATGACTTAGGAATAGTGTGTTAGATCATACCTAATATGTTAAAAACGAGGAATGCACACGAACAACAGATTGTGAAATTGTAGAGACGGAAGAATGTTTTTGGATTCAGGAGCTGGATTTTTGGTTTTTAACATGAGTGTGCTGTGACGTGGGGTTTTTGTGGAAAATAGAGCTTTAGTAGTGTTGTTATTTTGAGTAATTAATGGATGCTTAGTAAATGTTGTTATTTTCAGTAGTATTGTTGTAATGATTTTGACTTCTAATGTATTCAATATGCAATGAAATGTTCTTACTGATATATAGACTTCCAATCTCTTGATTTTTTTTTTCTTATGTTCTTACTTTCTGGTTGTTCACGTGTATCGTAAGATAGGATTGTTGAAACGTTTCATGAACCTTAAACTTTATAAACTTGCCAGGATCTTCATGTCAAACCATTAAGAACTTTAAATTAATGTGGAACATACCTTGATCCTGATTTCTGACTTGAATAATGAATATTGAATCTTGATCTTTAAATCTTCAATTTAATTGCTCCAAATCTTCTTCTTGATTCTTGGATCTTCCTCTTCAATATGTTTTCTCTGATATTCTTGTGTTGATGATATGACATAAAGAATGAGAAATTCACATATGAATTGGGGACCATAACCCTATATATCGTTTCCATGTGTATTCGACCCATCGTCAAATACAAACCCTAATGGATCTGGTCTCTACACATATAGTCCGATCCACACTTTATTTAGATGCCTAAAGCCCAATTATTTAATTCTTTATTAGATCACAATTAATTTTGAGCTTAACTTTAAGGTAGCCTTTATACACAATTAATTACATATGTCGGCCTACATAACAAATTGAATAATTTCCCAACAATCTCCCATTTGGGCCACATATGTCAACTTATAAATGTGTATAACCTTATGAGCTCAAAACTTTTGCTATCATAACCAAAAGCATCTCCGAACAATCTCGTCCATTGATTATATCAATTTAGGATCAAAGCGGTCTTCGTTATAAGTATCACAACTAAACCATCAATGGTCACACACATCAATACAATCAAATGACATAGATCAAATGTGGATGTGTAGCATGAAAATTACATGTAATGTGATCTAGACATGCATATTTCCAACTGGTCCTGCTTTATTCTTTAATACTTTATGAGATCAAACCAAAAAAACTTTAATCAGAGTGAACTAAATTGAATACTTTATTATTGAAATAAACTTGAATGTGCACAACAAAATTATGTGTCAAAAGACAACATCCAAAATTACAAACTCCCATTAAACTAGTATATCATCAAAATTTACAATACCCATGTGAGTGGTGTGCTCATGAAAGACCTTGGGTGGTAGACCTTTAGTGAATGGATTTGCTATCATGGAGTTTGTCCCAATATGTTCTATAGTAACCTGACCACTCTGAACTCTTTCTTTAACAACTAGGAATTTGATGTCTATGAATTTAGATTTTGTTGAACTCCTATTGTTATTGGAATACATGACTGCTGATTTATTGTCACAAATAACAAAAGTGGTCTTTCAATTCCATGTATAATCCGCAGCCCAATGACAAAATTCCAAAGCCACATTCCTTAATTGGATGCCTCATAATATGCTATAAACTCCGCTGCCATGGTTGAAGAAGCTACGAGTGTATGCTTTTCCAGGATATAGCTCCTCGGCTAGCAAGAAGACATAGCCTGATGTGGATCTCCTACTGTCTTGACATCCAGCAAAATCAGCATCAGCATAACCAATGGTCTCCAATTGGTCCGATTTCCTGTATATGAGCATGTAATCTTTTGTTCTCTGTAAATACCACATAACCTGCTTGACTGCCTTCCAATGATCAATCCCAGGGTTATTTAAATATCTGCCTAGTATTCCAACAATAAATGCTATATCTGGACGCGTGCATACCTGAGCATACATTAGACTCCCAATTGCTGAAGCATAGGGAATCTTCTGCATTTCCTTTACTTCAAGGTCATTATTAGGGCATTGATTGAGAAAACTTATCTCCCTTAGCCACATGGGTATCACCTAGTTTATAATCCTACATCCCAAATCTCTTAAGTACTGTATCGATATAGTTCTTTTGTAATAATCCAAGAATACCTCGATAACGATCTCGATGTATCTGAATCCCTAATACAAAAGATGCGTCACCAAGATCTTTCATCTCAAAATTCATTGATAGAAATTTCTTAGTTTCGTGAAATAAGCATATATCATTGTAGGCAAGCAGTATGTCGTCAACATACAATACCAGGAATATATATTTACTCACACTAAACTTGTGATATACACAATCATCAACCACATTCATCTTAAAACCAAACGAGATGATTATTTGATGAAATTTGTGATGCCATTGACGGAAAGCCTACTTAAGCTCATAGATGGATTTCTTTAATTTGCAAACCATTTTCTTTGAGTCTCCTGACACACAGTTTTTCGGTTGCACCATATATATCATCTCATCAATGCCACCAGTAAGAAACGTCGTCTTTACATCCATCTGATATAGCTCAAGGTCAAAATGTGTTACAAGTGCCATTATAATCCTGAAAGAGTCTTTCGTTGAAATTGGAGATAAAG
Source organism: Fraxinus excelsior (assembly GCA_019097785.1). Classification (NCBI taxonomy): domain Eukaryota; kingdom Viridiplantae; phylum Streptophyta; class Magnoliopsida; order Lamiales; family Oleaceae; genus Fraxinus; species Fraxinus excelsior. Next base: position 17,232,941 of record CM032639.1, on the reverse strand, counting down.
TCTCTTTGTAATTGATGCATTTCCTTTGAGTAAAGCCCTTTGCAACAAGACGAGCTTTATATCTTTCTATATTACCCTTCGAATCCCTTTTGGTTTTAAATATCCATTTGTAACCAATGAGTTTCTTACTTTCAAACAATGGGACAAGTTTCCAAACATCATTGTCTTTCATGGACTTTATTTCCTCATCCATAGCATTAATCCACTTTTGAGAATTATTACTTTTCATTGCTTGATGAAAGTTGATAGGATCGTTTTCCATCAATCCAATGCCATTCCATGTTCTTGGAGAAATACTATAAAGTAATCTGGGATTGAATTTCTCCTTTAGTGGATCTCCTTGAGGTTGTCGAGTTTGTTCTTCTAGAACAGTCTCTTGATTGTTTACAAGGGGTTCTGGAATATTGTCTCAATCCAAAATTGTTTCTTGAATAAGATCTGGAGCAAGAATTTGTCCCTGGTCTTGATCGTTATCAATTGCAATAGGAGGGATGCTTATACGTTCCTCCTCAAAGCCAACATCTCTAACTTTATCTCCCCCCACAAGCTCTACATCCTCAAAGAACTCGAACATTTCCCGTTTCAAAATTGACCTAATAGTGGGACCTTTAAAAAATTTATAACCCCTTAACAATTGCTTTACTTGTAACTTTGTTGAGAATTTAAGATGCAGTCTTTAGGCAATCGAATTAAGTAAGTATAGATTATCATATCCCAATGAAGAACCGGTACCCACAAGATTCGAAATCAAGAAAAAGACTAAATTTATTATTTCCAAATGAACAAGAATAAACAAATTTGTCCAAAATAGAAATAGAAACCAAATTTCGTCTAAAAGACGGTACCACAAAAGTCTCTTTCAAATCTAAATAAAAAAGAACGGTCTTTAATAATAATCTAAAATGCCCTACACCATCTACTTCAATTGATTTGCTGTCGCCCACGTAGATGAATCTTTCAATATCATTTGGCTTTCAGCTTTTTAGATAACCCTTTGTTTACACGCCAAGCGTGGTATTTGGTACAATCTCTTTTCAAATGTCCCGGGATTCCACAAAAGTAATAGCCAGATGATTCATCCTTTTCATGCTTTTGCTACTTCTTTTGAGCCGGACTGGGTGCAGCTTCGTTATTCTTTCTTTTCTTGAACTTGTCCTTAGAGGTACTGGCCAAGTGAGCACTTTCAGTTATTTCTTGCTTCAGCCTTTCTTTTTCTTGCACGCAATATGAAATGAGCTCATTTAGAGTCCACTTCTCCTTTTGACAGTTATAACTGACCTTAAATTGATTATATTGTGTAGGAAGAGAAATCAAAACCAAAATGCACGAGCAAATCATCAGATAGCTCGAGCTTTAATGCCTTTAATTTTGAGGCAATATGAGACATCTCCATGATGTACTCCTGAATATTTCATTTACCTTTATACCTTAGTAAAACTAAGTTTGCCAAAAGCGTAGTAGTTTCAGTCTTATCGCTCTTTGCAAAGAGTTTTTCAATTTCATCAAAAAAATTCCTTAGTAGCAGTTACCTTATTGGACGTAGCGCCCTTGAATGATTCTGGAATACCACGCTTCATGATCATAAGACTCATGCGGTTTGAACAATCCCACTTATCAAAGTCCCTTTTTTCATCAGCGAAACTTTTGTCCGTAAGTACAGTGGGTTGTTCAGTCCTTAATGCAAGGTCTAAGTCCATGCAGCCAAGAACGATCTGAACGTTCTCTTTCCAGCCTTAAAGTTGGTTCCATTTAGCACGGGAATATAGTTGATGTTTGCAGATATTGTAGAAGCAGAATAGTTAACTGAATAGAGAACAAAGCCAAAGAAATATGTTCACATTAGAATCCGTATTAAACAATTAATTAATTCAAATAATGGTAAACTCCATCACAAGAGACCGAGCACAACATTGATATTTAGTCTTTGGATAGAAATATCAACTCGTAAGTGATATTCTTGGTATATTAATTAAATATTAACAGTAAACTATGTCAAACAATAAACCTATCTTTGGATCAATTTATTGTTCACATAAAACAAAACCTTATAATTGTCACATATTTATTATCACAGGTGTGCATGTAATTCGACTAAATATTTACCTTCCTTTGGGCCGATAAATATCCGCATGAATCACAAACACACTACCTTCCTAATATTCCAAATAAATTAATCTAGACAAGAGAGGTTACTTTGGTAACATGTTGCTTCAATTAATTTATTTGAGAATATTAGTAATCCAAAAGAAATTTATTTTAATACCAAGATTTGAATTTTAATTGTTAATGCATACTTTCTTTATTTTGAACTTTAGGGGACTAAGGGTTAATAATTCAAAATTTTATGGGTCAAAAATTAATTATCCAAAACTTTAGGAGTCAATTTTACTTATTGGAAACTTTAGGGATCGAAAAATTAATTATTCAAAACTTTAGGGAGGAAAAGTTTAAAAATCTTAAATTTTGGGGCCAATTAGAACAAAACAGAAACATTGAGGGCTTTAATTGCAAAATTCAAAACTTAATTGACCCAAATTAATAAATTTTAAACTCTAGAGCTGAATTATTAAACCCGAAACTTTAAAAGCCCAATTGGATGAATATAACCCAAGAGGGCCGAAGTAACCAAATCGATAAACTTCAGGGGTTGACTTATTAAAACCAATAACCTTAAGACCCAACTTGAATAAACATAAAACCTTAGGGGCTGAAATATAAAAATCACATTTTATAATTATAACCCTAACGCTAATATCAAATAGCATGCAAGGACCTCAAAACTTCAAATTTGCAGCCCAAGCCCCCGCCCCAAAAACTCCCAAACTAAAAACCCTAAATTTTTTTAATTAATGAAGATCCGGGGGTAGGCTCGTCGGCGTCGCCCCCACAAAACCCGAAGCAGCGCTCGTCGGCACCGGCGAGCGTTGCGCTTGGCAACAGCAGCGGCGACGCCTCTGCAGAAAACTGTACCAGCCCAGCTGCTGCTGCTACAGCAGCGCTGTCTGCTGCATTCAGCGGTGGCGTCGGTGCCACCCAAAAAATAATAATTTTTCAAAAGTGAAATAATTTTTTTATTTCCACAGATCTTAATCCATTCTTTCTAAAAAACCGAATTTTGAAAGAAAATCTTTAATAATATGAAAAATCAATATTATAACATTCCAAATTCTTGATCCATATGTCGTAAAGAATTTTCAAATTTAACAAAATAAATCCGGATTGCTAAATTCGAAAATAATTAAATTATAAAAAATCGAAATTAAAATTTCAATTCTCAATTATTTAACATGAATCGGCTCTGATACCACTTGTTGAAACTTTTCATGAACCTTAAACTTTATAAACTTGCCAGGATCTTCATGTCAAATCGTCAAGAACTTTAAACTAACGCGGAATATACCTTGATCCATTAATTTCTGACTTGAATAATGAATAATGAATCTTGATCTTTAAATCTTCAATTTAATTGCTCCAAATCTTCTTCTTGATTTTTGGTTTTCGATTGTGGGTTTATGGATCTTCCTCTTCAATATATTTTCTATGATATTCTTGTGTTAATGGGATGACATAAAGAATGAGAAATTCACATATGAATTGAGGACCATAACTTTATATATAGTTTCCATATGTATTCGGTCCATCGTCAAATACAAACCTTAATGGATCCGGTCTCTACACATATAGTCCGACCTACACTTTATTTAGATGTCCAAAGCCCAATTATTTAATTCTTTATTAGATCACAATTAATTTTGGGCTTAACTTTAAGATAGTTTTTATACACGATTAATTATATATGTCGGCTCACATGACAAATTGAATAATTTCTCAAAATTGTGGTGTTTATGTAGGGATGATAATGTGGCGAGTATGTGACGGGTCAGACATTCCCACACCCGTCATGTCGGGTATTTTTGCACATTCTCCCTTCCCCATACCAGGTCAAAGTGGGATGGGACATGACAGGGCGAGACAGGTCCTCTATCCTATTTATCATCCCATTTTATTTTTTATTTATTTTATTTTATGTCTTTAGTTAGTAAATATTATTACTTTTTTTTTAAAACTTGTTAAAAACAACCCATGTTCTGTTTAAAAATGACGATACATTTTTTTTTATTTTTGTTTAAAAAAAAAACTTAAACTTGAAATTAATTTTAAACGAGACGATGACTATGTTTCCTGTACCCGCTTTGGGGGCAATGACCCCTACCTTGTTTACTGGCTTAGGCGGGTAATCCTCCATCTGAATGGAGCGGGGTTCGCAAGTATCGGGTTGACTGGATTTTTTTTGACATCCCTATGTTTGTGGTCTAACATTTGTGTAGAAAACCTCCCTAAAAATGGTAAAGGTTGTGAAAAACAACCAAGATAATGTGAAACATTGTGTAATACAATCATGTATATAACAAACATTGTGCAACACAACCATGGAAATGATAAAATTTTGCTCAAATTCCCCTAGAATGATGAAGTTTGTGCGCCATGCCAATGTCCCAGATGTAGATCCATATCGAGAATACCATCCATCGGAGAGCTTCTCCACGTCATAAGTGCGGCACAACTGAGCACACTTGTTGGAATTGTAGTAGTCAGATTTTACTTGTTAATAGTTGCATTGATAAATACTTTAATGTTTATTGTCTACTTTCTAGTAAATTAATTAGTAATTCCATTTCCTTAAGACTTCATTTGATACACAACATTTTCCATTTTCCAACTTTTATAGTATTTGATAGGCAAATTTTTTCCGATAAAATGTTTTTCAACTTTCCAAGTTTTCCATATTTTTGAGGAAAACAAATTCTTGATGTTTTGATTGGTAAATATTTCCTAGGTTTTTTTTTGGCAATTGAAAAAAATTCTAGACATAATGGTAAAAAAATTATCACTTTTATTGATAATTTCCATACAAAACAAAACCAAACGAGTGATATTCGGTATGGTAATTTTTTTTGAACAAATTTTAGACCCAATGATAGAACAAATTATCACTTTAATGGACAATTTCTATAAAAAACGAAGCCAAACAGATACAAAACTTTCAACATTTTTCTAGATGAAAAATTATATCATTCAAACACAATTAATTACAATTCACAGTAAAGCAATTTTTAGACAATTCAATTCACTGTAAAACATTTTCTTTTCACACATTTTTCACATTTGCAATCAAACGGACCCTAAATGTTTAAGTTACTCTTTGAGGTTCTTATTTGAATTTATAATATTTGGTGTGAATTCAAAGTTGTTTACCTTTTTACAAATTTAATTGGCCGTCGTACACATCCATAATGATATATTCATCCCATGGTCACTCAATATAAATGTTTTAGATACATTTGTTCAGAGAAATATATATGGTGTTGCTCTAATAAAAATCATCCATGTATGTTTAAAAACAATTTGCTGAATCCATTGTTGTTTTCGTTAATTGCATAAAAATAATAAATGGAACATATATTAAATGTTTCACTCTTTGACATAACACTAATTTTTTTTAAACAATTAAAAAGCCATATATTTCCTCTTAGTTTTGTCCATATCATTTTTAATTAATTGTAATGCACAATTTAAAGGAAGTTTCTGGTAATTAGATTCGTATTTAATTTAATTTCTTATAATAAAATATTGATCGTTACAATATGATATTGGAGCTTCATGTTTCACTTCATGGAGACTCGGTTAAATTTAAAGTAAAAAAAAAAAAAAGCTATTTGAGCCCAGTTATATTGAGACTGGGCCAAAAAATTAATTTTCAACTTGGAAGTACACAATTTTATCCACTCATCCACAAACTCCTCATATGATCGGAAAGATTAAAAACAAGGAAGTCATTGTGCTTATCAACCGTGGAAGTACACAATTTTATCGATCACTCAATTGTCAATAAACTGGCGCTACCCATAGTACATGATCAATCCTTTCAGGTGATGGTTGGAAACTGTGATAAAATCGAGTGCAAAGGAAAATGTCTAAAACTCACACTGATCATCCAAAATCACACCCTTATAGTCTGTTTTTATATCCTTCCAGTAGTAGCGTCAAGTGAACCTAAGTGTCACGTAGTGAGAATGCTTAGTTCCCCATTCGATACGGCAAACACGCTAACAGCTAGGCGCGATGTCTATCTTACCAACAGTGCACTAATGATATATGATCGTATGCAAGTATTTTCCTTTACATCCTATTCATAGTAGGCGTGTATGCCAGTGTTCGAGCTTGCCGGCCAAAGAATGAGGGGAAAGTGGTCTTGAGGCGTTGAACCTCGGGAGCCAAACCTACGATCCGTGAAAGTTGGTATCAAAGCGGGACTGCTTAAGCATGCGGCGTTGTTATGAGACAATGTCGTGTGTTCTTGCGGAGAAAAGATTTTGGGCCACGGATCGTGTCGACAAATTGACAGGACACGATGAAGGAAGCTGTAGGGAAGAAAGATGAAGAGGGGCAGCGTTGCGCAATTGTTTGGGTGTCTTTCAAAGGACCTTTCGAAGAGTGCACCGTGCAGGGCACAACTCGACATGCATTGAGCGTTGTGGTTTGGAGACCGTCCACCCGAGGAACCATTGCTTAGAGGGACGGAGGTTGAAGGTTGGTGTCAGATGCGAAATGCTCTTCTCGCTACGAGGACGTAAGCGAATTCGAATGGGGGAGAATGTCACGCAGTGAGAATGCTTAGCTCCTCATTCGGCACGGTAAGCACGCTAACAGCTAGGCGCGAGGCCAATCTTGCCAACAGTGCACTATTGATATATGATCATATGCATGTATTCTCCTTTATATTCTACTCATAGCAAGAGTGTATACCAGTTGTTCGGGCTTCCCGACCAAAGAATGAGGGGAGGACGGCCTTGAGATGTTGAACCTCGGGAGCCAAATCTACGATCCGTGAAACTAGGGGTGGGATGGTTGGAGACTTTGGGTCCAACAAAAACTGACCACCGCAAGTTGACAATGACTTTCACTCATGATGGATAGCAAGTGCGGCTTCATGGATTGTGTTGAATGAGTTTATGGTATTCCTCCACCAAATTTGTTCTCATATGTCCCAGGTATTACAAAGGTGCAGGTAGATGACACATGTTTACAAGATCGGAATGCAATTTTGAAGACGTTACGCTATCACATGCTAATGGCTCAGAACCGTATGAATGTTTAGACTAACCATCATAGGCGTGAGGTAACATTCAACGTTGGTGAACATGTATATTTACGGTTGCAGTTGTATCATCAACAACCAGTTACTTTTCGAAGCTCCCTAAAACAGTCACCTAGATATTATGGACCATATAAAGTCTTAGCTGGCACTGGTCTTATTGCTTACCATTTGGAGCTGCCAGAGGAGTTCCAAATTCACATTGTCTTTCATGTTAACAAGTTTAAGATGGGATCCTCAATAACTGTAATGCCCAAGCTACCACCCGTTGTGGAGGACTCCACTTTGAAGGCTCAACCAGAGTAGTGTGGAAGTGTATTTTACACACTTATTTGAGGTCTAAAATAACGATATTTGATAGTTCTTTCGACACAATATATCCTAAATTGTTGTATTTTATATTAATGGTTGAACGAGGAATCAAAATAAAGAAGCGAAAATTGGTAAAAATGGCAAAATCCAAAGTTTGAGGACCAAATTTCAAATACTCAATAGTTGATTTGGACCACAAGACGATACTTCAAAGATTGCTAGGAGACAATTGGATGGAATTAGAACTCAAAAAGGTATGGAATAGGATCAAAATATTATCAATATCAATTTTCAATTGCACATGTTATATTCCATATTTTTAGCCAAATATTGAGACCCATTTTTGGTACAGTAAACATTTGGAAAAATTCTATATATATACAAAAATTGTAGCCCTTTAAATTATCTCTCCAACACTTTTAATTGCCTCAATCGAATATCAGAGAGATAGTTATGGCTAAAATACTAACTCTTGTGCGTAAATAAAAAATCTGCACGCAAAGGAAACTTTCCTTATTCGATTGGAACTCTTTTGAAATCCGATTTGGACGTGATTTTCAACCAAATTTCTACTCCTACAAATACCTAACAACAAAATACATATTGGAGACCTTTCATATGCATCTTATACTCTAATATTCATCAATTATTATCATTAAATGAGGAAAATTCATAATTTTTGTGAGAGAATTTATGGGGACTTGCAAGAATTCAATCTAGTGAAGATTCAAACTTAATTTTTGGGCAAAGAATAGAAGACGCAAGTGGAGATTCATCAAGAAACCATGGAAGAGATTCAAGATTTCAAAATTTATCTTCATCTTCTCAATTTATAAAAAATTCAAGTTATCACTTTTCACATGAATATGAGTTCTTGTAATTTCGATATGTTATATTAGTTTTATATATTGTTAGGATGAGATGAACTCTTGTTATAATATTTTTAGAGTTTAATTAATTATTTTGACTTTAATTTGATTTGATTTGTGGATTTATTATCATTTTATCGTTCTTTTCAATTGCTTAATCACCAACTGAATTGTTAGTGGATTTTATTATTATTGAGTGAGACAATATGATGTAAGCACATTATAATAAACATTGTAAGATTCAACAGAGGATATAGATATACCTCTATACTTTATATGTGTTCTAGTACTTGTTAATGCATTCATCATGTTTACATCTTTTATCTAGAGAAAGAAGAGTCACATAAGGGGATTAGATTTGATCTCTATCGAGATAGATTTTCAATTACATGAGGAATATGACCAACATGAATGATTTCAAATTATCATTTTAATTGTTATACTAAAAATGAAATAATATGGGGGATTCGACATGTATCACATATTTGAAAAACATATTCACTTTCTTTCATTAGTTTAATTGATAATTTAGGTATTAGTATAGAAAAAATCACAAAATTTGTTTGCTATTCAATTAAAGTTACAATAAATTTTAACCCGGTCAAACACATAGTTCTCGTGTGTTCGACACTCTATTCATCATTATATTACTTCATCACGATCCCGTACACTTACAGGATTCAAAGGATCATAGTGCTTGATTGCCGTATAATTCAAAAGGGATGTTGTCGTCCAAAATAAGAAATTCTTGGAAAATGGATGGGTCTTCTGCTGAAGATGCTTTATGGGAAAATAAGTGGAGGTTCATTCATTTGTATCTAGGTTTTCATCCTTCTGGACAAGGAAAAAGACAGGGGATGGAATCAGTGGCAGACCAAAGGAGGGGAGGTCCTGGGGGGTCACGTGCCCCCCAATATTTGAGTTTTTTAAAAGTAATGTTTGGTATCGATTGAGATTTAAATCAAAGTTAACAATCAGTTTTAATAACATATTTCATGGAATCTATAACTGTTTAACTTTTATCAAATTTTACTAAAAATTTGATTTTAATCTCCACTAAACAAGGGCAAAATCACAATAAATTTGAATTTCGATAACATGCTAATTTTAAAAACTCTCCGACGATCGTACGCTAATCAAATCTATTAATTTCTTATGTCATCTCAAAATTTATTTCGACAACTACATTATGGGCATATCGAATAGTCCAAACATATATAAAAAATAGTTGAAAATACGTTAAATGTGAGTATTAAAGAAAGATGTCCAACTCGCATTTTTTAAGAAAAAATCAATTATTTCATTAACATTAATTATTTTTGTCATCATTTTATTAGAAAACTTTATATGGAATATGACATAATTTTTTTTTCGAAATTTTATATCCGAAAAATTCATATTCCATGAAAATGTTCGAATGCAAAATTACATAGGGTATGATTTTTTTGGACGTAAATTTTAGATTGTAAAATTTCTCCACTTTTTGCAAGTTCGATTATACCCCCCTAACTTTAAAGTTCTTTACCCACCCGTGGATGGAATGATACAATTACTAGTGTTACAAGCCATGCAAAGCATGCAATAACGCAGAGAAATGATGTGATCAAGTTTTTGTTGTATATTATTCAAAATTGAATTGAGAAAAAGATGAAGAGAGAATTTGGAATGGAAATGACCGTGACTAAATCTCCCGGTATGTTTTGTACCGTGCGGCCGCATGGTACAAATTTTCAACCGTTTTGTGGCCATTTTTACCGTTTGATGTTTGAACTTGGAGACTTTTCACTTGTTTTTTGGCACTATTTCGTGCATTTGGACTTGGTCTATAAATATGACAATGATGTTCAAGGTTTGGTACATGAAAAGCAATAGAAGTTCAATTATACATTCCAATCAAAGATCAAAACTTCTTTCCGATTCATATTCAATAATTTTTCATAATGTTCTTAAGTTTTAATGAATTACATTTATTGCTTTAGTGTTAATTCATTTCAAGGCTTGTTCAATCCTTCAAACCATTTGTCGAAAAACCTTCAAGCATCAATTTCAATCTGTAAGGGGCAAATATTGTTTGACGATAGCGTTTACGCGTTAGGCTTTCGGTGATAATTTCATAACAATTAAGTTAGGTAAATTGTTATCAAGTTCATGATTTGTTGCTGCAATCTTGGTACGTTCGTCTCCAACTTTGGAGATTTACGTCAAATTCTTATGGAAACAATATCTCTCTCGGCTTTTAAACCCTAAAAACGTCCCAGAAAACCAGAGAACGCCTCCAACCTATTTTCTCTCTATTTTTCTTAGATCTATCATGTGTAACTAACTTTTAGTGTTTGATTGAAGGATACCGAAGCCTTGGAAAACACTATAACTGTGAAATTCACCTATTTTCATTGTTCAATTTATATTTTCAGTATCAAATATTCTTCTATGCATAATTTTATTATTATCATGTTTGATTGCTAAGAGATCTATTAGTTTTTCACATGTTGCAATCTATAGCTAAGTTAAATCTCCAATCCGTAATTGTTTGAATCATTTAACTTGTGAAACACTAGGATTTGATAATTTTATATGATAGAGGTTATTGAATCTTAAAAAAAATGTTTAAATAGATTGAATGTAACCGCTAGTGTTTATATTATCTAGTTCATCGATTTTTCTATTGTTTAAAACTATTATTAAATTGAATTTTTAGCGCTGGTATGAGATTATTTGATAATTAAGGTTGATTAGAATGCTGATTTCTGATTAACTAAAATTAAGAAGAAATAGTAATTTATTCTAACGATGAATATTGTGAATGTGAATTGATTATTCTTTGTGGATTGATGAATTGTTATAAATCTCCAATGGTGGAAGTTGACTTTGATCAAGACTCGTTTCGTTGATTTAATACAACTCGTTAATTTACATTGTTATAAGATTAATTTCGTTATAAACAAAACCCCCAACAATCATTATACGAAGCATAAATTGTTGAATTACACACTCTTCGTGGGATCGATCCTTACTTCCATTGCTACATTAGTTTTAGAGGTTTAATGACTATTTTTGGGTGCCCACAACAGCACACCAAATTTTGGTGTTGTTTGACGGGGAGTGTTGTTAATTTATTTTTGTACTTCTTAGTTATTTATTTTATTTTTGAAAAAGAAAAAAAAATCATAAGTTTCTAGATTTTTAGGTATTTTATTGTTTTTAGAAATTTTAACAAAAAAATTTATTTGTCTTTCTTAATCTAGTTTTTTAATTTATTTCCCATTTGTTCTATTTGTTTATGCCCGGAACTCAATCTTCTAATTAATGTGATTTGTAGTACGATCCATAAATTGAGAGAACTTTGCGTAGGTTAAAGAGTAACATCCAACAAAATCTTGAAAAAAGCAATCTCAACCCCAACAATTCATTTGCAAGTGATTTTGAGTTTGAAGCAGAAAGAACCATGGCCGAAAATAGGACTTTGAATGAGCTTGCATCTCCTACATTGAATCAACAACATTTATGCATAACTTTTCCTATTTTAGATGATACTACTACATTTGAGCTTAAATCTGGACTAATACACCTTTTGCCCACTTTTCATGGTCTTGCAGGTAAAGATCCTCATAAACATCTAACAGAGTTTCACATGGTCTGCACGAGTATGAAACCCACTGAAATTACTGAAGAACAGATTAAAATGAGAGTCTTTCAAGGACTTGGCTCTCCTATCTACCATTGGGAAGCATTACCACATGAGATGGAATGAAGAGATTATTTTTAGAGAAATATTTTCCAACTTCAAGGGCAACAAATATTAGGAAAGAAATTTGTGGTGTCAGACAAGATCATAGAGAATTTCTACACGAGTATTGGGAGCAGTTCAAGAAATTGTGTGCAAGTTGCTCCCATCATCAGATCAGTGAGCAACTTTTCATCCAATACTTCTATGAAGGTCTTCAACCCACATAAATGAGCACGATTGACGATGCAAGTGGAGGATCTTTGGTTGATAAAACTCTCGAAGGAGTGAGGAATTTAATTGAAAACATGGCAGCCAACTCTCAACAATTTGGCTCTAGATTTGATCCCACTTCTAGACAAGTTAACGAGGTAAAGTCTCATCCATTGAACAACAAATAGCGAGTCAACCACTCTTGTTCATTAAATGGTTGCAGGTTCTATGCAAACAGCAAAGGCATGTGGAGTTTGTTCATTGGTAGCCATCCAATTGATATGTGCCCAACACTTCAAGAAGAATCTGTTGAACATGTAAATGCAGCCGATAGTTTTCATGGACAACTACAGAGGAATTATGATCCATACTCAAACACGTACAACCAAAGATGGAGGGATCATCCAAATCTTAACTATGTGAATCGACAAGTGAATCAACATATGAATCAGAATCGACAGAATTTCCAGTAATATAATCAGTCATACCCTCCTAGACAACAATATGGCCAAACTTCTAACTCTGGTGTATCTTTAGAAGATATTGTTAAATCCTTTGCCACTAATACTTTGCAATTTCAACAGGAGACAAGGGCTAGCATTCAATGCTTGGATAATCAAATGGGTCAAGTAGCTAATGCGGTCAGTTAGCTAGAGGTGCAGAGTTTGGGGAAACTACTCTCTCAAACAATGGTGAATCCAAAAGAAAATGTGAGCACAATCATCCTGAGAAGTGGTAAAGAAATTGAGATTCCGGTAAAGACATCTCCTAAGCCGTTGGAGTAAGAAGAGGAAGAAAAAGAGGTTGCAAACAAGACTGTCACCAATGATATTGATGTGACTGAGTGTAAGTTTTTACCCATCTTTGATTATAAACCAATACCCCCATTTTCCTCAAACTTTAGTAGGATCTAGAAAATATGAACGAAATCATGATGAGCTACATGAAATTTTTAGTAAATGTGAGGTAAATATTCCACTTTTTGATATTTTTAAACAAGTGTCTCGTTATGCTAAATTTTTGAAACAATTGTGCACAAGTAAAAGGAAACAGAAATTGAAGGAGATTGAAAGGGTAAAAGTTGAAGAACAGATATCTGCAATAATTCAAGATAAACTTCCTACAAAGTGCGTGGATTCAGGTATGTTCACTATCCCTTGCATGGTAGGCGACACTAAGTTTGAGAACACCATGATAGATTCAGGAGTATCTATTAATGTCATGCCATATTCTGTATATTTTTTCTTGAAACTTGGACCTTTAAATAAAATTGGTGTAATAATTCAACTAGCTGATAAATCTAATGTCTATCCTAAGGGAGTAGTTGAAGATGTTCTCATGAAAGTTAATGAGTTGGTATTTTCTGTTGATTTTTATGTGCTTGACATGGGTAATAGTAATCATACTACCCCTATCTTGTTAGGAAAACCGTTCTTAAGGACATCCAAAACTAAAATGAATTTTAATAATGGCATATTGACCATGGAATTTGATGATAAGATCATTAAACTTAATATCTATGATTCCATGCAATATCTATGTAATAATAATTATGTTCATTTTATTGATGTGATTGATTAATTAGGACATGATTTTCTTGAATTTGATGCTAAAAAGAATGGAAAGCTATCATTAGTGAGCATTTTGGGAAGGAAAAAGAGGAGTTGACCTTAACATTGAGTTGCAAAGAATTGTGATAGCATTAAATGCTCTTCTAAAGTCAGGTAACAATTCTTGTTTTATATTACCAGTTTCTAATGAGATGCCACTACTTTTTATTTTGCAGACTTCCATTCCAGATTTGAAGCCTCACCTCAGTCACCACAAGTATGTATTCTATGGAGGTGGAGAAACATTGCCAGTTATCATTCTCATTGGATTTGGTACATCACAAGGAATATCGACGCTAACCATGATAGACTCGGGCTAAATAAAGAAACATTGAGTCAAACCAAAGACAATAAACAGAGGCGTTGCTTGGGAGACAACTCAAGGGGAGTTCATTCATTTATTTTTTTATTTTTCATATTCCTTTTTTTTTATTTTAGTTCTATTTGTCCTTTTCTTTGCATTGGACCTTACATTAGGGACAATGAAAGTTTTAAGTGTGGGGAGGGGGGATTTAGACTTATTGCATTTCAATTTTGAGTGAGTTTAATTTCAATACTTTTTGCATGATTTTTCAGGAAAATGAGTTGAGAGTTAAATGATTGTTTTTGGTTGTGTCTACTATTTGTTAGAATTAATTAGGTTTTTGAAGAACTCATAACATGATTGAATGAATAATTATCCAACTTAGAGTTGATTAGTGGAGTTATTTTTTTTAGAATGGTAGTCACTAAATTCTGTAGACAAAAGTCGATGAGATTTTTGAGCCTTTAGATTGATACATCCATAACTGTCACATTATTCTTTTTCATGTGATATTCTTCCATGATTCTATTTCTCTAGAACTTGCCTTGATTCTCTTCAAGATCACATGCATGCATGAACATGATTAATGTCATCCCTGTTACATAAATGAGCTTCATTAGCCAAATAGCCGACCCTGTAATTGAATTTTCTATTGTTGAGCCCCTTTGAGCCTAAGAACATTTTCTTTTGTATAAACTCACATTACAAGTTTTAAACTAGAAAACAATATCTTTACACAAGCTTTAGAGCTAGTGGAGTATTGTTGAATGTCATGAGAAGTATGAGTATGCAAGAAAATAAGTGTGGGGGTATCAAGATTTATGGTAGTGCTATTATTGGTGAATTGGAACAAATTTTCTACGTCAATTCAGGGAGTTTCAGTATTGGTGTATAATTTGGAGTTTACATAGTACAAGAAAAATACAAGAAGAAAAAAGAAAAAATGAATGATTGAAGAAAAAGAAAATAAAATAAAAGAAAGAAAAAGAAAATAAGTGATGAAGGAGAGTGATTTTAATGTGAAAAAGATCTATATTCATAATTTTTCATACATCTCAAGAATGAGTTCAATTTGTGTGGGATGGATGCAAAAATGATGAAGTTATCATGTGAAGTGGTTGGTTTACATATCTTATGTATATGTTTGAGTCTATTTATATTTACTCCACTAATTTCGATGGCTCTTGAGTCACATATCCAAATATTTCTCACATAACCACAAGCCACATTAGACCTTTGAAAAGTTCATAGATTCTTGTAAAGCATGTGATCTAAGTGGTGACGAATGAGAAGATATGCAAGTATATGGTAGAACATCTCCATTGGAATGAATTTGAGCGAAACACTTACCCTTTAAACACATGAGATTTGAGTGCTTCTATCCGTGAGAGTCTACATATTTAGTTTACTCCATCTTCATATGAAAATGATTGCTAATTGATTATGAGTTGTGTGGAATGTTTATTCATGATATTTTATGTGTTTTGAAAATTTTTGATGGTTCTATGTTCTTGACATTATAACTTGATATTTTTAGGGAATTAAATTTGAGTTTTGCCGAGGACGAGCAAAAGCTAAGTGTGGGAAAATTTGACATGAATGTAAAATGCATATTTTTCTCTCTTTCTTTTATGAGCTCGTATGTTTATTTTGTGTCAAAATGTATTCATTACGCTTATATTTTGATTTAGGCGGTAATTCTATGGATATGGCGTAATTTAGAAAAAATAAGTGAAAATGGACCAAAATGGAAGATAGTGATAGTTCAGGGACTAAAGTACAAATATTCTAAAATTGTTTCTAGCCTTGTGATGAAGATTTGAGAACGTTAGAGGTCAAATGGATGAAGAAATGAGTCAAAGGGATTAAAAATAGCCAAAACATTATCACACATCAACTTTCAAGTTGAAAAGGTTGCACCGATTTTCAGCCTCATATTGAGACCATATTTAGATATGAAAAACGATCGAATTTGAAGATAGTCTATAGCTAAGTTAAATCTCAAATCTATAATTGTTTGAATTATTTAACTTGTGAAGTACTAGGATTTGATAATTTTCTGCGATAGAGGTTATTGAATCTTAAGAAGAATGTTTAAATAGATTAAATGTAACCGCTGATGTTTGTATTATTTAGTTCATCGATTTCTTTATTATTTAAATCTGTTATTTAATTGAATCTTTATCTTTGGTCTGAAATTATTTGATAATTAGGGTTGATTAGAACACTAATTTCTGATTAACTAAAATTAAGGAGAAATATGAATTTATTCCAACGTTGAATATTGTGAATGTGAATTAATTATTCTTTATGGATTAATGAATGATTATAAATCTCTAATGGTGGAAGTTGGCTTTGATCAAGACATTGATTACATTGTTATTTGTTATAATATTGATTTTGTTATAAACAAAACCCCCCAATCGTTATACTAAGCATAAATTGTTGAATTACATACTCTTCGTAGGATTGACCCCATACTTCCATTGCTACATTAGTTTTAGAGGTTTAAGGACAATTTTTGGGCGCTTACGATAGCACACCATATGCAAAGGAATGTCGATACCGGAAAAAGAACAACATCGAAGGAAAGTAAACTCCATCAAAGAAGACAACATTGTGGCCACCGTTAGTGAAATCAATGATATCAAGGGAAAGGTTCTCGGGTGATGGTATGATACAGTGCCCCGGCGCTACGCCTTGTTTCCCAACTCCTTCATGGGCTTCCTGACGCCTGGTCTCGGCTACTTTTTTTTCAAGGCATTTTTATCCATCTCAAAGTCATTTTTCAAGTCAAGCTCTCAATCCTTGATAAAATTTGATCCTTATCTATTAGGACTACCAAAACAAAACTCTCTAGATTTCTTTATCCAACCAAACACCAATTACAAGGAACTTGGGTCACACTATAACAAATCATCGCTTTGAACCAAATTCTAATACAAAGAATTCCAAAAATACATATTCAAACAAACACCACTCCACTACTTCCAAACAAACCCCTATGGACTAATCGGTGACAAACACTAAGTTCAAGCAATGCTCAAATTTAGAAACAGAAAGTGGTTTTGTCAACATATTAGCAAGATTTTAATCGGTGTCAACCTTGTTCACTACAATATCACCACGAGCAATCACATCACAAACAAAGTGATGTATCACATATTGGTGCTTAGTCCTCTCGTGAAACATCTGATCCTGGGTCAGAAAGAAGTACTCTGACTATCACATAGAAGCATGTAAGTTTTCACTGATTTCACCAATAAATCCTCTTAACCACGGTCTCCTTACATGCTTTTGTAATAAATTTTATTCTATCTATGTTGTAGCAAAGCTACTATATTCTGCAAAATAATTTCCCACCTGATAGCACAACTTCCAAAGGCAAACACATACCCCAAATTTCAACATGAGTGACTTCTAGAGCATTCCAAATTTCATGAGCCGAATCACATGTACTAATTCTATTGAATTCAAATCTATCTAAAGCACAATAAAGAATATTTTTTGGCTCTAGCATTTAAAGACAATTTTCTCTTATCATCTTCATCATATTCCTCTCTAGGTTTTGAAATGATTTGGTCTGATTTTTCAACAATTTTAATTACCTTAGTAGGCATATAGGGACCAAATTCAACAACTTCCCAAATACTATAATCTATTGATTGAATAAATATAGTCATCCTAGTCTTCCAATAGTTATAATTTGTGTCATCAAATAAAGGAGGACGATTAGTAGAATACCCCCTCAAGATTTTGAAAACAATGGTTAGCCATTACTCAAGATTGTTAAATCTTTTCAAATATGAGCATCTTGCTCTGATACCAATTGTTAGCTCAAGAATAACTAACGACGATTTGGGTGAATTGGTTTTCAAAAACTTTTTCGACACTTAGCCTCAAAACAATTCAACACACAATAAAATTGTAAAGTATAAAACAATAAATAAATATGCAAATATGTTATCTTAATTCAAGTATGAGCACAATGTAAATAACAATTTAAAGTAAAGTGCAATAATGTAAAGATAACAAATCGATTTAATGGGATTCGATCCAATGCAATGATCTACGTCCTCGTTACCAATCTCTCCGTCACGAGCAATGCCAATTTGTATTAAAGTGGTAACTTACAACAAGAAGTACCCATCATTTACAATGTTGAGCTTTCCGGGACCTCAACACAACCCACACTACCGAGCTTTACGGGACCTCGATATGACCCACAAGGTGACTTACACAAGGTGCACCAAACCTTATACAATGTTGATCTTTAAGGGACTACAACCGACCTATAATTTAAATGAATTTTACAATTCAAATCATCTCTTCTTATCGAATGATAAAATCAAAGTTGAGTACAAGAAGAGAATAGGTAAACACTTCAATAGATAACAAATGAATTAAACTCAAGTGTTGATGTTGTAAACTTTGATAAAAGATAGATGATGAACTAGTTTCTATTGTTATCAAAGTTTTCAACCAATGATCTCTCTTAACAAAATAACACAAGTTAAGTATGAGGAGAGATTTACACTTCAATATAAGTGTTGGCAAAGAAAATTTTTATCAAAAGTTTGAAAATAGATGATATTGAAAAGTTTCTTTGCAAGATTGAATTCCTGATGAAATGAATAAAACTAGTTTGAATCAATCAAGAAATTCTTTGTAAATGAGATTGAATATAAAATAAATTAAGTTCAAGGATTTTCAATAAATAACTCTCTTACTTTTCTCTCTAAAGTTGTACAAATTGAATGTAAAGAGAGTGAGTATTTATAAATGAAAATCTGTCAAATTTCTGTCGTACCGGACGACTCTTACCGGACGTCCGGTAAAACATCAACGGTCATTTTAGCCGTTATTTTTTGTCAGAAAATAAAACCGTTGAAATTTGACCATTGTGGCCAAAAATCCATTTTACCAGACGTCCGGTGTCCAATACGATAGTTACGCCAGACAGCTTTCAATATTTTGCTCACATCCTTTTCTCTCAATATCTGATTAAGGTGATTCAAAATGAGTTAGAAAGCTAACTCAAAGGGCTACAACTTTGCTTCATAAATCATCTTCAAATTAGATCATGTTCTGTGTCATAAAGCTATCCCAATATGAGATTGAAAACCGGTGTATAACTTTTTGATTGAAAGTTTAAGTGTGATCTTTTGAGGGACGTTTGAAAATGATTTTTCAAAGTTTTTGATATATTACAAATGTTCATTTTTTCAAGATCATTTTCATGTCAAAACAATTTATGCAAGTGATGAATTCATGAAAAATACTTGAGCTTTATGCACTTGCTAAACATTGACGAGTTCTACCTTTATATATATAAATGAGGTTCGATAAATAACTTTATCTTTAATATTCTTGATTTCTTCGAGCCTCTCTTTGACTTGTATCTCGAATGATTTGTCTTGAATGCTCGTTTAACCTGCACTTGTACTTCATTTGAGTGTGAATAATAATCTTTTTAACTTTGAAGACTTAAACATTCAATTCAATTTGTTAGTAAACAAGATGGACTTGTTTTTTACAATCAAAACATTAAGGTCATGATCAACCATGTCAACAATTTCCCCCTTTTTAATTATGACAAACAAGATAATTTGCAATATAGATAGTGAACAAATTGATATAGAGTTTAAGCATAAGTTCCTCCTATCAACATGCATATATCAAATTTGAGCATGAATTTCCTTGTTTACAATAATTAGCAAGCATAATTATCCATATCTCTTCCCCCTTTTGACGTAAGCAAAAAGGTAGCACATAGAAGAGCAATGATATAGTATTTAGGATCACAGTTTTTCAAATCAACCATAGGCAAATGTATTTCAATTGAATTCTCCATTTTGTTTATACATGTATTCTCCCTTTCAATAATCAAATTAAGCATAGATCACAAGTTTAAATTGCTCTTTTGATATTCCCCTTTTCAAACATAATCATTTAATTGATTTTCCTTCTTTTGGCATATGTTAAAAGAATAGCATTTAAGATCAATCGTAGCATGCATTAGAATTCATAATCATGTTTCATAACATAATTCATGTAAATAATGGAATTAATCAAGTTATACTTCGTAATTCAATTCATAATTCATAGAAATATTCCACAATTCAAATTGATTTGATCATGCATTTTTAAACAAATTTAGCCATAAATTTTTCATCATATCATTATATTCCCCCTAACTTTTATAAATTGATAATCAAATTTTAAATCAAATCATGCATAATTTAAAATACGAAAGCATAAAAGCATATAATAGAGAAATCGATATTAACTATAATTCATTCATATGAGTATTTTTTGATACGATTTACCTTATTTTTTATAGCCATGAAGCACATGTTCGCGGTCTTGTCCTGATCATCATTTCCATCTTCGTCATCATCGCTATCATCCCAAGTCGCCTTAAGAGCTTTCTTTTTGATGAACTTTCTCTTGTTGGGACATTCGGTACTAATGTGACCCGGGTTGTCACAATTGTAACAAACAATTTTTTTGCCCTTTTCTTCATTCTTGTCTTCCTTCTTTTCGAATTTTCGGTTGCTTCAAAAATTTCTCCATTTCTTGACAAGAATGACCAAATCTTCAAGCTCATCATCGCTCATATCATTGCTTGTTGTTCCTTCATCAATTACCGATTTTAGAGCAATTTTGCGTCTATCCTCTTTTGATTCTTCTTTGCTCTTTCTAGTCTTTTCCTTGACATCGGCTTTGTTGAGTTCATAGGTCATTAGAGTTCCATATAATTCTTCCAAAGGATATGTATTTACATTCTTTGTATTTTCTATAAGCATCCGTGTGAGGCTCCATTCTCCGAAAGTGACCTAAGCATTTTGCTCACAAGTTCACCGTTAGTATATTTTCGATCAAAACCTTTGAGACCATTTACAATATCGGTGAACCGAGTAATCATATCAATAATAGGTTCATCTCCTTTCATAAAGAAATTTTCATAATTTTTAACCAACATATTAATTTTTGTTTCCTTAACTTTATTAGTTCCAACATGAGTGACTTCTAGAGCATTCCAAATTTCATGAGCCGAATCACATGTACTAATTCTATTGAATTCAATTCTATCTAAATCACAATAAAGAATATTTTTGGCTCTAGCATTTAAAGACAATTTTCTCTTATCATCTTCGTCATATTCCTCTCTAGGTTTTGAAATGATTTGGTCCGATTTTCCAACAATTTTAATAACCTTAGTAGGCACATAGGGACCAAATTCAAAAACTTTCCAAATACTATAATCTATTGATTGAATAAATATAGTCATCCTAGTCTTCCAATAGTTATAATTTGTGCTATCAAATAAAAGAGGACGATTAGTAGAATACCCCTCAAGATTTTGAAAACAATGGTTAGCCATTACTCAAGATTATTAAATCTTTTCAAATATGAGCACCTTGCTCTGATACCAATTGTTAGCCCAAGAATGACTAACCAAGAGGGGGTGAATTGGTTTTTAAAAACTTTTTCGACACTTAGTCTCAAAACAATTCAACACACAATATATAATTGCAAAGTATAAAACAATAAATAAATATGCAAATATGTTATCTTAATTCAAGTATGATATTGCATAATATAAATAACAATTTAAAGTAAAGTGCAATAATATAAAGATAACAAACCGATTTAATGGGATTCGATCCAATGTAATGATCTACGTACCCGTTACCAATCTCTCCGTCACGAGCAAGGCCAATTTGTATTAAAGTGGTAACTTACAACAAGGAGTACCCATCATTTACAATGTTGAGCTTTTCAAGATCTCAACACAACCCACACTATCGAGCTTTACGGGACCTCGATATGACCCATACGGTGACTTACACAAGGTGCACCAAACCTTATACAATGTTGATCTTTAAGGGACTACAACCGACCTATAATTTAAATGAATTTTACAATTCAAATCGTCTCTTCTTATCGAATGATAAAATCAAAGTTGAGTACAAGAAGAGAATAGGCAAACACTTCAATAGATAGCAAATGAATTAAGCTCAAGTGTTGATGTTGTAAACTTTGATAAAAGATAGATGATGAACTAGTTTCTATTGTTATCAAAGTTTTCAACCAATGATCTCTTTTAACAAAATATCACAAGTTAAGTATGAGGAGAGATTTACACTTCAATATAAGTGTTGGCAAAGAAATTTTTTATCAAAAGTTTGAAAATAGATGATATTGAAAAGTTTCTTTGCAAGATTGAATTCTTGATGAAATGAATAAAACTAGTTTGATTCAATCAAGAAATTCTTTGTAAATGAGATTGAATATAAAATCAATTAAGTTCAAGGATTTTCAATAAACAACTCTCTTAATTTTCTCTTTAAAATTGTACAAATTCAATGTAAAGAGAGTGAGTATTTATAAATGAAGATCTGTCAAATTTCTGTCGTACCGGATGACTCTTATCGGACGTCCGGTAAAAAATCAACGGTCATTTTAGCTGTTATTTTTTGTCAGAAAATAAGACCTTTGTGGCCAAAAATCCATTTTACCAGACATCCGGTGTTCAATACGATAGTTACGCCGGACAACTTTCAATATCTTGCTCATATTTTTTCCTCCCGATGTCTGATTAAGGTAATTCAAAGTGAGTTAGAAAGCTAACTCAAATGGCTACAACTTTGCTTCATAAATCATCTTCAAATTAAATCATCTTTCGTGTCAAAAAGCCGTCCAATATGAGATTGAAAACCGGTGCATAACTTTTTGATTGAAAGTTGAAGTGTGATCTTTTGAGGGACGTTTGAAAATGATTTTTCAAAGTTTTTGATATATTACAAATGTTCATTTTTTCAAGATCATTTTCATGTCAAAACAATTTATGCAAGTGATGAATTCATGAAAAATACTTGAGCTTTATGCACTTGCTAAACATTGACGAGTTCTACCTTTATATATATAAATGAGGTTCGATAAATAACTTTATCTTCAATGTTCTTGATTTCTTCGAGCCTCTCTTTGACTTGTATCTCGAATGATTTGTCTTGAATGTTCGTTTAACCTTCACTTATACTTCATTTGAGTGTGAATAATAATCTTTATAATTTTGAAGACTTAAACATTCAATTCAATTTGTTAGTAAACAAGATGGACTTGCTTGTTATAATCAAAATATTAAGGTCATGATCAACCATAGGTCAACAGAAAATAGGTGGATCTCACAGTTATAATATTTTCCAAGGCTTTGGTATCCTTCAATCAAGCACCAAGAGTTAGTTACACATGATAGATCTAAGAAAAATGAAGAGAAAATAGGTTGGAGGCGTTCTCGTACGTTCTGGTTGTGACTTAGGATTTTAAAATATGTATTTATAGTTGTTTCCTTAAGTAACTGACTTAAATTCGAAAACCAAAATTCGCGTCCCGAAAATGAACCATGCGGCCGCAAGGAACAAATGAACTCAACACTTTAACTCTCGGGAGTAGTCTATGCGGCCGCATGGTTTTAAAGGCTTGCGGCCGCAAGGAATTACGAAATTTTCTCCCGGATAGCGTTCAGTGTTTTGGCCATAACTTTCTCTACCGATGTCTAATTGAGGTGATTCAAGTTGCGTTAGAAAGCTAACTCAGAGGGATACAACTATTCTTCAGAAACTATCTTCGAATTCGATTGTTTACTATATCCAAAATTGGTCTCAATATGAGGCTAAAAATCGATACAAAATTTTTCAGCTTGAAAGTTGATATGTGAAAATGTCTTGGCCATATTTCATCCATTTGAATCATTTCTTCATCCAATTGACCTCTAACACTCTTGAATCTTCATCACAAGGTTAGAAACAAGTTTAGAATATTTTCACTTTAATTCTTGAATTTTCATTTCTTTTCACTTTGGTCTCTTTTCACATATTTGTTCCAAATTACGCCATATTCATAGAATTGCCACCTAAATCAAAATATGAGCGTAATGAGTACATTTTGGCACAAAATAAACATACGAGCGCATAAAATAATGAGGAAAAATATGTATTTTACATTCCTATCACGAGACATTGGGCTAAAGACCGTCGAAGCAAAAAGAAGGATACACCGAAGAAGAAACCGCCCCAAGCCAATATAACCGAAGTGGATAATATTTCTACAGATGTTGGAGAGATCAACTTATCTGCTATTGTTTTTGAATTTAACTTGGTATCTAATGCCAAAGATTGGTGGTTGGACACATGAGCCACTCGTCACATCTGTTCTGATAAGGGTCTATTTTCTGAATATAAGACCCTAAATCATAATGAGTGCCTTTACATGGACAATTCTACAACTTCCAAAATTGAAGGAATATGAAAGGTTATTCTGAAATTCACATTGGGGGAGGAACTGACACTGAATGAAGTTGTACATGTCCTAGATATAAGAAAGAATTCAATTTCAGGAGCTATTCTAAGTAAGAAAGGATTTAAAATAGTGTTTGAATTTGATAGATTTGTATTTACTAAGGGAGGCATGTATGTTGGGAAGGGTTATTTAATTGATGGTCTATTTAAGGCCAATGATGTTGTAGTGGACAAAAAATTCACGTATTTGTATCTACAAGTTATTAATAAAACTATTAATTCTATTTACTTGCTTGATTCTCCAAATTTATGGCATAACATATTAGGACATGTAAATTGTGTTTCCTTAAGAAAACTTGTAGGTAAATCTTATACCTAAACTTGAATCCGAAGACAAATATAAACGTGAAATTTATGTTAAAACAAAATTTGCTAAAAAAAAACCTTTTAACTCAATTGAAAAGAGTAGTGAACTGTTATGTTTAATACATAGTGATATTTGTGATCTAAAATTTGTTTAGACTCGAGGTGGTAAAAAAATATTTTATCACGTTTATTGATGATCACAGTAGGTATTGCCATGTTTATTTATTAAGTAGCAAAGATGGGGCATTGAATACATTTGTTACTTATAAAAACGAAGTTGAAAATCAACTTGGAAAAACAATTAAGGTATTAAGATCAGATAGAGGTGGTAAATATGATTCACCCATGTTTAATGAATTATGGGCTAAGTTTGGTATTATTCACTAAACAACAGCCCCTTATATTTCCTAGCAAAATGGGATTGTTGAGAGAAAAAATAGAACTTTAAAAGACATGGTTAATGCTATACCTATAAGTTTTGGATTACCACAAAACTTGTGGAGAAGTAGTGCTAACTGCTAGTTCCCCACAAGAAAACTGGTTCAATACCTTATGACATATGGAAAGGTAGAATGTCTTCCTACAAATATTTAAAAGTGTGAGGGCACCTAACTAAAGTAGCTATTCCACCTCCCAAAAGGATTAAGTTAGGTCATAAAACGATTGATTGCATTTTTATCGAATATGCAATAAAAAGTAGCGCGTACAGATTTCTTGTGCATAAATTTGATATAAGTGACATTCATGTCAGTAAAATTATTGAATCTAGAGATGCTGAATTCTTTGAAGATGTGTTCCCTAATAAAAGAGATATTCTTGAGAATACTCAGAAAAGAACACGAGATAATGTTTTTGAAAACAATATAGATCTGAACTAAGAAAGAGTAAAAGAGCAAAGGTTGCTAAATCCTTTGGTCCAGATTTTATATCTTTCATGATTGACCAAGAGCCTCAAACATTTAAAGAAGCTATAACTAATCCAGAATCTGTATTCTGAAAGGAAGCTTTAAATAGTGAAATTGAATCCATTATGAGTAACAATACTTGGCAATTGGTTGATCTTCCTAAGGGAACTAAACCAATAGGGTGCAAATGGATCTTTAAAAGAAGATAAGAGCTGATGGTTCAATAGACAAATACAAAGATCGACTGGTTGCAAAAGGATATCGTTAGAAACAAGGAATTACTTCTATTCGAGTTTTAATTGCTATAGAAGCATTATATAATTTACAAATACATCAACTGGATGTTAAGACTGCATTCTTAAATAGTGAGCTAAACGAAGAAATATATATGGAACAAGAGGTTTCATAATAAAAGGACAAGATAACAAAGTATGCAAACTTGTCAAATCCTTATACGGTTTGAAGCAAGCTCTTAAACAATGGTACGAAAAGTTTGATATTATCATGATTAGGAATGAATTCATCATAAATGCATGTGACAAATGCATATATTCCAAAATATTTGAAAAGGTATACGTACTTATCTATTTATATGTTGATGACATGCTTATATTAGGAACTAATATAGAAGTCATCAATAGAACAAAGAATATGCTTACCAATAACTTTGACATGGAAGATATTGGTGAAGGAGACGTGATTCTAGGAATGAAGATATCTAGAATATCAGATGAAATATTCTTGTCTCAAACCCATTAAGTTGATAAAATAATTGAGAGGTTTAAGACTTATAATATTAAAGAAACGATTAACCCATTTCTTCCTCATATAGTTCTTTACAAGAATAATGGAAATGAGAAACAACAATTAGAATATTCCAAAATTATTGATAGTGTAATGTATTTAATGAATTGTATAAGACCTGATAAAGCTCAGTCGTTATACAAGTAACCTAAGTAATCAACATTGAGATGCATTACTTAGAGTTTTGGGATACTTGAAATGGACCAGAGAGTATTCATTATGTTATAGAAAATATCCTCCAGTAATTGAAGGATATAGTGATGCCAATTGGATATCAGATACAGACGAGTCTAAGTCTACAAGTGGCTATGTATTTACTCTCGGTGGTGGCGCTCTATCATGGAAATCTTCTAAGCAAATGTGTATAGCTCGATCTATTATAGAATCTGAGTTTATTGCTTTAGATAAAGCGGGAGAAGAAGCAGAATGGTTAAGACATTTCATAGAAGATATTCCTATATGGCCAAAGCATGTACCGGCTATTTGTATTCATTGCGATAACCAGGCAACAATAGCCAGGGCTGAAAATTTTGTGTATAACGGTAAGTCGAGACATATACGTCGTAGACATAACACCGTTCGGTAGTTGCTCTCAAATGGAACAATATCAATTGATTTTGTTAAGTCAAAAGAAAATCTAGTGGATCCGTCTGCTAAAGAGTTATCTAGAGAGCGTATAGACTGCGCATTAAGGGAAATGTGTTTAAAGCCTAAAACAAAATGAGTCATCTTAGTGGAAACATAACCTAGCAACTGGAGATCCCACAGACTAGGTTTAATAGGAAAACTAATTATGGATGACTCGATAAGACCACTTAGGAGTTTAACTAATTCCCATTTCTATGATGCAATAAATGCTGACCACGAAGTTTATTAAGGATAAGCTTTCGCTTTTAATGATGACTATAAATAGTACAAGTAATTATCGTAGGGTATTCTTTGTAGAACATCGCCTATGTAAGTACGAACTTGGCCGATTTTTTGAGAATTTACTAAGGCGAATTTTCTAAAGCACTCACAAACCCAAGTAGTTCAGGGCCGAAATAATGAATACAATAGAGAACCAAATTTGATATGAGACATAATGTGTTTGGTCTATTGTCTGAGCTTGCAATAACGGCTGATAGTTCAAAACGTTGCATTCACTGATCAGCCAAGTGAGTTCGATAGATTCTTACTAAAGAAGGTTCAAAGCGAGAGCTACCTATCTTAATACATTATCTTTCAAAGAGTACATTTCTTTTATCTTCCTTAATTTGAGTCGACTTCTTCCATTCATGTGGGGGATTGTTAGAATTAATTGATTTTATAGGGTAATTTTATTGGGTTAAATCATTAAATGTTGTATTTAATGTGCAGGCCATTGCAACTAATTTGGGTGAATTGGAAAAGTCTCCAATATAGGCCCATAAGTTGATAAGCACATTTTAAATGTCTTATATATGGTAAGGAATCTCACGTCGAAAGTTTACAAGAAATAATACTTGTTTATATAGTGTGATGTGTGTATAAATTATAATTTAATAAGTGACCTACAACTTGGTTACCTTTGACTAGCCAAATGCTAGCAAACTAGCCACCACTAGAGTGGTGCTTCGCACCACTCGTGTCGCGCCCTGGCCCCAGTCCCTGTCTTGATCTCGGTCTTGGCCCATGTACATCGTAAAGTTCGCATTGGGCTAGAGATGTCATGGGTCGAGCCGAACCACGAGCTCGGCTCGGGTCGTGGCTCGTTTACTCGTGGGCGAGCTCGGCTCGGCCCACGAGCTTTTTTGAATTTGTTTTTACTTTTTCACAATTTTTTTAATTTCTCACGAGGCCACGAGCTTTATGGGCCTTACCCAGCTGCTCGGCTCGAACTCGGGCTCGCGGCTCGTATTTTCACAAGCCGACGAGCCGCTTAGCCTGTTTGATATCTCTACATTGGATGCTTTAGATGCGCACTTTGCACGTACGCATTGTCGTAAGGAGACGGGGAAGCCTTACAGTTTTCAGAAATGGACTCATGGTTCGATGACATGGCAACGGGAGGCTCGATGAGTTGGCATCCTAGGTGGCACATACGTAGCAAGTTGTGTCACTTCGTCCTGTGTGACAGTTGGTTCAATTGGATGTACGCGTGGCATTTGAATGGCTGGTGACTGTTCGAAATTGGTGAATAAGCATGATGAGTGGACACTACACTTCATGGTTTAATCGGGTAGTCAGATCATGAAATAGTGCGATCCAATGGCTAAAACGAATTAGATCAAGTGGTGTACTAGTTCATAAAATATCACACACCTATTCAAGAAGACACTTCAATCTCTATAAATAAAGACCTCCAGATTTGTTTTTTTGACACACCAAATCAATTAATATATATATATATATATATATATATATATATATATATATATTATATTATATATATATATATATATATAATTTGGTTCGGACCGATAATGTTGGTATTGTGCAGTATCGACTTTGGAATGAACGTTGTATCTTGGGAGACAAACGTCCATAATCTCGTTTGCACGTTGTTGGGGAGCGAAATCTGTCTTAAGGATATTTGTTTTGGGCATTTATATATATTAATAAAAAATTTTTTTTATTTTATTTAATTAAATAAATATATATGTAATTTTAAAAATTAAAAATTTTTTTTTTATACTTTTATAAATTTAAAATAATTATATTAAAAAATTATATTATTTAAATATTAATTATTTATTATATTATTATTTAATTTTTATGTTAGAATATTTTAATTTTTAAATATATTAATTTTTTAATTATACATTATTTTTAATTTATAATTTTATTTATATACGTCGCTTCATCTACTGCTTTTATTCTTATTTGTTTTTTCGGTTGTGTTAGTCGAATTTCCGACAACAATAAAAGCATGGACACCTTGATCCTTTCCATCAATATTGACCTGAGAAAAACTATTATACGCGTCGCATGCTACAAGACGTTTAAGGGATAGCATATTAGTGTTTTCATCCGACACTGAGAAGAGGAAGTCGAGAATGATAGAATGGAAAAAAAAATATATGCCAAATGTCTGTAAATTACTAGATAGATGGAATGATTATTTTAGCCACACAACCAATCCACAACTTTTGAGCTGCTTCACATGGAGCGTTGATTACAAAATCTCCTGTGTTTGCCTCGTAAGTTGCAGTTGTTTCAATGCCTCGAACCTAGAAACATGGACTTAAAATGATTCAATGAAAGAAATGGAGGATAATGTTGTTGACGGCCGATGCTAATCAATTGAACAGTCTTTACATATATTGCTTCCATGCCCAATATTGTGATGGCGAAGCATTCCTTTAATCAAGTAATTTTTTGTCGCACTCAACCACGGATTCTGATGTCGCCAAAAAACTAGAGGGCATCAACCCTTGAATCTTCAACAATGAAGGAGTTAAAATGCTAACTTAAAGCACAATGTAAGAGATCTCCAATCCAACTAGTTTTAGTTACGTGCACAGAAGACGACTAAAGAAACGCAACCATAACATATTAAACACGAGCTCTATTGAAATACGGATATTTTAGATATACACGCATGGTAAAAAAAATTCCAAATTATGAAACAATTTTACTAATCATGCCCTACTATTTGCTCCACCATGAAGATTTTTCAAGCCAAAATAATGCCTCTTTCTTCATATAATGGCATACCAACTCATCAACCAAAAACTGCTAAACCCAATATTGGGAATTTCCAGAAATTCGTAAATGCAAGTAAAAAAAAAAAAAAAAAAAAAAATTGTGAATCAGACGGTTGTACATTTTTTCAGATTAACAACTATGATAAACATTGAAAACCCCATCAAAATGATACTTATAAACAGCAGAGAAACCACCAGAAAACATCAAACATACAACAAAAAGAAGTGCACTCCAATTTTGATTGCAAGAGAGTGATCAATAATCTCCAAAGGAGCAAACTTTTTCAACTCAGCTTCAGGACCTTTACCAGTCAACCACCCCCTTAAATGCCCCATGATCCAGTAAATACTCAAATTTCTTTATAGAGATCTCTTTGTGAAGTTAAAACGATTTCCATATAAGGTAATTTCAAAATTCATTGGAGCTCGACAAAACACATTACACAAATTCAGATTTTATGAGTATGGATTAAGTTTTGGCATTAGATTTGGGAATATATAAAGGTTTCTAGAATTACCTTCGACCGAGAATTTTTCAATACTCCCAATTCTGATGTTGAACAGATACCCTACCTCTCTAACCAACGGAAGAAAATAGACTGATTCTTCAGGACCAGTATCTAACATAGCCATGCCCATCTTCTCCAAATTTTTGTCGACCGTTTTCCATTTTAATTTGGATTCCTCTTATTTTGGGGTGTATTTAGAGCATGATGTATGGTTCTTTTTTAATTCCAGTTACAAAAATTAAAAAAAAAAAAATAGTGAGTAATTAAAGGGAAAATTTATATAGTATTTTAGGTTTTTAATTAAAAATGTAGTAGATATAGAAATATTATACAGATATAGGGTAGTTATTATTTTTTTTCTTTAATTAATTTCGTTGAGGAGATTAATTGATCCAAGATCCAATGGACCATTCAAATATTTCAAGCAAATGCCTAGTACAGACCCATTTTTTTTGAATTTTTTTTGTTCTTTTTTTGAAAAATACGTTCAAATCTGTAAATGGTCAAAAAACAAGGTATGTGACTTTTCAGTTTTCAGTTAAGTAATACAATATGCGATTGTCAATAAATGAACTTAATGGATCGATATTTTAAATGCAAAGTGACGTGTCAATTTATAATGTAGTATCTTAATCAAAATCTAGCACAATAATAAATAAAATTAAAAAATAAATATTATCTTTCTTATAACCATATTGTAAGCTTAATCAAGGGTGTAATGAAAATTTGAAAAAGACAAAATAATCAGATATCTTCATTCAAGCAACTGTATATACTAAAATGAAACATAATAAGCGCTTGGCTCCAGGAAAAGAGCCTAGTTGATAAGACTCAACGATTGAGAGATACAATGAATTTTCTATTTAAAAAACCAAGTTACACATGAAATTTTAATTAAAAAGTAACTCATCAAATCAATTTTTAATACAAAACCCTAGTTCATATATAAAATAAAAGCAAATAAAAATAACAAATAAATAATAGTTTAAGAAGTTGTTATAATCACATTGTTAATTACCTTTGTCAAAGATATTCTAGTAGAAAAGCTCAAATTACAATGTGTAATATTTTAATTAAAAAATAACAAGATTTGCCAGTTTCTAGTTATGGCACCGAGTCGAGTCGAGTCGAGCCCGAGGAAAAAAAAAAAAAAAAAAAAAGCTCGTACCGAGCCTGATCTTTTTTGGATTGAGCTTATTTGGGCTCGAGCCAAGCCCGGCCAAAAAAAGAGGCTCTGCCCGAGCTTTCATCCCGAGCCGAGGCGGCTCGATTTTTTTTATTTTTTATTTTTCATTCCACCTTTTTTACTTAAAGAATTTAAATTTTGCACAGTTTATACATGTTATAAATTAAATAAATTTTAAAAATATAAAGTTTACATTGTAAACTCTCTTCCTTTATCCGGGCTTGGGACTGGCTACAATTATCGTAGGCGGAGTTAAAACTGTACACGAATGAAATATTTTGTGTACAATTTTTCTTGAAACAAAAAAAAAAATTAAAAATTATATTTGTTTTAAACTAATCAATTTAAAAACTTACAATATCATAAATACTTGAATTTGCTGTAACTATTCGACCATTATACTGTGAACTTGTTTTTGAAGGCGTAATTCCGCATATTCTCAATCCTTCAAATATATTAAAGCCTCCAATATATCTTCTTTTAGTCTTGATCGTTCGTCACATAAAATTCGACCACCTAAACTAAATGTAACATCCGATGCTACTGTAGACACCGGAGGTGTTAGTAGATCGCGAGCAATTTTTTATACAATTAGATATTACCTTTCGTTACACCTCAACCATGATAAAAGATTAAATTCCTCTAATTGTTGTGGTTGTAACATACTACGAACGTCCACGCACATATACCTAGCTAACTCAGAGGGAATTTCAAGATTTGTACCACTGACATCTATTGCTATAGATATTGACGAACTGAAACTAAATGAGGGAACACTAGTCTTGGTCTCTAAAAAATTCAAAAAAAAAATTCTACATTTGTTGATGTATTTCTTGAAAAAGAACTTTGGGTAGTAGAACTACACTGACCATTTTTTCAGCGTAATAGTTATACATTTCATATAACATAGAGTCTATATGCACATGTGATAATTCTACATTCATAAAATTTGAAATCCCCTTTATAGTAGATTTTGTGTCAGTTAAATTAAGTCAAGAGTCCATCACCGAAGCTAATAAAAATAAAGAGGGTATCTCTTCCCAATATTTACGAAATTTTGCCTCAATAGAATAAATTACGTCAACAAAAATTGACAAACTGCTATGTTTTTGAAATGCTTGTGAAATATAGAAAAAATGTTGTAAAACAAGTGAAGATGTAGGATAATAAACACCGCTACATTCCTTCGTGGCATTGAAAAAAGGTTTTAAGAAATTTTTCACTTTAAATGCAAGAGACCATTCCCAATCTTCTAAATTATGTTTGGGTCTATATATATGTCTACCATTATAATACATTGAAATAACGTTATCATAACTTTCACACGAACGTAACATAAGATATGTAGAATTTCATCTATGTGATACATCAGTGACAAATGATCTTTCTTCTAAGCCATACTTTGCACATAAACTGTTAAATGCTTGCTTTCTAGCTGGTGATATAATAATAAAATTAATTCTTTGTCTAATTTTATCTAAAGGTGATTTTATATGTTCCAATCCATCTTTTACAATCAAATTAATAATGTGACATACACAACGTTGATGAAAAAATAAACCTCCAAATGTAGGGTTCAAATCATCAATAAATTTTTCGGTAACAACTTTGTCTACACTAGCATTATCAAAAGTAAAACTTCGAACCATTTCTTGCATACCATATTCTTGTATAATATCTTGAAAACCATGTATATGTTAGTCGCATTATGAGGATATTTTACACATCTGAATGCAATAATTTTTTTATGCATAATCAATAGGTGATCAATGTAATGTGCTGTAGCTGCAAGATATCCTTTTTTATCAACATCGGTCCATAAACCACAATCAAAAGTTTTTAGACATTCAATAGCAGTTTGTTTTCTTCTGTTATATAATTTTATAGCATCCGAATGAAGAGTATTTTTACAATAAGAATTATACTTGGGCTGGAGATAATTCTGCACAAGACGAGTAAAGTGTTCCGACTTGATCATCGTTAGCGGCATTTCTGCTGCAGCCACGTATGCGGCCATTCCTTCACGAAATCTTTCCTGTGAATATACAAAAGTGGACAGAGTGGAACCAGAACCGGAACCGGTAAATGTTAGTTCGGTCTGTTTCGGGTCAAGACCGACTGGTTTCGCTTTGCAACTTCTTAAAACGTGTCTACTTAAATGCGATGTGCTCGAACTGAGCTTCCAACTAAGTTCTTTACCACAATAATTGTAACATGTTTTCCAAATATCAACTCCTTTTTGAACCCCGACTTTTTTACGAGTCATATGTTGCCAACAATCAGCGGACTCTTTTTTCAACCTTTTAACCTCGACTACTTCCTCATCTTCGATATCTTCCAAATTAATTGGAATATTTTGAGATGCATCGTACTCCGATGGAGTACTTGAACTATCTTTAAACTGATTAATTTCATCGCTGGTAAAATTCATGTGTAAGTATAATAGAGGAAAATTATAGTAAATAATATAGCCAAATATGTAAAAAAAAATACAGATTATTGTAGTAAAGAATATAGCAAAATATGTAAATTGAAAATAAGAGTTAAGTAATTGGAGAGTAGAATATTGAATATTGTGTAAAGAGTTAAGTAATTGGAGAGTGATATGAAATTATAAATTTTTTTCTCGTATTTATAGACCAAAAAAAATATTCATTTAAAAAAAAATTGTGTGCGCGCAAGAAAAATCTTGCGTGCATGCAAGTGTATCTGTCGCTACAGGCAGAAATCTGCCTGTAGCGGCAGATCAAAATATGCTTGATTTCAGGCAGATTGAAATCTGCCTGCAACAGCAGGCTTAATTAAAAAAAAATTGTTTTATTTTTTTATTTTTTAATACAGCCAAATTACACGGGCCATTTGGGCCCGTAGCACAGGGCGAGCTGTGTTGCTCAACGAGCCACACTGGCTGGCCCGAGTTCGGGCCAAGGCCACTAAATGGTGCCCAACCCGAGCCCGAGCCTGGCTTAGCTCGGGCCTTTTTTCGAGCCGAGCCCGAGTTGTGCGAGCCCAAGATCTTTTTTGCCACCCCTACTAGTTTCTAGTGTATAATCTTATTTCTTATTTAACATAACAAATTACAAATCTCTCAAAGAAAAGGATCGAGAAACGCAGCGGCATATGAACCACATGAGTTTGTTGTACGTGAATGATAAGGGGTGGAGGGGGGTGTGCGAGCTGGGGTAGGCTATAGCCCAGCCCTATCCCTAGCCTAGAAGCAAGATTTTATTAATGTTTAGTTAATTGAGTTTAAATATTTAGTTAATTGTGGACCATTTCAGTTTTAGACTTGGATTGGAAATGAAGTTAATTGAGCTAAAATTAATATTTGGGTTGGATAAAATTTATTATTTTTAATTTTTCACCATAAATTTGCTTTTGTGCTGAGGAATTAATTTTTGGACTGTGCTATTTTTATTCTTTTTAGTTTTTCACCATGAATTCGCTTCTGAAATGATGTTATTATCAAAATAAGTAATATGCTATATATTTAATTTTATTAGTTTAAAAAATATATTTGTTAGAATTTTGTTACGAGTGTTCAAAAAATATATTATGACCAATGTTTTAAAAATCAACCTAGTCATCGACCCGGAAAAAGTGAAAGGTCAAAATGTTCAACTGAGGTTGAATCGGGATTGAACTGAATGCAATAAATACATACAAAAATAATAAGATACTATGAAAACAATAATTTTTTTAAAAATATTTCATATTAATAATTCAAAGTAAATCTATATTTGTTAATCAAATTCATTATCCTACAATTAGTCTCCATACTTCAAAAATTAAAAATCAATATGTTAAAATAGTTTACTTTGTTAAATTAAAATAGTTTAAATTTATAGATAATGATATCTAACATTAATATATTAATAATCAAGTGAGATTTGAGTTAAATTTGAAAATTAAATAAATGAAATGATCAAGGTGAATATTACATTTTACTTAGTTGAGATTCAAAATCAAATTAGTTAATTAGACATATATTTAGAAAATGATTTTGATGAGCATTTTAACATTTTTTTTGTTACGCCACTATATTGGAAGTTTATGACACCATTGGAGAGAAGAGTATCTATAAAAGACATTATCCCACGTTGAAAGTTTATGAAACCATTTGAGAGAAGTGCATCTATAAATTGAGCATGCCATTCAATAGTTTTCTATGGACATTTGAATTATAATTTATAAGGTCCATTCATGAAGTTAAAATTTCATAAACTAAAAAAAGAAAAAAGAAAAATGGGGAAAACCACCAAACCGTGACTAGTTCATCGGTTTATAGTTGAATCGGCCAGTTTAGGGGGTTTTGAGCAGTTTTGTCATAATCAATTAGTTGGGCATGATTTTGTCCGATTTTGGGCCCGATTTTTATTTTACAGTGTGGTTTAGAATATCTTTTACGGTATAAGTTCATTGAAAAAAAAAAAAAATTCAGCTCAACCTAATGTATCTTTCTGGTTTTGCCCCTGTGAATGATATTGAGATGATGGTTCGGATAACTTTAAAATATATCTACTTGTCTTTTTTCATTTGCCACCACAATAGATGAAGCATATAAATTTATCCTTGCATGCAAGAACACAAAATATATATTATCATCAAAGTGACATGGTTATATCACACAATGTGTTACCTTTTAATTAAAAAATGATATAATCTGTCACTTTCAAATGCAAAACATTAATTTATAAGCAACACAAAAAAGTAGAGAGTAAGATCAAAATATAAGTTGAAAAATATTTATATTTGCATATTATGAGTTTTAAGTATAAATGTTCAATTAAAAAGCTACATAGTTTGCAACTCTTTAATTGAAAAGTCAGAAGTGTCACAACATGTCAATTTTCAATACATGCAAAAAATAATAAATAAATAAATAACCCAGCAAAATTGTCGAAAAATATTAAGTCACGAGCAGAAAGTAAATGTCAATACCCCATATGCATCGCCAATAATACAACGCAATAACCCATCTATAATATGCCAATAATACTATGACTATATACCATGCTCTATAGCATTTTCGTAAATGCAATTGCATGAGCAGCTATAAAAATTCCTACATGTATCATAGCACTTTTAAATGCTATTAAAAAATTCAATGAAAAAATAAATAAATTAAATAGCGTTTATTTGCCATCATAATTCCAGTATTTGTAGCATTCATTAATTGTAATGTTTACATTTTAATAATTTTTTCGTTCTAGTTAATTACATTCTTTGGCTCTCATGTTTACATCTTTAATATCATCACTATTATATCATAATTTTAATATTTATAGCATTATGTTATTATTTAGCTCATATTTACATCTTTAATATCATTATTTCAAGCATTTCTCTTCACATGATCTACGAACAAGGAAACATGAAAAACATGAATAATAATTTAATAACCATCATATAATTGCTAAGTTATGGAGTTTAATTATTGTCGCTCTACGAAGCCATTCCGCGGATCGATCTCCGTGATGGACCCCTTGGGGGATATAAAGCCTTAGATATTCAGACCCTCAAAACAAAATCTTATTAAGGACTAATTAGGAATTTGAATCATTGTAAATTTCAATTTTATCCTAATTTATCTAAAAAAAAGGGGGAGTCGTTATTAGGTTTTTGAATTACCATCATAAAATAGAGATGTTAGAGAAGGTAAGAGTGATCTTTTCTTTTATAAACTTATTTTCATCATAATAAATTACTTCAATAGCGCGAGAGGACGTAGTCTCATATTGAAACGAATCTCTATAAATCTTACATAAGTTTATTTCTTTTTACGAATTAATTGCTCCTGACGAGATAAAATTAAAGTTTCTAATTCTCCATGGTACTATCTCAAGACCATGACATATATGCACAAAATTAGTGTTAGGAAATCTACTTAGAGTTATAGTCTCCAAAATCACATTAATATAGTTCAATGCTCACAAGCACAATGTAATCATACATTACAGTTAAAAGTATTCAACATATTTAATACCATCTAGCATATATATGGAGTATAAAGCAAACCATGGACAAAACATGATAAAATTGAAATGCACAAAGCAATAATTGGAGCTTTTCTTTCCTGTTTAATGGTCGAACCAGTTAGGCTCAGGAACAGCCTTCCATGCCATGCAAATCACCCTCTAGAGAGAGCCAGAGAACCGGCCAGAACCTCCCCTTTACTTAGCTTGCATCATCGATCAAGAGATCTCCCAAAAATGGCCAAGAATACGTTCTAAATCTGATCTAAGCCTCTGAGAAATACCCCACGACTTAGCCACTATTTCATGCCTAAGTATACAAGAGTTTTTCCAACAAAACCGACTACAAGATCAATTTCATGGAGCACCAAAATAAAGAAGAAGAAAATCGGTCCAACAAAGAGCAAAAGGAAAGAGTGTTTAAAAAAGAGAAAAGTCTAGCCCTATTTATTGAAAGTGACGTGCTTGGGAGGAATAAAAAGAGAGGAATCTCAAGGAATGAACCAATTTGAATTGAAAAAGTCATTGTCCAAAGAAAATATCTCATCCAAAATTAAATCTCAACCATTCAACATATCCAATGGCCATAAATAATTCAAAGTAGTACAATTCGGGTCACAAACAAAACATTAGCCTAATAAGTGTTATGAAAACCACTTAAGCCTACATTATTCACCTTGGTTCTCATAACACACTCTCTCGGTTGCGAATTTGTACATGGAAGGACTGTTTATCATCATTGCCCATTACATGCAAGAAAATCAACACGTGTCAATATGTAACAAAGATAAGCACAATTTAAATTTTCCTACATGTAGAATTTTTGTCCCCATACCAGAGGGATTCTTGTCAATATGAATCTTAACAATTCAACTTTACCTTGAGACAGTTTTTTCACGAATAAAATGATACTTCACCTCAATATGTTTTGTTCTTTGATAAACAAGATTATTACAAAGCAATAAAGTACTTTGACTATAAGTAAATATAATAGGTGTATCATGCATGAAATTTAATTCTTTTAAGATTCTTTTTAACCAAATACATTCCTTAACTGCTTCGGTTATGGTAACATATTCTGCTTTAGTACTAGACATGGTCACTAAAGGCTATAGCTGTGATTTCCATGTTATGTAGTTATCACATAGGGTAAAGAAGTATGTCGTGATTGATTTCCTACTGTTTTTATCACCAGCAAAGTCAGGATCAACATAGCCTTTAAGGGTTAAATCCTCAGATCTTTTCTCATACATTAAGCCTAGATTTAAAGTCTCAACCAAGTATATCAACAACCATTTCATTCCAGCCCAGTGTGGCTTGCTAGGATTGGACATAAATCTACTTAGGAGGCTAATAGAAAATGCAAGATCAGGTCTGGTAGTAATCATAGAAAACATGACAGAACCTATGGCATTAGCATAAGGAACATTTTCCACTTTTTTCAAATCAGATTCAGATTTAGGAGAATGAGCATGTGAAAGATTCATACAACAAGCAAGTGGCACATTCACAATTTTACTGTCTTTCATACTTACTACTTTGTTCAAATATGCTTCTTGTTATAACCATTCCTAGAATTTTTCTAGCATTTTCTAAATCTTTCATGTCAAATTCAGATTTTAAAAGATCTTTCAATTCATTAATTTGAGACTTCCTAGGTCCAGCAAAAAACATATCATCAACGTAAAACAGCTAGTAGACTTCACAACCACTCTTCATGTCATTAAAATACAAGCAAATATCAAATTCACTTCTTTTAAACCCTATCTTTAGCACATAAGCATCAAACCTCTTGTACCATTGTCTTGAGCTCTGTTTCAACCCGTACAAATATTTCTCTAACTTGCACACATAATCAAATTTGTCTCTAGCTACAAAGCATTGTGGTTGGCTCATGAAGATATTCTCTTTCGACTCCCTGTGTAAAAATGCAGTTTTTACATCGAGTTGTTTAAATTCTCAATTGAATTGAATAACAAGAGCCAACATCAATCTGATTGTCTTGTACTTAATCACCGGTGAAAATATTTCATTATAGTCCACACCCTCTCTTCGAATATAACCTTTAGCCACTAACCTCGCATTAAACCTCACAGAATTATTAGGATTCAAACCTTCTTCTAACTTGTAAATCCATTTACATGGAGCCAATTTTTGATCTTTAGGT
The DNA here is from genome assembly GCA_019097785.1 of Fraxinus excelsior. Classification (NCBI taxonomy): domain Eukaryota; kingdom Viridiplantae; phylum Streptophyta; class Magnoliopsida; order Lamiales; family Oleaceae; genus Fraxinus; species Fraxinus excelsior. Next base: position 17,192,869 of record CM032639.1, on the reverse strand, counting down.
TTCTTAACAAGTTTCCAGGTTTTGTTATCACTCAAAGATTTCATTTCTTCCTACCAATTTTTAGAACATTTTCCATTAACAGTTTCTTCATAAGTGGCATGTTCTATCTGTTCAAGGGCTTCACCTGAAACTAAGGCAAAATCAGTCAAGTTTAGGGACTTATATCTAAGATTATCTAAGATTAGGCCCGATTTGCCTTCTTGCCCTATCCATAGTAAGCTAATAGTCTTGATTAGGTGGCTAATCATTAAAGTGTTCAACTTCGACTGGTTCAATGTCTTCTTGAAGTTCAGTCATCTCTTTAGGTTCAGTTTCAGTTTCATGATGTGTAGGGTCATTATCATCATTCCCAGGTATAGGTGAATCAAACTTGGTCAATTTCACCTAAGTATGAACACTCCTCTCAGTTCCTAATTTGTAAGCTTCGTCAGTTTTCTGTTTTAGACATGACATCTCAGATTCATTAAAGACTACATTCCTGCTGTTAATAATCCCCATAACCTTTCACACCCTCGGGATACCCTAACATCACACACTTGATAGCCCTAAGCTCAAGTTTCCCTTCAAACTGATGTGCATATGCAGCACATCTAAACACCATCAAGTGACTCAGATTTGGTGGCTTCTCCATCCATAACTCCTATAGAGTCTTAAACCATATACTGCTAGATGGTGACCTATTAATCAGATAAGCTGCAGTACTAGCAGCTTTAGCCTAAAAACCTTTGGCAAGGAACATTATTCATTACGGTCCTATTCATCCTCTCAGTGACCCCATTCTGTTCAGGTGTATACTTAATTGTTTTGTGTCTTGTTATCCCATTTGCTTTCAAAAGTTGTCAAATTCACAACTGCAGAATTCAAGCCCATTATCAATTCTTAATGTTTTAAGTTTCTTGTCCAACTGGTTTTTAACAGACTTAAGCCAAATTCTGAATTTTTTTAAAAGTTTCAGACTTAGCCTTCAAAGGATAAATCCAAACATTTCTTGAGTAATCATCCACTATGGATAAGAAGTACTTACTTCCACTAAATGTGGAATGCTTCTTCGGGCCCCATAGATCAGTATGGACATAATCCAATGGTCTGTTGGTTTTATGAGAGCTAGCTTCAAAGCTCAACTTATGGGACTTATCCAAAACACAAGTTTCACAAAAGTCCATAGCTTCAATGTCATCTCTTCCAAACAATTTTTGATTACTTAAATATTTTAACCCTTTAAACCTAATGTGACTCATTCTATTATGTCAAAGTTCAGTTTTGTCTTTACTAACTATAAGAAGACTAGAATCAGGTGGTGTTTCAGTTTTACTCTCAAGATAGTAGAGTCCATTTCTCTTAGGTCATTTCATAACTACTTGAGAGTCCCTCATAATTTTCAGAATCTTTTTTCCAGATTTAAAGGTATATCCCTCATCTTCAAGAGTACCTAAGGAAATGAGGCTCCTTTTCAAATTAGGGGCATATC